>LR738715.1:111243584-111260267 GCA_902687465.1 Secale cereale
GTGATTGGCTAAGTTTCATAAAGGCCCTCTGGATGGTACCCGCATCCAGTGATTGGCAAAGTTCTTTTCTATGGTTGTACCCGAACCATAAAGGCCCTCTGGATGGTACCCGCATCCAGTGATTGGCAAAGTTTTATATGACCAGCAGGGGGCAGGATTGTACCCGAATTCTAGCTTAACCCCTGTTGGTCATATCCGGTTCCTATGGATGGTACCCGTATCCATCGACCGGCCCTCTGGATGGTACCCGCATCCATTGATTGGCTGAACCTTGCTTTGAGCCTGGCAGCTCGTAAAAAGCCTCGACTACATGGTTTTATTTGCAAATTTGCATTTCTGGTGTTTATGTTTTATGGTTCTTTAATCCGAAGTGGGACAACTCCAGAGTTGACCACGTATCTTCAAAAGTCTGGGTCATGAACACCAGCATAAGTTCAAAAAGTCTGGGTCATGAACACCAGCATAAGTTCAAAAGTATGGGTCATGAACACCAGCATAAGTTCAAAGTCTGGGTCATGAACACCAGCATAAGTTCAAAATCTGGGTTATAGACACCAGCAAGGGTTAAACCGGCGTTCATCATAACCCGGAACAATCATCAGGCAGAAGCCAAGTCAGAAAGCTAAGAGCTTCAGCAGAATCATCAGGCAGAAACAAAGTAAGAAGCCAAGCATGACCTAAAACGGTAGCTTCTATAAGACCCGGGATTATTATTGGGTCTATCAAAAGGCTCCCTTAAAAAATGACAAATTTCGCCGGATTAAGAGTATCAAGCATACTTGACCTCAGGTATAAAGTTATTTCTGATACAAACATACACTTGTTTGACATATTGTGAGAGCAATTTAATTTGTCCAGCGGTAAACCGCTAGGACATATTTTCAGTGTTATCTATGCAGGAACATATAATATGCAGAATAAACCATATCAGATCAAATTTAAATCGGCAACGTCAGAACAAGAAGTTGGAATAGCTGGATCAAGACGAATACTGTTTTATACTATCCTATTACAAGGCATAGCAAGTCTGAACGGATTAAAGATTGTCCAGCAACATGAGACTGCAACTACAAAGACATACTATGATCTACGCTTCTTCCTGATGCGACGGCTGGGGATCAATTTGTTCCGGAGTCTCCTCCTCTTCTTGAAGCGGCTGGAAGTCAGGGACGCACCAATTCATTTTCGTTAAAGCACGAAAGTACATCTCTTCATTGATGAGCTCAGATGGATCAATATCTGGGGCGAAAGTATGAGGGCGTACTGGTGGGATTAGATTGACGGTATCATAAACCGGCCAATCCTCCAGCTCGTTCTGTAAATCATACCCCGGATGATACCTGGACAAGTCTGATTCGACAGCAAGCTTGCTAGTGAGAGGACGCATCTCCTTCGTCAAGGCGTGGAGATCTTTTGCAGTAAAAGCTGATCCGTCATCTTTAGTATTGGGATACCCATTCAAAGCTTCTTCCGGATCAATGTCCGGAACCCACGCTTTCGTTCTGGTAAGCGCCATGAGGGAACCGGCTCGAGCAGCAGACTTCTTAACTTCTTCCAAGCGCACTGGCAAGACAGAAAGTTTTTCTAATGTACCTTGGATGGTCGTAGGGGCCGGTTTATTGAAGGATGTTGCACTTATGATCCTTTGAGCGCCGGAATACAGCTGCTCGACCAAAGTATAACACGCCTTGAGTTTTTTCCGCAAATCATCCCCAAGATGGGTGACACGGCGCCCTGTATATGATTATCATTGTTAAACCGGAACGGATTAAAATTGCAAGGATGAAAGCAGGAATACAGGTTAAGTACTTACCAAAGACAGCAGAAGTCATCAATTCTATTTGTCTCTTTAAGCCGGTTAACTCTTCAGTCACCGGATTAAGGGATTCCTCAGCGTCCTTTGCCCTTTTTTCCAGATCCTTCTTCTGAACCTCAAAGTTGGTCCGCTCCTCCTCGAAGAATTTCTTCAGCTGTTCGGCAGTCTTTAAGCTTAGCGCCAAATCTTTCTTGGCCTTAGAAGCAGCAGACTCTGTTTCAGCAAGTCTGTTCTGGAGTTCAGTGATCTCTTCAGCTCTCCGGTTCAAATCAGCCTGCAATGAAAAAATCAAGTGGAATAAAAGTCAGGCAAGTCTCAAGCACACAAACAAGTTGTCTACTTGACACTTGGGGGCTAATGGGCAGTTGAAGCGTCAAACAATAGCAATTCAAAGACAAGTCTCAAGCACACAAACAAGTTGTCTACTTGACACTTGGGGGCTAATGGATTGTTGAAGTATCATAGGAAAAAGTCAGACAAGTCCCAGGCACATAAATCGAGTTATGCCCCTGGCACTTGGGGGCTAATGTAAGATCATTTGTTTAATCAGGAAGTACCGGTTCACCTTCTAGACGTAGTTAAACCGGGACTTGGGGGCTACTATGATATAGACAGAAGCACATCAAAAGCAAAAATCAAAAGGTGATAATTACCTCATACTTGTCTTTCATCATGTTAACTAAGCCCGCTTCATAATCTCGACTGTTATGAAGCCGGTTCAAGTACCCGGAGTAGAGCTCCTGGGCACTCATGTCGGCAAGGCTAGACAGCTCTGTACTCCATTTGCCCTTTTCTTGATGCAACTTCTCCGCTTTAGCCGTATGTTTGGCTAAGACAGTGGGCTCAGCAGGAGCGGTGTAAGCTGTGCCGGTTACTTGAACTTCCGGAGAAGCAGTCGTTGGTGGTGGGGTCGCAGTGTGAACCGGACTGGCAGGAGCCGGATTGGTCTGAGGAGAATTGGCCAGGGCAGGACTTGCCGGTTAACGAACGTTCTCAGTATTAGGATTCTCATGTGCAGTGGTATAATCCATAGGAGCGGGATCTTCAAGCGGCATTGTGGGCTCGCCTTCTGGAGGGACGGTTGTATCCGGATCAACAGCCGGATCATCAGTAGCAGCCTCAGCAGTTGGTTTGTTGACCTTTGCCTTTTTGCTGGGTTTAGGCTTGCTTAAAGAAATTGGAAAAAGAAGTCAGAACTGTAAAGCAAAGTGCAATCATAAACCGGATAAATTAAAAAGACTTACCCTGGGACAGTTTTCAGGGGTGGGAGTTGTGTGGCAGTTGATTCGCCGGAAGAAGATAAAGGAGTGTCCTGATAATCAGGGTCAGACGGTTTAAGTGGTTTGCGTATAAGCCCGGCCTTGGGGTGAAGAAGAGTTGGAGAGAGAATAACCTCAGAGCGGCGCCTCCGAGCCGGAGTAAGAGATATGCCGGATGATTCAACTGCAAGGCCGCTATGGCGGGTAGTCCGGCGAAGGGCTTCATGTTGCTGTTTCTTCAAAAGAAAATTGGGG
Source organism: Secale cereale (assembly GCA_902687465.1). Classification (NCBI taxonomy): domain Eukaryota; kingdom Viridiplantae; phylum Streptophyta; class Magnoliopsida; order Poales; family Poaceae; genus Secale; species Secale cereale. The sequence goes on from LR738715.1 coordinate 111,246,915, forward strand.
TCCAATTGAGCATAAGGGTGAGAAAACTAATATTTCCGGACTGTTCGACGAATTTTTTGTGGAGGTGGCTCCGAATCTGAAGAAAGAATAGTTACCTCAATGTCTGCCGGTTTATCTCCCTCAGCCAACTCCTGTGGAAAGTCACCGTTAAAACACAAAATATGGGTAAAAAGTGAACAAGTTCAAAGCCGGATTAACTCATACCTCAGAGTCCGGATCATCATCTTCAGCATGTGAACCGGAGCCAGTAGCCGCCTTTTTCTTCTTGATAGCGAAAGCTTTTCGGCGTGGCTGTTTTCCGGCCTTCTCCTGAGGTTTCCTCTTCCAAAAAGGATCATCAGCCTGTTCAAAAGGTGAAAGATAATTGAAAGAACGATTTAAAAGGAACGGATTACAAACATATGAAAGAGAGTAAGACGTACTGCAGGCAGCTTGTTTTTCTTGTTATATGGAGCCAATCCGATTTGGCTACATTCTTCTAAGGAGATATTGAGCATCTTCTTAGCAGATTCAATGACCTCCGATTCAGAAAGTTTGTCCTTGGAAAAACGTTGAGGATCATCCGGTTTACAAGAATATTTACACATCAGATCCGGGCGTGGACTCAGAGGAAGAATACTCCAAGAAAGCCAGCAGCGCATAAAATCAACCCCGGTTAACCCATTGGCCATAAAGGCCTTCAACTTGGCGAGTTGAGAAGCAAATCGAGGCCGTTCTGAAGAGCTGAGACGCTACGGCAGAGGGTGATCTTCAGGAAGACGATAGTCACGATAACCCGGCAGTGGGTTCTCTCTCTCAGGTGACGTATCAATATAATAAAACCAAGACTTATTCCATTCTTTGGGGTGTGTGTGGAGAGCGGCATGAAAAAAAACAGCATCTCTTCTCTTCTGAATACTGACCCCGCCTAGTTCTTGATGAGGTCCGCGGGTAAACTCAGTCCGCCGATTCAAATGAAAAAAATCCCGGAATAAGTCAACGGATGGCTCTTCTTGCAAGTACACCTTTGAGAAAACTTGAAAATCACAGATGTTGGAGACAGAATTGGGTCCTATGTCCTGAGGGTGAAGCTGGAAAGCGGCAAGCACATCCCGAAAGAACTTTGAACCGGGAGGAGTAAAGCCTCGAGCAATGTGGTCGAAGAAAACAATAACCTCTCCCTCTTTGGGAGTAGGAGGGCATTCACCTCCTGGAGCCCGCCATTTTAAAACGGACTGAGGGCCTAAAGTGCCGATTGCAGCAGCATTGGCTAAATCTTCTTCCGTGATAACGGAAGGGACCCAGTTGTAGGAGACAAACTGTTTGGCCATAGCAACAGAAGAACAAGTGCTGAAAGGGTAAAGTGTAAACCCGGATTATTCGAGTACAGTGGCATAAACCGGAAGACATATGCAAAGATCACGCAACGGTTTAGACAAGGGACTAATGATATGGCTAACCCGGCAGTAAGCAGGAAAATGTATTACTACCGGTTCATGATAATAAAGAGAAGCTAAACCGTCGTGTTTGTCATTGAATTTTTACAGAAGTAGCATATGACTGTTTAAACCGGAGAATACTTTACAGATCTACAAAGGTGAAGAAACAAGTTTTCGCAGACAGCTAAGGTAGAAAAGATCTGAGCGCTCAGGAAAAACAAAAACAAATACGCTACTATTGCAAGAAGAACTAGGAGGATTATATACAGAGCAGACACATTTAAAGGTTGAATCTAAAGGACAAGATCTAAAGTATACGGCAGCGGAACAGAGGAAAGTTTCAAGGGCAAGATTTAAAGGCTGAAATTACTGAGAACTTGGTGCCTAGGAGGAACAGATGAAGCTTTCACTGAGGATTAATGGCGGGGGCGCGAGAAGAAAACCCTAGAACTATAGATCTGCGACAAGGAAGATGAGGTACCTGGAACAGCAAGAAGCGGCGGCGGAGTTTCTCTGGTCGCACTCAGGTTGATCCAGCGGCCGGCGGAGACTTGAGCTCGATGGACGGCAGCGGAGACTTGAGCTCGGGCGACGGAGGAAGAAGAACGAGCGGAAGGAGATAAAGAACAGAGGCAGCAGTATTTATAGAGGGGCAGAGCCGAAAAGACAGGCGCGAGATTTGAGGAGGCAGAAGATTGGATAAAGATCCTCTATCGCCTCGATTCTCGGGATGGCCTTTAAACAAAGTGGATAGACAGCTGGGTGCGTTAAATGCGGAAGTGGTGTCACGGTCAAATTAAGTGATTTTCAAGGATGACGTCAGGGCCGGTTTACAAAAATGAGAAGACACAAGAAGGAAGATTATGCAAGACTGGGAAGATTGATGTGAACAAGTTCAAATCATTCTGGGGCCTAATGTCAGGGATATTACCAGCAGGTATGAACCGGCTAGTGTAAACCGGATTACGGTAATATATTTATATCATTGTAATATTTAGTAGAGGCTACGGCCCATGAGATCTTAGGGCCCGTGTATAGAGTTACGGTTTGTAAACCGCCTGATCATGTAACTTGAGAGATAAGGAAGAAAGAGCAGAGACCGAGGCGGACACGAGTATGAGCCGGCCTCGGAACTCTGTAAACCGGACCGGGCGTCGCCTCTATATAAAGGGACGACCCGGCGACGGTTCGGGGACAAGCAAGAAGCAAACCGTCGAAACATAGGCAAGCGATTCGCTCCCCGTTGATCGACGCCCAAGCAATACCAAACCAAACTAGACGTAGGCTTTACCTTCATCGAAGGGGCCGAACTAGTATAAAATCCCTTGTGTCCTTTTTGTGCTTTTAACCCCTTCAAGCTAACCCGTGCGATGGTACCATCACCAAGTCCGTTAAACCGGACATCTGCCGTGTTAATTCCACGACACATGCCCCGAGGGAGGTGTTCGAGCACCACCTGCAAGCGTATCTTGATGCGTGTTTTTGTGAGCCCAGCGCGAGCCGTCCAGCGCTAGGGGCTCAGGACTTCACCGACCAAGTTATGGAGGAACTCCAATACGCAAGACTCATCCGCGGTGGGCGTAACCGCAAAACCCCAAGCCCCCCTGCTCGCAGCCCGAGTGACTGCTTCCGCGTCTGTATCGACATCGCGGGTCTCAACCGAGCCGCTTCTCAGGAGCCCTTCTGGCCGACGGCGGTCGGCCGGAGGAGGGCCCTCCCCTGCAGCTACGTCTGCACGCTCTTCGGCTTCCAGAACGCAGCTGCCACGTTCCAGCACCTCGTGCAGCGGGCCTTGGGGGCTCGGGAGGCTCACTGGCAGTCGGTCCGGACGGAGTGGGAGCCGGACCCGCGCGACCACTGAGAGCCTCAGGAGCCCAACTATCCTCGGGAGCGACCCACATAGCTCGCATCTTCAGCTACCCCAACTCTCCTTCGGCAAGTATCAGGTGACACTTCACGTATCTAAACGAGGGCGCCTCTCGGGTTTCATCATCCTCGGGCCGCTGGGGGTTGTTCCCCCGCGGCTGTCTCCCTTTTTGCATGATCAAGGCTAGATATTTCTTTCCATTCACATTATCTATATGCTTTGCATCCTCACCGCCACTAAGTTCATGAGCCCTTGTGAGCCCGCTCGCGACCACCCCATGATTAAGGACTGGAACGACGTCTGTGCTCGGGTCCGTCCCTGCAGCGTCGATAAACCCAAGGGTTGAGCTCTGCCTAGCGAGCCATTTCCGTGACGGCACCTCCCATGGTCCTTGGTGCCTTGTTCTCGCATGGGCTAATAGTGGATGGGCAAGTAGGGGCCCGTGGGAGGTGTCTCGCTCATGCGGGAACCGCGCGCCGGCTGTTTTTCCTTTGGATCGTGGCATGAGAAGACTGGGCACGGCGTCTGTGCTCGGGTCCGTCCCTGCAGCATCGACAAATCCAGTGGCTGAGCTCTGTCTCTCGGGTTAACCCCGTGACGTCACCTCCTGGGGTCGCTGGTGTTGCGGCCTACTCATGCAATATCCCCTGGGGATGCACTCGGCGCAGGTCAACACAACACCTCTCTTTTCACATTTTGTAGAAGAAGACTCAGGCGCAACCCGCCTCACGGTAGGGTCTCGTGAGTGATGCGTAAGCTCACGAGAACTTCCTCAGAGTCGTTCAGCTCGTCCTGACGAGGGCCCGTATACAACTTGGTTGTCCTACCGTGCTAGCCACGTGTCAGGACGGGGCTGTACACGCCCCGGAGTCTCTCCCGGTGGGAGGCTCCCTCCCACGGTCCAGTGGAAATACCAAGCTCCGCGCTGGCAGATCCAACCGAGGAGCGGTTATGCCCAAGAACCAGTGCAAGCACCAAGCTCCACGCTGGCCGATAGGACCGAGGCGCGGTTATGCCCACACTCCGCGCAAGTGTGGTAGCTCTATGCTCCGCGCTAGTTATAAACAACTGAGGGTGGCCCCCAGTGGCCGGACCAACCTCGGGGAGCTTTTCAGCTCACGATGCTCACAGCTTCTCCTTGGATGGGTGTCGCGAGGGGGGCTAGGCACGGGGGCTATGCTTAGGTCATGCCTGGCAGACGCCACCCTATCAGGTGCCCAGACACCTGGCCTTCTCGTGTCCCCATGCTAGGCGAAGGCTCGTGGACAAGGTATGGTGCTTGTTCTCCTTCATGAAGACCCGTTCGTACGTCAAGGGGGACCTATGGGCATCATGACCCAGGGGCCTAACTAACCACGTAGCCCCTCTTCCCTTGAGCCTAGTTATGACGATAACCCCGGTCTTCCGGAGGGCTCAATGGCGATCGAGGTATGCGCGGGGTTGGGCCCTGCCGACGCAGAACGAAAACGGGATCGCTTGAATGTCAAGGGGGACCCTTGGGCATCGCGACCCAAGGGCCTCACTGGCCACGTAGCCCCTCACCCCTTGAGTCTAGTTACTACGGTAACCCTGGCGTCCGGAGGGCTCAGCAACAAGTCTAGTTACTACGGTAACCCCGGTCACCTAGAGGGCTCAACTGCGGTCGAGGTATGCACGGGATTGGGCCCTGCCGACGCAGAGCACCTAAAGCAAACATGAAAGGAAGCAAGCATGGAATCATCTACCTATTACAATAACGTCAAGTTTTTTCAAATTCAACCAAGTTCTTACGCCTCCCCGAGGCACTCGCACTCCTCTCACTAAACAGGACGGATCAAACATTGCCGAACGCAGCAGTACCGGTCGTCTCCCCATCGGCTGCGGTAACGGTAGACTGGAGGAACACATCCACCAGCGACGTGACCTTTGCCCTCAGGGCCTCGGCAGCCGAGTTCTCCATGACTGTGGTCACGGGCTCGGACATCGAGGCTAGGTCAAGGTTAGGGTCACGAAGGATTAGGTGGCCGCACACCCGCGTCAGGACCAAGGTAAGCAGCGTATGACTTTCAGCATCAGCTAACTGGCCAATTGCGGCTGTAACACCATGCAGGGACTCCATGAGCGCAGCAAGGAGCCCGGCGGGGCCTCCCTCAGGGGCGGCCAGCGGCTCCTTGAACCCTTCCCCATAGGCTTCATGCAGCGCCTTGCAGGCCTCAAGGTCAAAGGCGGTAAGGTCCTCAAGACTCACCGTCGCCAAGGCCGCGAGAGCTTCCTCCTGGGCACGAGCGGCTTGGGCTGCCCTGGCCTGCTCAACTTCAACCTTCAGCTGATCCAGGGCGGCGCGGTCAGCAAGCTACTCCTGCTGCAGCCGAGATGTCGCGGCCTTCTCCACCTCGAGCTCCTTCTCCAACCCTTTGAGCTCTACGGCGCGCCTAGTGTCTTCCTCACGAAGGGCCCCCAGCTCGCTCTCTGCCTTGAGGCAGCGCTTCGCGAAGGACACGGTGTCAGCTCGTGCGGCGTCACAAGCCAGCGTGGCTGCCGCGGCTTCCTCTTGACCCTTGGCAGCAGCCTCCAAGGCTTGATCCCAGGAGGCCCGTGCAGACTCGTCTACTAGGAGCCACCCGTGGATCAACACTAGGCGCCCTTCTGTCAAGTGGCCGTCATTGTTTTGCAGATCAGCGCGAAGACGACCCAGCGCGGCAGAGGTAGCATCCAAAGCCTCCGGACCAGGTAGCGCCGGCTGGAGCACGGGCAGCGACAAGACTGGCTGTTCGACCAGGGGCTCGAGGGCTCCGGCCCCACTCGCCAGAGCAGCAGGAGCAGAAGCCAACTCTGCAACCTCGCCGGAGGCAAGGACGTCTTCGGGTGGCACCGTCACCACACTCGTGGTGGCCCAGCCAACCAAGGCGCCCAGCGCCGCGGCATCCTTCCTCGAGGTTGCACCAGCAGCCGAAGGAGCAGGGCACCGCTGCAGGACCTCCCCCTTCACCCTCTTCATCACACCTCCTAAGCTGCAGCATCAAAGGAGAGCGCATCAGGGGCACGACAAATAAGAATGAGTGAGAATTCACACACTTACTCATCGGAGGCGAGGCACGCCCTTCTCTTCACCAACGAGTTAATAGCAGCCCCTGGTGCACTGGCCATGCCGACAGCCCGGGCCTGGGCAAGATGCGAGGCCACGGTCCTGGGCGCGGCCGCGGTTGCCAGGTTTGCCGGCGTGGTGCCCTTCGTCGGGGTCGCCACCTTGCTTCCCCCGGACACAGTGCGTCCGGACCGATGAGGAGTGGTCACCTGGGACTGGCCGGCGGCACCTGCGCCTGACGCCATTGCCCCGGCGAACACTTCGAAGGAGTCCCCATCGTTGTCCAGGGTATCCTCCGAGCCCCCGTCGTCATCACCAGAAGAGACATCGAACGTGCGCGGAGCGCCCACGGGCACACCAAGGTCCGGCATGGCCTTCAGCACCTCAGCCTTGTCAGGGCGGCTGTATAGTGGCAGGTAGGCCCCAGCAAGATCCTCCGGTACCATCCCCAGGAGGGCCCTTGAGGTGAAGTCCAGATTGTCTTCGGCCAGCATCCCTGGGTGCAGCTGGAGCCCGTCGTCGTCACCCATCAGCTCCCACATGGGGCATGAGTGAGCCTGCAGCGGAGCCACACGCTGCCTCAAGAACTCCTTCACGATCTGGCCTCCTTCGAGCCTCGAGCTCAGGTCGGCCTCAATCTTCGCTAGGACAGGCCCGGCAAGGGGGCGGTGAGCTTCGCATGGCGCCAGCCGTCAAGTTTCTCTGGATGGGCAGTGGGCAGCGCCAACAGAGGATGGGTGCATTGGGCGTCCAGATAGACCCACCTCTTCCGGTGGGACTCTATCTTCTTCCCAGCCATCATTAGGCGGCAGCCCTAGCGCTGGAAGACTAAGGAAACGCAGCCCGAGCACGGGCCATCGTAGTATTGATGCATGGAGAAGAAGTGGCGGAAGAGGGCGACCGTTGGCCTCACCCCCACGAACGCCTCACAGTAGAAGGCGAAGAGCGACAAGACGAAGATGGAGCGGGGTTGCATATGGAGAGCGTGCACCTGGTAATGTTCCAGGATGGCGTAGAAGAACTCGGAGAAAGGGGGCACGAGCCCTACGGAGATGCTGTGGAGGAAGAAGGGGTAGCATAACTTTGGCAAGGTCCGCACCATGGTGGATCCAGCCCAGATCTGCGTCCGGCCGTGCTCATTGTGGGAGCTCGACAGGAATGGCTGGACCTCTGAGTATTCCTCCTCCCTGATGATGGAGGACTCCTCAAGCGCCGCGTCAAGAGAGGAAGCAGATCCCGGTGCCGGCGCGGTTCCCTTGTTCTTCTTCGCCATGGTCAAGGAGGGCGGAAGGATGCTGAGAGGCAAGAGGCGCAAAGGGAAGAAATCCAAGCAGGAAGGAAGGAGGGCGATAACTCCCCCGGCGGAGAAGGCCCCTTTTGTCAAGACGCATGGTTACCGAGACGGCGTGGGGAGCGGGGTCGCTCGTGTCCCATCCAACCGTCACGCACCAGCCCGGCCCGCAACCTTTTTTGGGGCCCGCAGAACTTCGTCCTCGACTAAGGCTTCGCCCCGAAGCCAACTCTGTGCGCGCCTTGGGACCGGGGGCTACTGTCGGCGTCCTGGAAACCAGGGTACCTAGACTTGCCTGTCTACGGGCCGCGACGCTGATACGTCCAAAACGTATCTATAATTTCTGCTTGCTCCATGCCACTTTTGGGTGATATTGCTATGATATTCATACACTTCCATACACTTTTGATCATATTTGGACTAACTTACTAATCCAGTGCACCCCAGTGCCAGTTTCTGTTTTCGGCTGTTTTTGTATTTCAGGTTTTCACGTTTCGAGAACTGCCCAGAAAAATCCAGAAAAATTATATAAAAAATCAGTGATCCGGAAACAACACTGCATCCGAAGGGCAGCCTGGGGGGGGCACAGGGGCTCCAGGCGCCCTGTGGGCGCCCCCCCCCCCTAGGCCGCGCCGGGGGGGGGGGCGCCTGGGCCCCCCGAAACTCCCCCGGTGCCCTACTTTGGCATATATTTAAAGGACCCTCCGAAACCCACATAAGAGGAACTCTTTTCGCGATCCCATCTCTGTTCCGCCGCCGCCGCCGCTTCCAAGATCGGGAGCACCAGGAGAACTCTTGCCGGCACCCTGCCGGAGGGGAGGATCACCACCCGGAGCTTCTCCACCACCATGGACGCCTCCCGGATGACTCGTGAGTAGTCTCCCTTGGACCATGAGTCCATGACCAGTAGCTATGTGATGTTCTCCTCCCGTTCTTGTGCTTCACTAATTAGTCCTCGTGAGCTACCCTACATGATCGAGGCACCTATGTAATCCTTATGCTGTTGCTATGTTGAGTTTGCTGGGATCCGATGGATTATGAGATTATGTTCAGATTGATCTTGAGTACTATATTTGATTCACCTCTTTTATATTTTAGTTCATAAGTAATTCTTGCATGTTCTCCGTTGTTATTTATTTCTTTGGCCGAGTAGTAGGTAGTGACTCCAAGAGGGAACGTTATGCTCGATTGTGGGTTCATGCCCCTCGATGACTAGCTTGAGTGACAGAAACATGAGTCTAGGTGATGTGCTGTTGCCACAAGGGGGAAAACAACGGTGCTTGTGCCCGCGGGTGCAAGGATTGTTTACTTTACGCAAAGTTCTTTTAATGCAATTGTCTGTTGCATTGAGTTTACACTATGGGTGGGACTCGCAAATTAATACCAGCGAGATGTTCTAGATAGATATCTCAAGTTGGATGATTAGTAGTAGATATTGATGGATTTCGGTCTACTTACTTTGGCGTACCGCCCATGCTTTGAACCTCAACCTTTCTTGCAATGTAGTCAGCATTGGTTTGTGTTCGTGGTCCTGTCAATTGCCCAGCTATAATTTGTTTACCTCACATAGCTGTTTTATCGTCTTTTGGGATAGAGACATCACTAGTGAACATCATGAGACTCCGGTCCATATTACCATCATTGATCACATCCACTATTTATTTCCTGTTATTACTTATTATTGCAAAAACTATCTATCACTACTATCATTGCTTTTAACCCTTTGTGAACTACAAGGCCGGAGGGATTGACAACCTCTCTGTACTCATTGGGAGCAAAGTTATTTGTATCTATGTGTAGGTCCACGTTGATTGCTAATTGCGCCGTTAGCAGTTGACACCAACTTGTTGAACCTAGGAGTCTCTGGGGAATCGATCCTTGGCATCTTTGCTAGGGGAAAACACTTCTATTTACTGCATCTTACACCTTCCACTTGGGGTAACCAACGAGGGGTTCGAGGCCCGTCAAGGAGTATTTTCTGGCGCCGTTGCTGGGGACTCCACTCTTCAGGATAGGGGAGTTGCACGCTATCTTTTACCTTTGCTTTTTGTCTTGTTAGTTTACCTTTCAGTTTTCTTTATGTCTTTTCACCAGTTATGCTTATGGACAACCCTGTTATTAGATCGTTGCTTGTGGGAAGACGCCCCACACCTGTGGTGGTTGATCCTCCCCCTACTGAAATTGTGCCCTATAAAATTCCAGCTAGTATTATCGATTATGTTTTGGCTAATCGTTATGCAGGAGACAGACATCCCGGTGAACACTTGCTATATCTGTCACAACTATGTTCATTATTTAAGCTTGCAGGTGTATCAAGGGAGTTTGTCATGAGGAAATTGTTCGTTGTATCACTTATAGATAAAGCTTCAGATTGGTATAAGCTTCTCGATAACTCACACTTGCTTGATTGGCAAGAGCTTATGTCTCTCTTTTATACTAAGTTTTATCCTCTTCATGATGCTTATGTGGAGAGCAAGAGTACCTTTTTGCATGTGGATCATGGTAACAATGCTTTATGTGATGCTTATATTATTGAGTTTATTCGTGATCCCACTGAAAATTATTATGAGAAGGGAACATATGCTTATAGATATTTCAATAATATTAAGTTCCCTCTCTTTATGTTGAAGGTTTTGAAGCTGTACTTGTTTTGTCTTCCTATGCTTATTGCTTTGTGCTTCAATGAATTATTCTATAGCAATATTCCTATGCATAGGAAGCATGTTAGGCTTAAATGTGTTTGGTATTTGCTTCTTGATGCTCTCTTTTGTTCTTCAATTCTTATTCCTACAAGAGCATCATTAAAGTCTGATGCCTAGCTTAAAGGCATAAAAGAAAGCGCTTTTGGGAGGCAGCCCACATGAATAATTTTTTTGCTTTTGTTGTGTCTTGATGTTGTTTACTGCTGTAGCATCATCATTGTATCTTTGCTTTTCATATTTGTGCCAAGTATAGCCTCTGATTGCTAGAAAGTTCAAAAGTTGTGAGGTGCTGTCAAGGAAACAGATTCTGTCCTTGGATAGAAAAATTCGTATAAAATCACCAGTTCATCTTTTTGGTCTGAATTTTTTCTACAGCGTTCTCTATATAATTGTCTTTTGTGCGTCAGTTCTGAGTTTTTTTATTTGAGTTGCAGAAGTATCCCGAACAGATCAATTACTGCCTGCTGTTCTGTTTTTCACAGATTCTGTCCTGTTTTGCCTTACCTTCACTTTGCAAATTAAGAACTTACTTTTTCTTTGCAAAAACCTTTTGGCAATCTTGAGAAACAGTAGAACTTAAATAATATCCTTATTTCCAGCAAGGTATAATTATTTTATTAAGGGTACTAACCTCGCTAATCAGATTATGATGAGTTGTGTATGAAGGGAGTTTTCAAGTATGCGAGGGAAGATGATAAAAAGATTCAGGAGTGTCAAGCGCTCAAGCTTGGGGATGCCCCCGTGCACTCCCAAGAAATATTCAAGGAGACTCAAGCGTCTAAGCTTGGGGATGCCCCCGTGCATCCCCTTCTCCATCAACATTATCAGTTCGTCTTTCGTTCCGCTATATTTTTATCACTTCATGTGTTATGTGCTATGCTTGGAGCGTCTTGCTTTTAGTTTTCTTTTTAGTTTTTCATAACGAGTCGGAACCCAGCATTCCTTTATGTGGGAGAGAAACACGCTCCACCTCTACCTAGAACATTACATAGAATTTTCATGTCTATCTATGCTGTGTGTGTTCTTTGTCTTTTAATAGCTACTATCGTGCTCTGCTCTTAGTATTCATGCTTATATTTTCAAGAGCTTTTATCTAGTTGGTTGCTTGAACTCTCTTTAATTACCATGCTCACCTTATTAAGAGAGTTTGCTTCCGTTGCATTGGTTAATGTGTCTATGATAAAGATGCTACTTTCATGATGGTGCTTAGTAGTTCAGGTTTTCTTTTGGTTAATCTCAAATAGCTGGGGGGGGGGTTCCCAATATGTTATTGGAGTACCAACTTGGTTTGTTTGCCTATGATGTGGTATGGTTTATTAATATCTTCCTTCGAGAATTTATTTTGATTGACTTGGCGTATGCTCACGCATATTCAAGACTGTAAAGAAAGTCTGTCAAGCCTTGATGATCTTTTGTTTCTGAGTAGCGATATAACTCCCATGCCTGATTCAATATTGCTTTGTCGCTCTGCATGATTATGACCGTCATTGCTCTCTTAGTTGGTCGCTCCCAGTCTTTTGCTAACCTCCACCTGTACTAAGCAAACTAACCATGCAATACATAGCTCATGGGAAAGTAGCCTAAAAACTATTGTGGTAAAGAATATGTTGCTTATGTATCTTATTTCTTATGAGTTGCTTGCTGAGCGGTAACCATGTTTCTGGGGACGCCATCAACTGTCACACTTTTGTTGAATATCATGTGAGTTGCTATGCATGTTCGTCTTGTCTGAAGTAAGGGTGATTTACCGTGGGTTGAATAACTATGCATATTGTTAGAGAAGAACATTGGGCCGCCAACCAAAGCCATGCATCATGGTGGAAGTTTTAGCTTGGACCTTGATCCTCAATCTCTCATGAGAATATGCCTATGCATTAAAGAGGAGTCCATCATCTATTTTCTATGTTGTCCCGGTATGGATGTCCTCAAGTTGAGATCTATCAAAAACGAGAAATCAAATGCGATTTATCTCCGTGGACCTTTGTACAGGTGGCATAGAGGTACCCCTTTGTGACACTTGGTTAAAACATATGTAATGCAATGATAACCCATGGGGATCCGAGCTAATTAGGACAAGGAGCAAGCACTATTGGTAATCGATGCATGAGGCTTGCAACTTATAGGATGTTTTATGCATGACACATATGAAGTACTACTACCGTTGACACAATTGCTTCCATGTTTTCAAAATAAAAAGCTCTAGCACTTAATCTTTCTTTTACTTTTATGTTGAAGCACCAACTACTGAGATCATGATTGTCATCCTGAGTGTAATGTGCATTGTCCCAAAGTAGCATTGTCTTTTGCATGATTGTGATATCATTTATTCTGAAATGATTGTATCTAGTCATCACTTAAACCTTGAAGGTGCCCCTGCATTTATGTTTTGCATCACTAAAGGGGGCAAGCTAGATATCACTTTATCATATTTGCACATCATGTTCATTGCAAATCTTTTTGATGTTTTAGTTTCATGTTGTAAAACTTTCAGTCATTTGTGATTTTCTCTTGAGACAACTTAATTACTTTAGAATCATTGTCTCAGTAAGCTTTTATCATATGACTATGAGAAAGTCCTATATGGTTAATAGCATGTCACCACAGAAATTATTCTTGTTATCATTTACCTACTCGAGGACGAGCAGGAATTAAGCTTGGGGATGTTGATACGTCCAAAACGTATCTATAATTTCTGCTTGCTCCATGCCACTTTTGGGTGATATTGCTATGATATTCATACACTTCCATACACTTTTGATCATATTTGGACTAACATACTAATCCAGTGCACCCCAGTGCCAGTTTCTGTTTTCGGCTGTTTTTGTATTTCAGGTTTTCACGTTTCGAGAACTGCCCAGAAAAATGCAGAAAAATTATATAAAAAATCAGCGATCTGGAAACAACACTGCGTCCGAAGGGCAGCCTGGGGGGGGGGGCACAGGGGCTCCAGGCGCCCTGTGGGCGCGCCCCCCCCCTGGGCCGCGCCGGGGGGGGGGGGGGGGGGGGGGGGG
>LR738715.1:111260389-111296836 GCA_902687465.1 Secale cereale
GGGGGCGCCTGGGCCCCCCGAAACTCCCCCGGTGCCCTACTTTGGCATATATTTAAAGGACCCTCCGAAACCCTCAGAAGAGGAACTCTTTTCGCGATCCCATCTCTGTTCCGCCGCCGCCGCCGCTTCCAAGATCGGGAGCACCAGGAGAACTCTTCCCGGCACCCTGCCGGAGGGGAGGATCACCAGCGGGAGCTTCTCCACCACCATGGATGCCTCCCGGATGACTCGTGAGTAGTCTCCCTTGGACCATGAGTCCATGACCAGTAGCTATGTGATGTTCTCCTCCCGTTCTTGTGCTTCACTAATTAGTCCTCGTGAGCTGCCCTACATGATCGAGGCACCTATGTAATCCTTATGTTGTTGCTATGTTGAGTTTGCTGGGATCCGATGGATTATGAGATTATGTTCAGATTGATCTTGAGTAATATATTTGATTCACCTCTTTTATATTTTAGTTCATAAGTAATTCTTGCATGTTCTCCGTTGTTATTTATTGCTTTGGCCGAGTAGTAGGTAGTGACTCCAAGAGGGAACGTTATGCTCGATTGTGGGTTCATGCCCCTCGATGACTAGCTTGAGTGACAGAAACATGAGTCTAGGGGATGTGCTGTTGCCACAAGGGGGAAAAGAACGGTGCTTGTGCCCGCGGGTGCAAGGATTGTTTACTTTACGCAAAGTTCTTTTAATGCAGTTGTCTGTTGCATTGAGTTTATACTATGGGTGGGACTCGCAACTTAATACCAGCGAGATGTTCTGGATAGATATCTCAAGGTGGATGATTAGTAGTAGATATTGATGGATTTCAGTCTGCTTACTTTGGCGTACCGCCCATGCTTTGAACCTCAACCTTTCTTGCAATGTAATCAGCATTGGTTTGCGTTCGTGGTCCTGTCAATTGCCCAGCTGTAATTTGTTTACCTCACATAGCTGTTTTATCGTCTTTTGGGAGAGAGACATCACTAGTGAACATCATGAGACTCCGGTCCATATTACCATCATTGATCACATCCACTATTTATTTCCCGTTATTACTTATTATTGCAAAAACTATCTATCACTACTATCATTGCTTTTAACCCTTTGTGAACTAAAAGGCCGGAGGGATTGACAACCTCTCTGTACTCGTTGGGAGCAAAGTTATTTGTATCTGTGTGCAGGTCCACGTTGATTGCTAATTGCGCCGTTAGCAGTTGACACCTACTTGTTGAACCTAGGAGTCTCTGGGGAATCGATCCTTGGCATCTTTGCTAGGGGAAAACACTTCTACTTATTGCATCTTACACCTTCCACTTGGGGTAACCAACGAGGGGTTCGAGGCCCATCAGACGCGCTCCTGCAAGTGGCCTGGTACGGCCCAACTGATCGACCAGCTGCTCAAGACCCTCGTGAGGGGCCATGCTTCAGGAGGAGAACAACGCCAAGACCCCCTCGGGAGCGGCCTCGACAAGGCGTTCCGGAGGGGCGGAGAATCCAAGTCCAAGCCTGCCTTAGGAGAAGGCAGTGATGTCAGCAGTGACGCACCGCGCCAGCGAGTGCCAGCATCCAGCAGCAGCACAGTTGCCATTTCGGTGCAAAGGAGACAGCACAGCCGTCGGTTCCCAAGGAGCGGGGCAAAGGTTTCCCCTTTGGTGCAACAAGACCGAAGAATGCAAGGACGATAAGGAAGATGTCATCATCGAGCCCACCACCGTGTCACCACCTGATCCTTTTGCAGGTGAAGACTACTTTTGTCAGGGTAGGAACGTCCTTGTGTTCCCGCTCAAAAATGGCTGTTGTGGAATCCCTTCCTGCCTAAACATTTCGGGGGAAGAGGACCGTGGCCGCCTATATAAGTAGCTAGAACCTCCACTGCAAAAGAGAAGAATCATCGACACACACACTCGACCACCACACAAGGAGCAAGAAGATTAGCCTCCTGAGCTCGCCTCCTGAGCTAAGGAACCCTTGTAGAAATTCATACTCTAGCTCACCTGGAGCCAATCCACCAAAGTAGGAAGTAGGGTCTTACACCTCGCGGTGGCCCGTACCTGGATAAACTCTTTTGTGTTTGTTCATTGTTTGCTTGAATCCTTCCACCGAGACGAGAGCGAGGCGCTAGGTAGACGTGAGTGGGAGAGATCATCGTTCACGCCCCTGTGTTCGAACTTAACGGGTTTTGCGGAGCCCTGAATCTGACAACATCATCTCATAACAATTTCAGAAACTTATTAGCCACATGCATTTTTGCAACAGGGTCAAACATGGCATAACGCAACCTAACATGCATGCAAATGCATCCATCATGAAGAGTATCGTAAGACGAACATTTTGACATATCATACACTCCATTCGGACTAACATGCGCCAAATTGTGACCTCACGAACATGCCAACAAAATGTTAACACACAACTAGTGGTGAAACAGTAACATCATGAAGCAGTCTTGGGACGAAGATTAAGACATCGAGAATAACCCTAACATGCTTGAAACTGATGCTAACATGTAGAGCACTTCGAGACGAACATTTTGATATATCATGCATGCAAAACGGAGCACCGAGCACAAAGTTACCACATGATGAAGGAGGAAACAAATTTACACAGATCCGGGACACCCCTCGGAAAAAGTCAACCCGGGACGGGACGGAGTGGGATGAGGAGATCCGGGCGGACGAAGTGGCGTTTGGTTGGAGGAGTTGGTAGATCTGATCCCGCCTGGACCAGGTCGGAACGAGGCGGCGGCGGCTCACCGGAGAAGTGGCCGGAGATAGCGTCGAGGTCGTTGGCGCGGGGCCGGCCGGAGGCGAGGTGGCCGGAGGGAGCACTGGCGGCGGGGTGGTCGGTACCGGCGGCGCGCGCGTGCCTGAGGCGGCGGGGAGGCTGTCGACGTATTGGGAACCACGGTACCCAGACTTGCCAGTCTGTGGGCTGTAACGCGCTCCAACTACGGCCTGGTACGACCCAGCTGATCGACCAGCTGTCCAAGACACTCGCGTGGGGGCTATGCCTCGCGAGGAGAACGACGTCAAGGCCCCCTCAGGAGCGGCCTTAGCAAGGTGCTCCGGAGGGGCGCAGAATCCAAGGCCGAGCCCGCCTCAGGAGGAGGCAGTGATGTCAGCAGTGATGCACCGCGCCAGCAGGTGCCAGCGTCCGCCAGCGGCGCAGTTACCATTTCGGTGCAAGGGGGACAGTGCAGCCGCAGGTTCCCGATCAGCGGGGCAAATGTTTCCTCGTTGGCGAAACAAGACCGAAGACCGCAAGGACGACAAGGAGGATGTCACCGTCGAGCCCACCACCGCGTCACCGCCTGGTCCTTTTGTAGGCGAAGATTGCTTTTTTCAGGGTAGGACGTCCTTGTGTTCCCGCTCAAAAATGGCCATCGTGGGATCCCTTCCCGCCTAAATATTTCAGGGGAAGAGGACCGTGGTCGCCTATATAAGTAGCTAGGATTCCCGCTGTGAAGGGGGATCGACTGATACACTCTGCCACCACACAAGGAGGAAGAACTCTTGCCTCCTAACCCTCCTGAGCTCACCCCCTGAGCTCGGGAACCATTGTACTAGCTCATAATCCAGCTCGCCCGAGGCTAATCCACCAAAGCAGGAAGTAGGGTCTTACATCACACGATGGCCCGAACCTGGATAAACTCTTGTTTACTCTATCTGTCGTTTGCTTGAATCCCTTCACCGACGAGGGCGAGGCGCTAGGTAGACGTGAGTGGGAGAGATCTTCGTTCATGCCCCTGTGTTCGAACTTCTTGTGTTTTGCGGAGCCCTAAATCCGACATTTGTCGCGCCAGGTAGGGGCCATGTCAAGATCTCACTTCTCCGACGACCTCGTTCCGCTCTCGTCCATCGACCTCGCGTCGGCCAGCTTCAACAAACCACGACCACGATGGCAGAGGCGCATCAGACGCGTGCGGAAGCTCGCGGCATCCACACCGCTTAGGCATCGCCCTTCGGCCGCGGGACTTGCCGCCACCCGTCCTTGATCGGGGCCGACGGCACGATGAGCATCATCGACCCACTGCTGGGGGACCGGCAGCACCCACCGCCCACTCGACGCCAAGGCCGCGTTGGCCGCCGAGCATGCGGCAGCAAGCTCACGGGACCAGCGCGAAATGGCGAACATGAGGGCCGCACTGCTGGTGGCAAGGGAACTGCTAAGGTGCCGGTTGCTCGATAGCGGCCACGACGCACTACTACTCAGGGTGGCCGAGATCCTCGACGCCGCCAACACCGGAGCCGAGCCATTTTCCTTCCACACGATGACGTCGGGGACCGGGTGCCGCCCCGGCCGCACCCTGTCGCCTGTATGGTCAAGACCCGTTGCGACCTACGAGGGTGACATGGGGTATGATCCCCCGGGTGAGGTTGCCCGGGTCAGGCCTTCTCCCCCTCCGTTCAGCCTCAAGACGCCGCGCCTCTCAGCGTACCATCCCCCGGGCTGCGGAGGGTGCGTCTGGAGGTGGTAGGGCAGCCCGTCATACGGGCACTAGGAGGGCCCAAGACCGCAGCTCCGTCCCCCTGCTTACAAAATTCCGTACCCGCTTGGCCCGACCCTGATCAGGAAGGGCTCAAGGGCCATTAGGAGCGTGGGTAGGGCGGGGTCCCCCTCGCACTTCAGGATGCTGCGTCTCTGGACGACGTTAGCTCCCGGGGGCGAAGCGCGTTCGGAGATCGCGTGAGCGGTGCGCCTGGTGCTCGGCAGGGGGCCTATGGCCAAGGTCCCATCCCCCCATCATTCGCAGTGTCCCATCTCATGAATGCCGTGTTCGGGTGAGATCATGAGGGAGCGGACTAGTGCGGGGCGGGGCCCTCAAAGCGAAGAGGGGAGCACGTCAGAAGATCTCCGCTCGTGACACTCTCATGTAATAATGAGTGGGGTTGTACACGCCCCGGAGTCTTCAGAGCGTCGCCCTAGGACCTCGGGGGCTCCCTACCACGCCGAGTGGATGCACCATGCTCCGCGCTGGTCGTCGACACTGCCCTCCAATGGCTATGCGCACAGCTGCCGGTGGTAGCCCTATGCTCCGCGCTGGGGAGAAGACCGAAGACCTGCTCAGGGGCCGGACGCGGCCCCCCCTTTTTTTGACATTCGCATTTGCCCCCTCTGTATCTGCTTTTTCAAGCCGATCCCGCAACCGCGCGACTCGTTTCTTTAATAAAGGGGAGATTTTTTTGCTGTGTTTGCTTCGCCAGTCCATTTTTCGTCTTGCTCGGCCAAGCTGGGCTACGTCCGCGACCCCGCCCTGTCGCTCCTCGCAAGTAGGGTCCGAGGCGTGGGCGCACGTTCTGTCAGATCCGCGGCCGGACCGCCAACCACTCTTGCGCTCATAGCAGGTACTCGCGAGGCGCGCCCGGACGAGGTCGGCATACGCTCCTTCCTGACACACGACAAGGGCTTGAGGCCACAACCTCAGGGACAAGCAAGGGAGTGCCTAAAAACCGATCGTTACGGTGTTCAATTACATCATCAAGAGTTTTAGCCTTGTGACACCCATCTCACCCAGCTCTGGAGCCACAACCAAAAACAAATTTACAGCAGGAACCGGACTAAGCATCGACGCCTTCGCCGAAGCTGTCGGTGTCGCTCCCCTCAACCACCGGCGCGTCATTGATGGCTGGAACAAGCTCCGTCGCCAACGCATCCACGTGGTCGCTCACCCAATTCTCCGAGGGGCCAGTGACCGCCTCAGGCACAGGCTCCAGCAGGGCCTCGAAGTCCGTATGAGGGTGAAGACGGTGCAAGTTGCCGAAGATGCGGGAGACCGCACTCCTCAGGACGCCGCGGCTTTGCTTCTCGACGAGCTGCCGAGCCTTCCTGACCCCGCCTTGCACCACCCTGGTAAAGAACCCGAGATACCCGGCGTCATCATTAACCAGAGGGCCGGCGACCCCCGAGCAAAGAAGTTCTCCTAGGGCCCGGCCGGCCCGGTGCCGCAGGGCCTCAAACATCTCCGAGCGTGTGTGCTGCATCCCACGGACTCGTGCGGCCTCCTCAGAATTTCAAGCCGTGAGGGCAGAAATGTCTTCCACTTGCTGGTGAAAGCAGGACAGCTCCGCCCTGGCAGTGGCGTGAGCCTCCTCCGACGCCCGCTCGCGGTGTTCCGTCGTGGCGCAGGCCTTCTTCGACGCCCGTTCGTGAAGCTCGGCTGCAACGCGAGCCTTCTCCGACACCTGCAGATGACGCAAGATATCCGCCAGTTTGCTCTTAGGAGCCGTGACCTCCTTCTGAAGCTCCTTGCGCTTGTCAGCAAAGTGAGTCTCGTGAAGCCCCAGCTTCTCGTGGTAATCCTTCCGGAGAAGCTCCGCCTCCTTGTCAGCCTTCTTCACGACAACCTCGCGATCATCAAGGTTGCCCCCGGCTTCGGCTATTAGGCGCTCCATCGTCTCCAGGCGTTCGCGCTCCATGTTCAGCTCCATCGCCTCGAGTGCCAGCGCCTCCTCCCATGCCGAGAGGCCCACTGGGCTATCATCATCAACCACAGGTGCAGCAAGGGCAGCCCTTCGAGCACGAACCTAGCGCTCGAGCATGGCGTTTGAGACTTCAAGCTCGCGCTCACGGTCCTCGGCGGTTGCGCGGTGGAGCTCGGCATCTCGGGCCTCCTCCAGGGCACGGTCGCATGCCTCCTGAGCCGCGGTAGCCGACGCTTCCGCCTTCCTTAGGGTGGTTTTGTGCTGTAGCTGGCTCAGGTTGACGGCGGTCCTCAGCTGGCGCCAACCCTTCGCCAGAAGTAGACCCTCGGCCTCAACACGCCCATCCACTTCAGCAACCTCGACTTCGAGACGCTTCATGGCGTCTGACGCCTCCCTCACAAGATCATGACGGACCGCACTCCTGCGCAGTGCAAGTTCCAGAAGGCGACCGGGCTCGTCCCCGACTTCCGCACCACCCAAAGGGGGCTTCCGCTCTCCCTCATGTTCAGCGTGTGCCTCGGGGCTAGCCCCGGGGGCGCGCGGTGCTTCCGGCGCGAGGAGCATGCGTGGTCCTGATGGGCGGACGGCCACTCGGGCCGCCTCAAGAGTTTGCTGACCCACAGTAAAGGCAAGACCCGGGGCACGGGGCGGGCTCCCAACGTACCAAGAGCTGCCTTGCCCCAGAAGCGCTCGAGGGCTGGGAGCACGACCTGTGCAATAATACCCGGGCGCGGCTTCAAGAGCCCGCGTGAGGCCTCCCGAAGGCCCATCATGGTCCGGAGGAGGGATGCAGGCGGAGGCTCCTGCAGGCCCCATCGAGCGGCTCAAGGACGAATCGAAAGAGACCCTGCGGAGCAAGGGGTCAGTAGAACCATATTGGGAAAGACAGGAGGAGCCGAAGAACACGCACCTGCTTGGTACAACCAACTTCATCCTCTTCAGGGCCCTCGGGGCAAGGCAGTAGATGCTCCTCAACCTGCGCCTCTTTCCTAGCGCCGCGAAGGACGTCTGTAGGCCGCTTGAGGCAGATGCGCCTAGACCCGGGGCAAGGTCGCGGCAGGTGCTCCGGTCGGCACCCCGCTCCTTGTTGCGGTGCTCCCCGGGCTCGCCTCAACCGGAGGCCACTGCGCCTCCCCTTCAGTCACTTCAGGAACCAGCGGTGCCTCGGCACCTTCCGCCACCTCCGTCAACACCGACACATGCGCTTCGTCCAATTGCTCCAAGGACGGAGTCGACCCCAGGCCAAGGGCTCCGCTAGGTGCGTCCGCCCCGGAAGGGAAGGACGGGCTCGCAAGCCCTGATACCACCACCAAGGGATCGACATGAGGATCAGGGGTGCCCCTTGGCAATAGTCCCCACACATCGAAGTGGGGCATCCTTTCAGCAAGAGCCCTTCCGGCTACAGGAACCAAGTACAATGGACTCGCGAAGCCAGGGCGAGCTTCAGGCACTTGATACGTCTCCAACGTATCTATAATTTTTTATTGTTCCATGCTATTATATTATCCTTCTAGGATGACTTATGGGTTTTATTATACACTTTTATATGATTTTTTGGACTAACTATTAACTCAGAGCCTAGTGCCAGTTTCTATTTTTCTCCTGTTTTATGGTTTTACAGAAAAGGAATATCAAGCGGAGTCCAATTGATGAGCCAATTTTTTATGATTTTTTCTGGACCAAAAGAAGCCCCCGAAGCAAAAGAGTTGGGCCAGGAGAGCCACGTGCTACCCTCGAGGGTGGAGGGCGCGCCCTGGTAAGGGGGGCGCGCCCCCCTATCTCGAGGATGGCCCGCAGCTCCCCTTTAATTGGCCCCGACTCCAAAAATTCCTATAAATACTGAAACCTCCAGAAAGAAACCTTGATCGGGAGTTCCGCCGCCGAAAGCCTATGTAGCCACAGAAAACCAATCTACACCCGTTCTGGCACCCTGCCGGAGGGGGGAATCCCTCTCCGGTGGCTATCTTCATCATCTCGGCGCTCTCCATGATGAGGAGGGAGTAGTCCACCCTCGGGGCTGAGGGTATGTGTCAGTAGCTATGTGTTTGATCTCTCTCTCCCGTGTTCTTGAGATGACACGATCTTGATGTATCGCGAGCTTTGCTATTCTAGTTCGATCTTATGATGCTTCTCCCCCTCTAATCTCTTGTAATGGATTGAGTTTTCCCTTTGAAGTTTTCCTATCGGATTGACTCTTTAAGGATTTGAGAACACTTGATGTATGTCTTGCACGTGTTTACCTGTGGTGACAATGGGATATCATGTGATCTACTTGATGTATGTTTTGGTGATCAACTTGCGGGTTCGTGACCTTGGGAACCTATGCATAGGGGTCGTCACACGTTTTCGTCTTGACTCTCCGATAGAAACTTTGGGGCACTCTTTGAAGTTCTATGTGTTGGTTGAATAGATGTTTCTGAGATTGTGTGATGCATATCGTATAATCATGCCCACGGATACTTGAGGTGACAATGGAGTATCTAGGTGACATTAGGGTTTTGATTGATTTGTGTCTTAAGGTGTTATTCTAGTACGAACTCTATGATAGATTGAACGTTACTACGGACTCTTGAATAGATCGATCAGAAAGAATAACTTTGAGGTGGTTTCGTACCCTACGGTAATCTCTTCGTTTGTTCTCCGCTATTAGTTACTTTGGAGTGACTCTTTGTTGCATGTTGAGGGCTAGTAATATGATCCAATTATGTTATCCTTGTTGAGAGAACTTGCACTAGTGAAAGTATCAACCCCAGGCCTTGCCTACTATCATTGCAATAGCGTTTATGCTCACATTTACCACTTGCTACCTTGCTGTTTTTATATTTTCTTATTACAAAAACCTGTATCTACCATCCATATTGCACTTGTATCAGCATCTCTTCGCCGAACTAGTGCACGTATACAATTTACCATTTTATTGGGTGTGTTGGGGACACAAGAGACTCTTTGTTATTTGGTGGCAGAGTTGCTTGAGAGAGACCATCTTCATCCTACAACTCCCACGGATTGATAAACCTTAGATCATCCACTTGAGGGAAATTTGCTACTGTCCTACAAACCTCTGCACTTGGAGGCCCAACAACGTCTACAAGAAGAAGGGTGCGTAGTAGACATCAAGCTCTTTTCTGGCGCTGTTGCCGGGGAGGTTAGTGCTTGAAGGTATATCTTTAGATCTTGCAACCGAATCTTTTAGTTTCGTGTTTTATCACTAGTTTCGTTTATAAATGAAAACTACAAAAAAATGGAATCAAGGTTACCTCATATGCTTCATCTTTTTAATATTATTCGTGAAAATGATGGGAAGGAAAATTGTGCTCAAGTACTAGAAGAAGAATTACATAGAATGCTTGGCATAAAATATGTGCATGATGAGCATGATTGCAATGTTGTTAGTATGAATTCTTTGAATACCCATGATGCTAACGATATGCAAAGCCACAAGCTTGGGAATGCTATGTTTGATGAAGATGATATGTTTAGTCCCCCAAGTTTTGGTGATAATATTTATTATGATGAAATCATGCCTCCTATTTATGATGATTATATTGATGAAAGTGGATTTGGAGAGGTCATGACTTTATTTAGTGACGAATCCACTATTTCGGAAGAGGTTCCAATTGATTATGAGAACAAAGTTGCTATCTATGATGATTATTGTGATGACTTGTATGCTATTAAGAATAATGATAGCCATGAAACTTGTCATCATGATTTTAGTTTTCAATTGGATTATGCTTCACATGATAGTTATTTTGTTGAGTTTGCTCCCACTACTATTGATGAGAATTTTTTTGCTTATGATGGGAGTAGTAAAGTTTCTATGCAAATAGATCATGAAAAGAATGCTTTATGTGCTGGTTATATTGTTGAATTCATTCATGGTGCTACTGAAAATTATTATGAGAGAGGATCATATGCTTCTACATATTGCAATAATATCAAGTTTCCTCTCTATGTGCTTAAAATCTTGAAGTTATGCTCGTTTTCCCTTCCTATGCTAGTTGATTGTTCCCATAAGTTGTTTTCTCACAAAATCCCTATGCATAGTAAGTGGGTTAGACTTAAATGTGCTAGTCATATGCTTCATGATGCTCCCGTTATGTTTCAATTCTTATCTTTTATGTGAGCACCAATATGCCTAGCTAGGGGCGTTAAACGATAGCGGTTGTTGAGAGGCAACCCAACTTTATTTTAGTTTCTTTGTTTTTTTCGCTGTTAGCGAATAAATATTGTATCTAGCCTCTGATTAGATGTGGTTTCATGTTTTGTTTAGTGTTTGTGGCAAGTAGAACCTTTGGGAAGACTTGAGTGAAGTTTATATGATCTTGCTGTGAAAAACAGAATCGTTAGGGCTTGCGAAAGTAGTCGTGGGATTTTACTGGATCTTGCTTTTTAGTTAATTCTTTTTTCAGATGATTGGTAGATAAATTGCGCAAATTTACCAATTTAGTTTGAATTTGTTTGGAGTTCCAGAAGTAGGCGAACCCTCAATATTACTACAGACTGTTCTGTCTTTGACAGATTCTGTTTTTCGTGTGTTGTTTGCTTATTCTGATGCATCTATGAGTAGTATTGGAAGATATGAACGTTTCAGTACAGTAGGTTGAACACCAATATAAACAAAGAATGAGTTCATTGCTGTACCTTTGAGTAGTGGTTTGCTTTCTCATACTAACGGAGCTCACGAGAATTTTTTTCGAAGTTTGGTGTTGTGAAGTTTTCATGTTTTGAGTATTGCTTTGATGGACTATGGAACAAGGAGTAGCAAAGGCCTAAGCCTTGGGATGCCCATGGCACCCCAAGTAAATTCAAGATAATCAAAAGCCTAAGCTTGGGAATGCCCCGGGAAGGCATCCCCTCTTTCGTTTTCATCCATCGGTAACTATACTTGGGGCTATATTTTTATTCGCAGCATGCTATGTGTTTTGCTTGGAGCGTCTTGTATAATTTTAGTCTTTGCTTGTTAGTTTGCCACAATCACCCTTTCTGGACACACCTATTTGATAGAGTTAAATATGGCCTAGAAATTATTAGAACACTCTATGTGCTTCAGTTATATCTTTTGAGTTGAATAGTTTTTGCTCTAGTGCTTCACTTATATCTTTTAGAGCATGGTGGTGGTAATATTTTGTAGAAATTGTTGAACTCTCATGCTTCACTTATATATATTTGAGAGTCTATTAAAACAGCATGGTAAAGCGTTTAGGCTAAAGAAACTAATCTTCACATGATAGACATCCAACGTCAATGTAGTAAAAAAGTTTCACACCAAGTGCATTGAATAGAATGAGATGTTGGATGCTTGATAATTGTTTTGAGACATGAGGATGGTGATATTAGAGTCATGCTAGAGGAATTATTATGAAATTGAGAAATGCTTGTGTTAAGGTTAGTGATTCCCGTATCATGCACGTATGGTGAACCGCTATGTGACGAAGTCAGAGCATGAGGTATTTGTAGAGTGCCAACCGTTGTGTGGAGGTCGGGGGCGTGCGATGGTTAACTCCTACCAACCTCCCCCCTAGGAGCATGCATTGATTTCTTTGTTTTGATGACTTGTATATTTTTGCAATAAGTATATGAGTTCTTATGACTAATGTTGAGTCCATGGATTATACGCACTCTCACCCTTCCACCATTCCAAGCCTCTCTTGTACCGTGCAACTTTCGCCGGTGCCATAAACTAACTATATATCCTTCCTCAAAACAGCCACGACATTATTCCTCAAAACAGCCACCATATCTACCTATCATGGCATTTCCATAGCCATTCCGAGATATATTGCCATGCAACTTTCCACCGCTCCGTTCATATGACACGCATCATATTGTCATATTGCCATGCATGATCATGTAGTTGACATCATATTTGTGGCAAAGCCACCATGCATAATTCTTCATATATGTCACTCTTGATTCATTGCACATCCCGGTACACCGCTGGAGGCATTCATATAGAGTCATATTTTGTTCTAGCTTCGAGTTGTAATCATCGAGTTGTAAATCAATAAAAGTGTGATGATCATCATTATTAGAGCATTGTCCCGTGTGAGGAAACAAAAAAAAGAGATAAAGTCCAATAAAAAAAGAGATGGCCAAAAAAAATAAATATAGAGAGGGGGTAATAAAAAAAGAGAAATCCCCTCCAAAAAAATGAGAGAAAAGAGAGAAGGGACAATTGCTACTATCTTTTTTCCACACTTGTGCTTCAAAGTA
Source organism: Secale cereale (assembly GCA_902687465.1). Taxonomy (NCBI): domain Eukaryota; kingdom Viridiplantae; phylum Streptophyta; class Magnoliopsida; order Poales; family Poaceae; genus Secale; species Secale cereale. The sequence goes on from LR738715.1 coordinate 111,273,007, forward strand.
GCACCATGTTCTTCATTGTAGAGAGTCTCATGTTTAGTCACTTTCATATACTAGTGGGAATTCTCATTATAGAACTTGGCTTGTATATTCCAACGATGGGCTTCTTCAAATGCCCTAGGTCTTCATGAGCAAGCAAGTTGGATGCACCCACTAGTTTCTTTTGTTGAGATTTCATACAAATTTAGCTCTAGTGCATCCGTTGCATGGCAATACCTACTCACTCACATTGATATCTATTGATGGGCATCTCCATAGCCCGTTGATATGCCTAGTCGATGTGAGACTATCTTCCTCCTTTTTGTCTTCTCCACAACCACCTCTCTATTCCACCCATAGTGTTATGTCCATGGCTCACGCTCATGTATTGCGTGAAAGTTGAAAGGTTTGAAAGAATAGAGTATGGAAACAAGTGCTTGGCTGAAACCGGGGTTGTGCATGATATGAATATTTTGTGTGATGAAGAGGGAGCATAGCCAGACTATATGATTTTGTAGGGATAACTTTCTTTAGCCACAGCATTTTGATAAGACATGACTGCTTTGTTAGTATGCTTGAAGTATTATTATTTCTCATGTCACAATTAGAAAATTAATGTTAGGAAAAGAATTATGTTAAAAGTCTGAACATCCATGCCACAATTAAGAAAATTACATTAAGAATTATCTTAGGTAGCATTCCACATCAAAAATTCTTTCTTTATCATTTACCTACTCGAGGACGAGCATGAATTAAGCTTGGCGATGCTGATACGTCTCCAACGTATCTATAATTTTTTATTGTTCCATGCTATTATATTATCCTTCTAGTATGCCTTATGGGCTTTATTATACAATTTTATATGATTTTTGGGACTAACCTATTAACCCAGAGCCCAGGGCCAGTTTATGTTTTTCTCCTGTTTTAGGGTTTTACAGAAAAGGAATATCAAACGGAGTCCAATTGACGAGCCAATTTTTTATGATTTTTTCTGGACCAAAAGAAGCCCCCGAAGCAAAAGAGTTGGGCCAGGAGAGCCACGGGCTGCCCTTGAGGGTGGAGGGCGCACCCTGGGAAGGGGGGCGTGCCCCCCTATCTCGAGGACGCCCGTAGCTCCCCTTTACTTGGCTCCGACTCCAAAAATTCCTATAAATACTGAATCCTTGAGAAAGAGACCTAGATCAGGAGTTCCACCGTCGAAAGCCTCGGTAGCCACCGAAAACCAATCTACACCCATTCTAGCACCCTGTGTGACGCCCCCGATTTGTCCGTACACTAATCATGCACGCAAATGTGTACGGCCAAGATCAAGGACTCACTGGAAGATATCACAACACAACTCTAGACACAAATTAAAATAATACAAGCTTTATATTATAAGCCAGGGGCCTCGAGGGCTCGAATACATAAGCTCGAAAACACAAGAGTCAGCGGAAGCAATAATATCTGAGTACAGACATAAGTTAAACAAGTTTGCCTTAAGAAGGCTAGCACAAAAGTAGCAACGATCGAAAAGGCAAGGCCTCCTGCCTGGGACCTCCTAACTACTCCTCGAAGCCGAACTCCATGTAGAAACATCATCGGGATCCTCTGGCTCCTGGGCTCCACCATCTGGTTGCGTCATCCGAGAAGAAGGGAGAAAAAGGGGAAAAGGGGGAGAAAAGCAACCGTGAGTACTCATCCAAAGTACTCGCAAGCAAGGATCTACGCTACATATGCAATGATATCTGTGTAAAGGGGTAATATATGTGGACTGAACTGCAGAAAGCAGAATAAGAGGGGGATAGCTAATCCAATCGAAGACTACGCTCCTCGTAACCTCCATCTTGCAGCAGAAGATGAGGGTGGCTGGAAAGTAACAAGTATCCTTGCTTCTCGCAGCCTCCGTCTTGCAGCAGTAGAAGGGAGTAGATGGTAAGTTCACCAAGTAACATCGTATAGCATAATCCTACTCGGCGATCCTCCCGCACATCACCCTGTGAGAGAGCAACCACCGAGTTGTATCTGGCACTGGTAAGGGTGTGTTTTATTAAGTATCCGGTTCTAGTTGTCATGAGGTCGGAATACAACTCCGGGTCGTCCTTTTACCGAGGGACACGGCTATTCGAATAGATTAACTTCCCTGCAGGGGTGCACCACATAACCCATCACGCTTGATCCCATTTGGCCGGACACACTTTCCAGGGTCATGCCCGGCCTCGGAAGATCAACACGTCGCAGCCCTACCTAAGCACAGCGGAGAGGTCAGCACGTCGGTCTAAGTCCTAAGCGCGCAGGGGTCCGGGCCCATCGCCCAACGCACACCTGCACGTTGCGTACGCGGCCGGTGAGCAGACCTAGCAACCTCCATTACTAAGGAAGTTGCGTTACGCGGTCCAACCCGACGCGCGCCGCTAAGTCGCTGACGTCAAGAAGGCTTCGGCTGATACCACGACGTCGAGTGCCCATAACTGTTCCCACGCAGCTGGTTAGTGCGTATAGACCAAATGGCCAGACTCAGATCAAATATCCAAACTCGTTAAATGTGTTATTATGAAATAACCGCGGACAACGACTAAGGCCAGGCCACCTCTCCACTGGGTGTCTCAACCTGCCCTGTCGCTCCGCCACAAAGATCCACTCGGGGGCCGTCAGGAACTCAGGCCCACCACTACCTGGATGGAGCCACCTGTCCTTTCAGCCCCCACATCGAATCACTTGCGGGTACTCAATGAGCCGACCCGACTTTAGTCACATCATGTGTCATGTAAAGTATGTATATAGTATATACCCGTGATCACACCCAAGTGATCACGGCCCGATAGAATAGCAGGGCAGACGGACAAGGATGTAGGGCCACTGATGGAATACTAGCATCCTATACTAAGCATTAGGATGGCAGGTAAAGTATCAACAGTTGTAGCAACAATGACAGGCTATGCAGCAGAATAGGAGTAACCGAACAGTAACATGCTACACTACTCTAATGCAAGCAGTAGAGAGAAGAATAGGCGATATCTGGTGATCAAAGGGGGGGCTTGCTTGGAAGCTCTGCAGACGAAAGGAATCTTCGGAAGCGTAGCCGTAGTTGAACACCGAAGCATCAATGGTCTCGGGATCTATCACAGTATCGGAGTCTACCGAAAAATAAGCAACGAAGGGGAAACAAATAAATAACAGAGCAACAATAGCATCACAAAGCATAACATGGAAAGACGCGGTGCTACGTGTGACCTAACGCAGTAGGAGGTGATACTGGCAAGGATGAAAAACATCCGGGAAAGTATTCCCGGTGTTTCGCATTTTCGGGCAGATGAAACGGAGGGGGGAATGTTGCACGTTCGGTATGATAGAGAGGTGTGGCGGACGAACGGACCGCGTATCCGGATTCTTCTCATTTTTCTGATCGATTTTCATATATAAATTATTTTCATCCGAATTACGGTTTATTTTTTGTGAATTTCCAAAGTTTTACTCATTTCTTGGAATTCATTTAATTCGAAAATTAAGTATCTAAATACTTTGGTCACATGGGTTGTGCTAGCCAGGGTGTATGGCAGTGGGGCCGGGGGTCCAGTCAGCAGTAGTTGACCAGTCAATGATGACTAGTCAACGTGGTCAAGGGGGCCCACATGTAATAGACACAAGTGCTAAAAGAACTTAACTATAAACTAGTAAAAAAACAAATAAACAAAGTGGGACCACCGATTATGGGGCCATTTAACTAATCTCCAGTAATCTACATGGACTAATCCCTTTTAACACCGACGGCCTTGATCGTGGAGTGCTGGTGCAATGGATGTACTTGCCATGGCCAGCACGCACAAGCACACATCCATGGCCAGCCACGAGTGGCTGCGTAGGGGGGAAGCGAGCAGCGCTGGGTGTGTCTGGGCGGAGGCGACAGTGAGGAGCAGCGGCAGGGTGCGGCAGTAGCAGCAAGAGTAGCAGCCGTGGCGAGGCAGCATGCTGCAGCGGCAGTTAGCAGCAGCAATACGGCCGAAGCACAGCAGGGGCGCGGACGGGGCGCGCAGGCTGGGAGCGAGGCACGACGAAGAGTCACGGCAAGCGCGACCAGGAGCAGCAGCAGTAGTACACAAGGGCGCGCGCGGACACTGAGCTCCAACGGACATGGCGGCCGGAGCTCACGGGACGACCAATACGGGCACGGATCGAGCCGGAGAAAAATGGCAAACGGAGGAGGGGCTTACCGCGGTGCCGGAGGTGAGCTCGATGTGGCCGGGGACGGACCGAAGACGAGGCAATCGACGACGACGGCCGGCTAAGTACGCGGAGAAAAGGAGCTCGATTGCGAGCGTACGAGCCGGCTCTGCTCGATTTGGTGCTCGGGATGGACGAAGTTGATGGTGGCGGTCCTTCTGGACATCTACTCAGGCGACGGGGAGCACGATGGCCGCGGCGACAACGACGGCACGGTGACGGTCGTGTTTGGGGAAGAGAGTAACAGCGCGGGAAGGGAGAGGGGAAAAGGTTCTGGGGCTGCTAGGGTTCGGGGGAGGGGGCTCCTTATCCCCAGAGGAGCCGTGGGATGGCCTCCACGGCGCCACCGATGACCATGGCGGCCTGGATGGTCGCCACGATCCCCCTCTAATGAACAGAGGAAGGAGGAGGTGCCTGGAGTGGGCTGGGCCAGCCATTTGGCTTGATGGGCCAAAGGTTCGGTAGTTTAGGTCCCCCTCTAATTTTCCTTTTTGTGTTATTTTTTTTTGTTCTCATATTTAGTTACTGTTTTATGTTAAACTAAGCTACATATGAGTTTAGTCCAAAGTGCAATTTAGCACATAAATATTAGGCGATATTTAGAGTTTGCACAATAAGTATCAAATATTTTTGAATAGTTTAGATATTTACTTAAATTGAGATGGTTCAATTAAAAGCTTTATAGGACAGTTAAAAAATAGCTTAGGGGCATTTTATCATTCTGAAAAATGTTGATTCTTTCATGACAAATTGCTACAGAATATTTGCAACCCAATGAACATTTCTTTTACCATTTGAAGAAATAAAAATTTTGACGTTATTTAAATTTGAACTTGAATTCGGTATGGATCAAAGTGAGGGCTAGCAAAACTTTAATTTTGATGATGTAGCATCATTAACATGGGTTTATTGTAGCTTGATTACCTGGGCATCACACCCTGCCAGAGGGGGGGAAATCCCTCTCCGGTGGCTATCTTCATCATCCCGGTGCTCTCGATGACAAGGAGGGAGTAGTCCACCCTCGGGGCTAAGGGTATGTATCAGTAGCTATGTGTTTGATCTCTCTCTCTCCCTCTCTCTCTCTCTCTCTCTCTCTCTCTCGTGTTCTTGAGATGGCACGATCTTGATGTATCGCGAGCTTTGCTATTCTAGTTCGATCTTATGATGCTTCTCCCCCTCTACTCTCTTGTAATGGATTGAGTTTTCCCTTTGAAGTTATCTTATCGGATTGAGTCTTTAAGGATTTGAGAACATTTGATGTATGTCTTGCACGTGTTTATCTGTGGTGACAATGGGATATCATGTGATCTACTTGATGTATGTTTTGGTGATCAACTTGCGGGTTCGTGACCTTGGGAACCTAAGCATAGGGGTTGTCACACGTTTTCGTCTTGACTCTCCGGTAGAAACTTTTGGGCACTCTTTGAAGTTCTATGTGTTGGTTGAATAGATGTTTCTGAGATTGTGTGAAGCATATCGTATAATCATGCCCACGGATACTTGAGGTGACTATGGAGTATCTAGGTGACATTAGGGTTTTGATTGATTTGTGTCTTAAGGTGTTATTCTAGTACGAACTCTATGATAGATTGAACGTTACTACGGACTCTTGAATAGATCGATCAGAAAGAATAACTTTGAGGTGGTTTCGTACCCTACCATAATCTCTTCGTTTGTTCTCCGCTATTACTTACTTTGGAGTGACTCTTTGTTGCATGTTGAGGGCTAGTAATATGATCCAGTTATGTTATCCTTGTTGTGAGAACTTGCACTAGTGAAAGTATGAACCCTAGGCCTTGCCTACTATCATTGCAATACCGTTTATGCTCACGTTTACCACTTGCTACCTTGCTGTTTTTATATTTTCTTATTACAAAAACCTATATCTACCTTCCATATTGCACTTGTATCACCATCTCTTTGCCGAACTAGTGCACCTATACAATTTACCATTGTATTGGATGTGTTGGGGACACAAGAGACTCTTTGTTATTTGGTTGCAGAGTTGCTTGAGAGACACCATCTTCATCCTACACCTCCCACAGATTGATAAAACTTAGGTCATCCACTTGAGGGAAATTTGCTAATGTCCTACAAATCTCTGAACTTGGAGGCCCAACAATGTCTACAAGAAGAAGGGTGCGTAGTAGACATCAGCACTCCACCGACGAGCAGCCACAGCAGCCCCTGGAGCGTATCAGGAGGGAGCTGCTTCCGCTGGAGACGAGCGCGATCATCAAGAATCCACATTGGGCTAGAATGGCGCTGGAGTGGGGCGACACAGAGGACAAGGAAGTCTCTCACCACCATCTCCAAGGTCAATCCGCTTCTCCTCAGGTTGGCCAGTTGGCGCATCACCGGCTCCGCACATGGATCTAAAGGGCCTCGTGCCCCCAGCCCAAGTTCGGCACCACCGGAGCATCGGGAAGATGGCATTGGGGGTTGTACGCAGCAGAATCAACGAACACCCATTGCCGGCGAAACCCTTCTATGATTGGGTGAAGCGAGAAGTCGATTCCGGAGGTAGCAGTCGCCTCTACCGCGGGCAACGACACGCACCCCGAGCGCTGCCCCTGTCAACCAAGGAGAGGGCAAAGAAGTGGCGAAGTAAGGCCACAGTCGGGGAAACACCAACGAAAGATTCACACAGGAACGCGAAGCCGGAAAGAAGGGTGATGGACCCAGGCTCCAGGTGTAACGCCCGAATCTAGTAATGCGTGAGCACTGCATAGAAGAAGTCAAAGAAAGGGGGAAGGAGACCCCCGAAGATGGCGTGGAGATGAAGCTGGATATCATTGGCGCGAAGCGTTGCCACCGGCCGGGAAGCGAGCCAGATTCGGTCGGCCCCCATTCGTTAGATGCGTCGGCCAAAGCACGGTGCACCTTGTCCAGACCCTCCCTGTTCACTATGGCAGAGCGGCCCAGCGCCGGCTCGAGCACCGGCAGCGATGCGGCAGACTCGCCGTCCCCCCTCTTCTTCGCCTTGCGCAGCATGATGGCAAGGGGGATGGGGCAGAGAAGGCAAGTGGATAAAGGGAGCGATTGGAAGGGAGAAAGCAGAGGCGGCAGCGAGAAGCCCTACCGGTCATGCGAATGGCACGGCGCACGATTACCAAGACTGCGTGGGAGGCGGGGCCGCCCACGTGCCATCCTACCATCGCACGCCAGCCTGGTCCGCCGCCTGCCCGCGGCGCTTCGTCCTCGACTAAGGCTTCGCCCTGAAGCCAACTCCGCGCATGCCTTGGGCCCGGGGGCTACTGTCGGCGTACTGGGAACCAGGGTACCCAGACTTGCTTGTCTGCGGGCGGCAACACGCTCCTACTACGGCCTGGTACGGCCCAGCTAATCGACCAGCTACCCAAGACCCTCGCGAGGGGGCTAAGCCTCGCAAGGAGATTGATGTCAAGGCCCCCTCAGGAGCTGTAATGCCCCGGATGTAATACTTTCCCTTTTGGGCATATAATATATCTCCGGCTTCATCTATTCCATTTCGGGTCTTTGTCTTTCGGGTTTTTCGTCGTTTTGTTGTGTGCGTGTGTGGCATTCATTCATAGCATGTAGTCATGTGCATCGCATTGCATTTGTGTTGTCGGTTGCATCCGGTTCCACGCGTTCCTTCCCGTTGTCCGTTTCGCGTTCCGGAGCTCCCTCACGTGTCTGTGGCATCCCGTAGGCCTACTTTGGTGTTTGGCCGTGTAACGCTACCGGTTGGGCGCGAGACTTGTCGTGTGTTGTTGTTTTGGTATGTGTAACCCGCCTGTCAAATCTCGTCGCGTTTCGAGTCCGTTTGCTACCCAGCAGTTATTCTCGTGGGCTCAAAGTGCCTCCACTTTGAGGCCCAAGACACCCCTCCAACAGCCCACTTCCCTCCTCTTGGCCCATCCTAACTCCCCTCGCGATCGGGTCCGTCGGATCGCGATCGGAGGGCTCCAAAACCCCCCAAATCCCTCAAACCCTAGCACCTACCCTATATAAACATCCCCCATGCCATTTTTGGCAGCCTAAATCCCCTCCACCTACCTCTAGCCCCTTCTCCCCTCAATTTTCGTGCCACACCAGATCCAAAATGCCACTTGGCAGTCCTCCCGAAGGCCAGCCGCCGCCCAGGCTCTCCATCGCCGCCGCCGCATCTTCGCTGGATCGGGGGAAGACCCGATCTAGTTCGGTCAACGCCCCTCCCCGATCGAGCGCTTCCAGCGTCGCCCCGATGGGCCTTCCGCTCGCCCGCCGTGGACCACATCGCCAGGCGCCTCGTTCCCGCTGGACCACATCGCCGCCCCGCCTGGGCCTTCGATCCGCCCAGCGCCGGCCCAGGCCATCGCCAGCTTCGCCAGGCACCAGCGCCTCCTCCCTCCTGGGCCGCGTCGCCCCTCTCCGCGGCCCGTCCCGCTCCCCGCAAGGCGGCCACTCCACCGCGCCAGAACCAGAGGCTGGGCCTCCTCCGCGCCAGCTAGGCCCAGTCGCCGGATCGCGTCCTCGGGCGCTCGTGAAGCCGCCGAGGCCCACTCGCTGACCCGCGCCGCTCCAGGCCGAGGGCCTCCTCCGCGCCGCCAGCCGCCGAAGCCCACTTCGCCTCCAGCCGCCGTCCGCCCCTGGGCCCGAAGGCCGCCGCCTCACCGCTGCGGGCCGAGCCGCCGCGGATCGTCTCCAGTTCCGCCACCGCGGGCCGCATCAGATCCACTGCGGGCCCGAGCCCATTTTCTCCCAGATCTGAGGTTGACCCCCCCTCTTTTCCACTAAGTCCCAGTTTTGTGTTGTCTGATGCATTTTTCCAACTGCGATAACTTCTTGTGTGATGCTCCGTTTTGCGCAAATGACATGTCCAGACGTTCGTGGTGACTAGCACTACGTTTCATTCCATTGTGCCATGCATGTTTGAGATCATCTAGATGCTTATTTTTCTGTTGCAAGAGTGCATCCCGTTATAAACTGCTGCTATGTGTTGTTTTTATGCCATCTTTGCATAGTGATATCTTTTAGCTCGTTTATCCGATTGATGCAAATGACATGTCCACGTGTTCGTCTTGCCATGCTCTACATGTTGTTGGTGTTAGGTTGCATGATAGATTTAATCTTGCCATGGTTATCCTCGTTGCAAAGTGCTATGTGGTTGTTTAGTTGATAAACTTGTTTTGAGATGCCATCTTGTTGAGCTCATTGCTATCGTTGTGTTTATCTCCATGATGCATGCTTGTATGTTTCGGAATCACTATCATGTGTACTTTGATGTGGTGTTTACCACTTGCCATGTTTAGTTTTGAGGTGACTTAAACTTGCTCTTTTAGATGCCATGATGAAACTGCTGTTTTAACACTTAGTGGATTTTCACCAAGTCTGGAATTTGTAATGTTCCGATGCCATGTTTGCGTGCTGTTCTAGGACAAACCATGATAGTTTTGGAGTGTTTCTTGATGGTTCCTTGTAGTATATATTGTTGGCTATCCATTCATGTTCTCACATGCTTATTTGAGTGGCTGTAGAATATTTAACTTTTGCTCCAAAGTTTCAATAAAAATTCTGCTGTCAGGATTTTGTTGTCAAGTTCAATATGTCCAAGCTTGTTGCTATTGATCCGTGGCTCCTTTGTGGGTGCAACTTTGGACTTATTTGCTGTAGGATATGTCTAGTTTCTGTTCATGCTCTTTGCCATGTTGTTTGAGTGCTGTAGCTTAATTATCTTGTGCTCCAAAGTTGCTATGTTGCTGAAATTTTCAGCTTTCGCTTGTTTCTTGTTTCGGGCATAACTTTTAGCCCGTAGCTCCGATTTCAGCGATTCTTATATGAAACTTGATTGATTTTCCGTGTAGATTCATAATCTCCTATTGTTATCATGTTTTGAAGCTTATTGCTTGAGTGCTATTTTCCGTGCTCCGTGTGCTCTCGTAGTGCATCCATCATGCATCCATCATTTTGGTGTGCGCATTGCATCTTGTTGATTCGTGCCTTGTGTGATTGTATTGTTTAGAGCCGGAAGCTGAGAACGAGTACGAGTACGAGCACGAGGTTACCAACGAGGTTGAGCACGAGGACCCTTCTTACGATCCGAACGACTTCACTTCAGGCAAGATGACCGAACCCGGATACCATTACTATTTTTGCCTATTGCTAGAAGTCTCGATCTATAGTTTTGCCTCGATGTCCATGTCTTTCATGTCAGCCTCCTACTTGTAACCATGTCCATGTCTAACCACCCTACCTATGCAAACCATTGATTGGCTATAAGTACGCTTCGCTCAGCCCCACTTATAGCGTTGCTAGTTGCAGGTGAAGTTGAAGATGCTTGCTTCATGTTGAAGTTTTGTTGGGTTATATCACACTATATAATTACTAAATGAAATCATCTATATATTGGCAAGGGTGGAAGGCTAAGCCTTTTGCTTGGTGATTTGTTCCACTCGTGCCGTTAGGAACCGTTTAAACCGGTGTTATGTTCCTTAATTTTGCGTTCCTAACACGGTTGGGGTGTATGGGACCCCCTCGATATACCGCTAAGTGCTAAGTCTTTTCCAGCAAGTCCCAACATTGGTAGTATTTGCCTAATAACTAAATAACTTGCATAGGGAGTAATTAACCCTCTTTCTTAATCAACAACCTCGGGCCAGTGCTCCACATGAGTGTTGGTCCGAAATGAGCAGACTGCGGGGCCACCTCAAGGAAACTCGAGGTCTGGTAAAAACCCATAGGATGTCTCATCCGGACGTGGCCTGAGACGAGATACGCGCGGCTACTATCAGGGTGTCGACACGCCGGGAGGATTTGCTGGATTAGCCATACCTTAGTTTGGAGTATCTTGAGCACGGGATTCCGAGAATACTCGGGTCTTCCCACCTTGGAGTTGCGACTCCGCGGATCGTGGGCTTGTAATGGGTCAAGTTGGAACACCCCTGCAGGGTTATGAACTTTCGAAATCCGTGCCCGCGGTTATGTGGCAGATGGGAGCTTGTTAATATCCGGTTGTAGAAAACTTGACACATTGTTCTAATACACTACCAGCATGTGTACCGTGACTGTCAATTTCCGAATAGGGATTCGGGAGTTGAACACGGTGGGGTTATGTTTGTTGGGCTTTAGCTAGGATCACTTCGTGATCATCTCTCGACCGAGGCTCTTCTCTTCTCGCACTCTTTCACGTAAGCTAGTGCTAGTTGCTGCTGCAGACACTTATTCTTTTCTTCAGCCTTAACCTCTCCCAAGGCTTAAATAGTCTTGTTACCCGGGAACGGGATTGCTGCGTCCTTTGTGGCTCACAGTTACTTCACCACACCAGATGCAGGTCCAGTGGTGAGCTATCAAGGTGATGGCACCGAGATAGACTGGGAGTACGACGAGGAGCGTAGTCGTTACTATGTTCGTTATCCTGATGATCAGTAGTGGAGACTTCTTCTAGGATTCGATCCGACCTGTGTATTTAAGTTATGTTTGGTATCTTGTCATTTGGATTTTACCCTTAGAGGGCTGTGATGTTTATTGAATGATGGTTGAGACATGTATTGTATTTGTGTGACGTGGCGAGTGTAAGCCAACTATGTTTATGTTTTCCATCCCCCTTTTTACATGAGTTGTGCAAAGATACCAGACGTGCGATCATTCCAGCATGGGATTATGTCTCTAAGTCGTGCCTCGACACGTAGGAGATATAGTCCCATCCTGGGCATTACAAGTTGGTATTCAGAGCCTTCTCCGACCTAGGAGCCCCCACTGATTGATCGAATCGTTGACGGTCGAGTCTAGGCACACACTGAAAATATTTTGAGTCCTATAATTATATCGGATAGTAGGATTTCTTGCTTCTCATCTCCTTTCACTCTGGTAAGGACTCCTGACGACTACTCTTGTCTCTTCTAATTTCAAAAATTGCACCAAATTGTTTTTTAGGAATCTCGCGAGTATTCTGGGATTGTTTCGATGTTCTTGTGACGAGAATATTGTTCTCGATGCCTCCTGACATTAGGGGTTGTGGCAGTGTCCCGGGGAGTTGAGCTTCGGGGTTTTGTCGTCACAAGCATATCGCGGCAGTACTAAATACTTAAGACGGCCGACATCGAAAATCTCTCCTATACGGTTAGTGGCAAGATAACCCCGACATCACCCAGTATTGGGGAGGTAGTTCGGGAGTATTGCCATAGCTTGTTATAGTGGATGCTTTTCGAAGGTCCGAGGTAGACAGTTTTCGAGAAAGACTGGTTATGTGTTGAAGGATGGATACAGCTGGATGTAGGTTTAGAGTTGATTGCGCGGTGCTTCCCCTGTATCCCCAACACCTGATTGCATAACTGGAATCTTTCGGAAATTCATAGGTGGGTTTATCCAGTAGATCGTAGGCATTCTTCCAACGAATGCAGGTTAGCGAGTTCGGGGTTCTACCTTGAGTGAAGTGGTATTATGACCGATGTTCCGATCGGGAGTTGCATCTTAAAGGGTCCTTGGCTATGCTGATCCAGGGATTGCAAAACCCTTTCGTAACGCGTTCATATGCTTTCAGCACAAAGATGTTAGAACGAAGCTCCTATCTTGTGTTTGTTTTCCGTCTGTACCTTGTTGTTTTTCTTATTTTACCTTTTGTCCCCTATGTGGCTTCTCGTGAAGATTGATGTTATCATTTAACTGAGAGTTTCATTCGTTCCTCTTGTTCGAATGATTTCATTCGTTCCTATTGTTCGAATGATTATTGTGAAGACTTGTTGCAATTCATTCCATTGATTCAGCTTATACCTTCTGTCAATCAATTGCTGATTCGTGGTCATCTATTTCAGGATGGCTCCGAAAAGGGTTCCCAACGCTAACCCAGAGGGCGAAGAGGTCCCAGACCGTCCTCCTTCCCCTCCTCCTCCGCCTGAGGCTTGGAGAGCGATTATGCAGACTACAACTCAGAACACCCAGATGTTGATGCAGATGATGCAGCAGATGCAAGCTAATCAAGCTAATCAGGGTGTTCCAGGGAATCAAGGCAACTTCTTCAACTAGCAGCACCATGCTACTCTCAACCAGTTCTTGGCCAATAATCCAAAAGCTTTCAGTTACTGTGTCGACCCTCTTGATGCTGAAGATTGGTTAACCGATATCAAGAAGCATTTCGAGTGCAGTAACATGAAGGAAGAGGACTATGTGAAATTTGCAGCCTTCCAACTCAAAGACCAAGCAGCTGACTGGTGGCAGCAGTACAAAGACTCCAGGCCAGGTCGTGTGATCTCTTGGGAGGATTTCTGCAAGGACTTTCGCTCTCATCACATTCCTACAAGTGTCATCGAGGGTATGCGTGAGCAATTCCGCAACCTGAAGCAGGGCTCTATGACAGTCTACCAGTATAATGTCAAGTTCCAAAACCTCGCCCGCTATGCTAAGCAAGACATTCCTGACGCCAAGAGCAAAATCTACCAGTTCCGTGGAGGTCTGAAAGATGAACTTCAACTTGCTCTCACCTTGTTCGAGCCCGATGAGTTCGACAAATTCTATAACATGGCTTTGAAACAAGAGACAGCTCAGCTTAAGATGGAGGCTTCTAAAAAGAGGATTCGAGATGCCGTTCACTCCTCCTCATCTTCTCAAGTGGCTGTGAAACAACAAAAATTCTGGCTTCCTCCTCCTCCAGTGATTCAAGCTCCATACAACAACTCGAACAGCAACAAGAACTCCGGTGGACGTGGTTTCTCCCACCCACCCAACCCGGGCAACCAGTCGAGGAACCAGTTTCAGTCTCAAGGCTCCAAGTCAAGTGGTTCTCATTTCCGTCCTCTCTCAGAAGTGACTTGCAACACATGCACTCAGAAAGGTCACTATGCCAACAAGTGCCCCAACCCGAAGCGTCTTCCACCTCCTCCACCTGTGAGTTCAGCTATTGTCAAGCATAATCCCAAGCAAGCAAGGTCAATCTGATGAATGCAGCACAAGCGGAGAATTCTTCTGATGTCATTTTGGGTAACCTTCCAGTTAACTCTTTTCCAGCTAAAGTGTTATTTGATTCGGGTGCTTCACATTCTTTCATGTCATACCCATTTGCATCCAAGCATAGTGTGACCACAACAGCTTTACCAAGGCAGTTGGCAATTTCTTCTCCGGCAAAGCAGATGCATTCCAGTATATATGCTCCGAACGTTTCTATTCGCTTGGGTGATTATCGCTTTCTGGCTAATCCGGTGGTTCTTGGTAATTCCGACATTGACCTCATCCTCGGGATGGATTGGCTTTCTCAGCATGATGCTCACATTGATTGTGCTCAGAAGGAAGTCAAGATGACTCATCCTGATGAAGATGTGATTATCTTTGCCTCCAGGGATAACACTATCAGGCTTTTCTCTCTCAATGATAAGGGCAAAATTAATGCCATATCTCAAATTCCGGTGGTGAACGAATACCAAGACGTCTTTCCTGAAGAACTTCCAGGCATGCCTCCACACCGTCAGGTGGAATTCGTCATTGAACTCGAGTCGGGTACTGAGCCAGCATGTCGGCGTCCGTACAAGCTCTCTCCTAAAGAATTGAAGGAATTGAAGAAGCAGCTTGATCAACAGGAGCGTATGGGTCTCATCAGGCCTAGTACGTCTCCTTGGGGCTGTGGTGTCTTATTTGTCAAGAAGAAAGATGGAACAGAACGTCTCTGTGTTGATTACCGGCCATTGAACAAGAAGACAATAAAGAACAAGTATCCGCTCCCCAACATAAACGAACTGTTCGAGCAGCTCAAAGGAGCTAAAGTGTTCTCTAAGCTCGATCTCCGAATGGGCTATCACCAAATTCGCATTCGCGAGAAAGACATTCCCAAGACTGCCTTCAGAACGAGTTTCGGCTCATACGAGTATACCGTCATGTCATTTGGTCTCGCCAATGCTCCTCCTACCTTTTCGAGAAGGATGCACTACATCTTCAACCCCTATACCGGCGAGTTTGTGCTTGTGTATCTGGATGATATTCTGGTGTTTTCCAAGAATGAAGAAGATCACGAAAAGCACTTACGTCTGGTTCTTGATCGACTCCGTGAGCATAAGTTCTATGCCAAGTTCTCCAAGTGCGAATTTTGGCTCGATAAGGTTTTGTACCTGGGCCATATCATCTCAGCTGACGGTATTGCGGTAAATCCCGAGAAAGTTGAAGCAATTGTCAACTGGGAAGCTCCTCAGAATGTCAAGCAACTCCGCAGTTTTCTGGGTCTTGCCAGCTATTGCAGATGGTTCGTTGAGAACTTCTCCAAGATTGCCAAGCCGCTTTCTAACTTGCTTCAGAAGAATGTCAAATACTTTTGGTCTCCAGAGTGTGAAGTGGCATTCAAAACTCTCAAAGAAAAGCTCGTCTCAGCTCCAGTTCTTACTCCTCCAGATGAATCCAAGCCCTATGAAGTATTCTGTGATGCTTCTCTTCAAGGTCTTGGTGGTGTGCTTATGCAAGATAAGAGAATTGTGGTATACACTTCTCGTCAGCTCAAGCCAAGTGAGAAGAACTATCCCACACATGATCTCGAGCTAGTAGCTGTGGTACATGCTTTGATTACGTGGAGACATCTGTTGTTGGGCAGAAAAGTCGACATCTTCACCGATAACAAGAGCTTGAAGTACATCTTCACACAGCCTAATCTGAACCTCCGCCAGACTCGTTGGGTTGAAATGATCCAAGAGTATGATCCCATCATTGAATAGACTCCTGGCAAGGCGAATGTGATTGCAGATGCTTTGAGCAGAAAGGCATATTGCAACAGCCTTCTTATCAAGCCGTTCCAGCCTGAGCTTTGTGAAGCATTCAGGAAACTCAACCTCCAAGTTGTTCCGCAGGGTTTTCTTGCAAATCTTCAAGTTGCTCCTACCTTGGAAGATCAGGTCCGTGAGGCCCAACTCAGTGATGCCATGGTGCAGAAGGTGAAACATGGTATTGCAAAGGGCACTCCTAAATACAAGTGCTTTCGTGTTGATGAGAGAGATACCTTGTTCTTCGAGGACAGACTCGTTGTTCCCAAAGGTGATATCAGGAAGCTCATAATGGAAGAAGCACATGATTCTCTCCTTTCCATTCATCCTGGCAGCTCCAAGATGTATCAAGATCTCAAGCAGTCTTACTGGTGGACACGCATGAAAAGGGAGATTGCCCAATTCGTGAACGAATGTGATGTCTGCAGAAGAGTGAAAGCAGAACATCAACGTCCAGCCGGTCTTCTCCAACCTCTTCCTATTCCCGAGTGGAAGTTCGACCACATTGAAATGGATATCGTCACTGGCTTTCCTAAGTCCAAAAGAGGGAATGATTCTATCTTTGTGGTGATTGACAAGCTTACCAATGTCGCTCACTTCCTTCGAGTCAAAGAATCCATCAATGCAGCTCAATTGGCAGAGTTGTACACTTCCAGAATTGTGTCTTTACATGGCATTCCTCAAGTTATCTCCTCAGACCGTGGAAGTTTGTTCACTTCTAAGTTCTGGGACTCCTTTCAGTCCGCCATGGGCACTAAGATCAGGTTCAGCACTGCTTTTCACCCTCAGACTAGTGGTCAAGTCGAGCGAGTGAATCAGATTCTAGAAGACATGCTCAGAGCCTGTGTCATATCTTTTGGCATGAAATGGGAAGACTGCCTTCCATTTGCCGAGTTCTCTTACAACAACAGCTTCCAAGCAAGTGTCGGCAAAGCTTCATTTGAAATCCTCTATGGCAGAAAGTGATGTACCCCTCTCAACTGGTCTGAAACAGGCGAACGTCAACTTCTTGGCAATGACTTGATCTCAGAAGCCGAAGAAATGTGCAAAGTCATACGTGAGAATCTCAAGGCCGCTCAGTCGCGTCAGAAGAGCTACTATGACGGCAAGCATCGTGATTTGGCCTTCAACATTGATGATCACGTATATCTCCGTGTGTCTCCGATGAAAGGCACCCAAAGATTCGGTATCAAAGGAAAGCTTGCTCCTAGATACGTCGGGCCTTTCAAGATCCTTGGCAAAAGAGGCGATCTAGCCTATCAACTTGAGCTCCCTTCCAACTTCGCCAATGTTCATGATGTGTTTCATGTGTCTCAACTCCGCAAATGCTTCAAGGAACCTGAACGAATGATTCTGTTTGAAGAGATTGATCTTCAACAAGATTTGTCCTACCGAGAGCATCCCGTTGCTATTCTCGAAGAAACCGAGCGCAAGACCCGCAACAAGTCCATCAAATTCTTGAAAGTCAAGTGGTCACACCATACCGACCGAGAAGCTACGTTCCGAGTACCCTTCCTTTTTCCGAGATCTTTTTGTAGTAGAGGAGAGTTTGTAATGCCCCGGATGTAATACTTTCCCTTTTGGGCATATATTATATCTCCGGCTTCATCTATTCCATTTCGGGTCTTTGTCTTTCGGGTTATTCGTCGTTTTGTTGTGTGCGTGTGTGGCATTCATTCATAGCATGTAGTCATGTGCATCGCATTGCATTTGTGTTGTCGGTTGCATCCGGTTCCACGCGTTCCTTCCCGTTGTCCATTTCGCGTTCCGGAGCTCCCTCACGTGTCCGTGGCATCCCGTAGGCCTACTTTGGTGTTTGGCCGTGTAACGCTACCGGTTTGGCGCGAGACTTGTCGTGTGTTGCTGTTTTGGTATGTGTAACCCGCCTGTCAAATCTCATCGCGTTTCGAGTCCGTTTGCTACCCCAACAGTTATTCTCGTGGGCTCAAAGTGCCTCCACTTTGAGGCCCAAGTGTCGGGGGAAACTGTCCGCCACGAGCACCTATGGGACCGGAGCCCCTTGCTTGTGCGGTAAGAGGGCGGAGGGAGCACGAAGAGCAGATCGTAGTGAACACGCGGGCAGTTTTACCCAGGTTCGGGCCGCGATGGACGCGTAAAACCCTACTCCTGCTTGGTTTGTATTGAGTTGGAGAGCTCGGGAGCTTGAAGAACTAGCTACACCGAGCGTATGAGCGATCTAGGTTCCGAACCCCCTCCACGTTGTGCATGGGCCTCCTTTTATAGTGCAAGGGGTCACCGACAGGTGTCAACGTAGGGGAGAGGGTAAAAATGTAAAAGATGTGGTAGTTGTAACAGTGCGGGAATAGTGGAGCTACAGTGCGTGAACAGTGGTCGCTACCTACTTTGACAGTGGGGGACAAGAGCATTCAATGCACGTCACCGTCCACCCCAAAAGCGCCCGTCCTTGCGTCTCCGTTTGCCACGGCGATGGCTTTACAACCGTGGAGTGCCACCATGTCCCCCAGGCTGCACAGCCATCCGCCACGCGTCCCTGGAACGGCCCCAGGACGACGCGTGGACCGATGAGCTGGAGCGCGGGCAGACAGCAGAGCTCCCCCCGGCAAGCACCTTGCCGGGGTCTTGACCTTGCCGGGCCCGGGGGCTTGTCGGGCTCTGAAGCTTGTCGCTCCCCGGGCCCCGCCGGGGCGCATATAGCGCCGAGGCATATCTTCCGTGATGTAACCTTCTAGTCTTCCTGGCAAGCTCCTCTTGCCAGGGCCTTGCGTGAGTGAGGTAATCTTGAGCCTGGAACGGCCTTCCCGGCAAGCTTCACTTGCCGGGGTCTCGATCTTCTGTCTTGTATACTTTGTTTTTGAATGGTTTTATATGGAGCAGGAAGGTCTCCGGCAAGCGTGTGGTAAGCCCTGCCGCGGGAAGCTGCTACTGTCCGTGCACAAGTTGGGGTACTGAGGTACCCCTACCTTAGTACACCGACAGGAGCCCCCGGGCCTGGGCCACACACGGTGCCGAGCGCTGTTGGGCCAGGTCCAAAACAGTGCACGGACACACGCGGCCCACGGCGCGCCGAATCCACTTCCGCATCCGCCGCGTCCTCCCGTAACGGCACGCGTCGATTGCGGCGTCGTGGGATGGGACGTGGCCACGTTCTTTTAATGGAAAGAGCGAAACGCCCCCCACTTCCCCATAAAAGCAGAGGAAGCAGGAGCGGTTCCCCTCCTGCGCTTTCATTGCCTCTTCTTCCACCTCCAGAGATCCCCTCTTGCGCTCCGCCTCCACACCTCCGCCGTCACCTTCCGCATCTGCGGCGCCGCCGGACTCTTCGTCCCCCTTCCCTCGCCGCCTCCGCCATGGCCCCGAAGACCGAGAAGGCGAAGGCGGAGAAGACCAAGAAGGAGAAATCGGAGCAAGCGGCGAGGCTCGCCGCGTTGCGGAAGCGGAACATCGTCTTCTCGCCGAGGCTCAGCGCGCGGGAGCTCTGGAACAAGTACTACTTGTTCTGGGCCAAGAAGACCAAGGCGCACCCCCGCACCCGAGCCTATCCGGCCGCCGCCAAGGACGACTACCCCGGCGGGTACTTCTTCTTCGCAGTTTTCTTCCACTGCGGCCTCTGTCCCCCTTTTTCCGAATTTTTCTGTGATATAATGCGCACCTACGGCCTCCACCTTCTTGACTTCACCCCCAACGCCATCCTCACGATGGCGGTTTTCGCACACATGTGCGAAAACTATATTGGGATATACCCAAACGTAGCGCTGTTTAGGCACTTCTTCACCCCTAGAGCAGAGGCCGGCGCCCCCCTCTCCGGAGGAATATCTTGGGTTTTTCGTTTGAACAAGGAGTCCTACTTGCCGGGGGAGCTCCGCGGCAAGTGGGAGGAGTGGCGTGCAGACTGGTGTTGGATTGTCGAGGACGATCCGCAGCCCTTCACCGCGCCGCGCATAACACCTATCGTGCGCGGCAGGGACTGGAGCGAGCTAGATTCGGACGACGGCAAGCTCGACGTCGCCCTCATCAGAATTCTTCGTCTCCGGGTAGCAAGGTTGTCGGTCGCCGCCGCCGCCGCATCGCCCCTCTTCAAGATAGGAAGAGGCCAGCCTGGGAGTACGGCAACGCGGCGGATATAATGAGGCTGCGCCCCGGGCTCAACTTTAACTTCACGTCGCTGGAGCTGAAGGGGATGGTCCGGGAACTATTTAAGCATGACCCGGCCCACCCGGTGTGGTTCAGGGGTCCCCGGGGAGTGGTGCCTATCTGCAACAGCACGGCCCGGGATTCCCTTCGCGCCATGATGCCCGCGTGTGACTCGCACGGCATCGACCGCACGTGGATTCCGCCCAAGCCAGACGTCATCTTGAACTTCTTCGACAACCTGGTGGAGGTGGCGAAGAACAAGAACGAGGTCCGGGAGCTGACACGGGACACCACTGACCAAGAGATAGCGTACATAGCTTCTCGGGTTGAAGAGGCCGCTGCGGCTGCAGCGGCAGGAGAATTTGGTTTTACGCCCGAGGAGGCAGAGGCTGCGGAAACTTCCTGCCAAGCAGAGGAGGCGGAGATCCGCAGGCTGTTGAAGCTTCCTCCCGACGAGCTCGCCGGGGTCCCTTCCCTGAGGCACTCCGGGATCCCCGGAATCCTGACCGAGGCCGCGGCGAGAGGCAACGCCGCCGGAGGAAACAGAGGCGCCGCAGGGAGCGGAGGCGCCGCAGGGAGCGGAGGCGCCGGAGGGAAAGCGGCCACAGTGCAGGACGCTGGGCCCAGCAAGCCTGCCGGGGAGGAGGAGGAGGAGGAGGAGGACGCCGGGGCCGACGAAGACTCCGACGGATCCCTGGGGCTCTACGCCGACGACCTTTCTTCATCTTCGGAGACCTCCCCGCCTCGGGCGAGCCCTAGGCGCTCTCCGCTGAAGCGTCTCCGCAAGATGGCGGCGGGGACGAGGGCGCAGGCGCCCCGGCAACAACCAGCTCGCCGGGCGGCGCGAGCTACCCGGGGGAGCCAAGCTGCGACGGGGGCGCCCGGCGCACCAACCATAGCGGAGACGGCCCGCACGCAGGCCACGGCAGAGGCGCCCCGCAAGCAGGCCACGGCAGAGGCGCCCCGCAAGTCAGCGCCGAGCGGAAAGGAGTCTTCACAGAGCGGAGCGGCGGCTCCGCCCGCTCCCCGGGCCTCGGCTACCACAGGGGCTGGGTCTTCGCAGCCCCCAGCCCCAGGGACCGCCAAGCGCCCGAGGGAGTCTTCGCCTCCCGCTCCCCGCGCGGACGCGCCCCAGGTGGAGTTTGACTTCTCCGCCTTGAGCGACGAAGACGACGAGGATGAACAGGAGTAAGAACTTGAGATCTTGCATCTTCTTAAATTTCGTCTTGATTATTGTAGATTCTGATCTTGCTTTTGTTTTAATCTTCAGGACCTTGGCGGAGCGAGTGGCGAAGAAGGCCAAGGTGCCCGTGGTTGAGGTCGCGGACGACTCGCCTGCCGCGGCAACAGGGGACGTGCCGGAGCCGAGCCTGCCGGACCCGAGCGCTGCTCCGAGGAGCAGCCCCCAGCGCAGCCCCCAGCGTAAGTCTGGGTTCCATACTTCCGCCCGTCGGGCGCGCTTGGAGATCTTGTTTTGTGCTAATATCTTGATGCTTGTGTCTTGTTTTGATTGTCTTTTGCAGAGGTGGAGCCACAACCGCAGGAGCGTCCGGAGATCGCTCCCGAGGAGCCGCAGGCCCCGCCGTCCCCGCCAAGGCCGAACTCCCCGGCAAGGGAGAGTATTCCGCCAAGGGCGGGTACTCCGCCAAGGGCGAGTACCCCGCCAAGGGCGGGTAGCCCGGCGAGGGCGGCCACTCCGCCAAGGCAGAGCTCCCCGGCGAGGGAGCCCGCCGCTGAGGACGTTCGCCAAGGTAAGTTTCGTAACTTTGTCTTCTTGTATTTGTCTCTTTTTGGATATTTGCTTGAACTTCTTTTACTTTTTCTTCTTCTTCTAGATCCTCCTCCCCCCGAGCAGATGGAGACGGAAGTCATCGTCATCGAGGAGGAGGGCGCGCAGGGCGGCGGCGGCGACGTCCCTGTCGCTGAGGACACGGCGGGAGCCGCCGAGCCGGCTGCGGAGGAGACCGCTCCGGCTGCAGATGCAGCGGCCGGGGAGGGGGACGGCGACCGCACTGCCGGCCCGGAGGCGGCAGGAGCATCAAGTGCTGCACCGGACACCGACCCCTCCGCCGAAAAGGAGCAAGCGGGCTACTATCTTGAAGCTCCCAACGGCGTCTTCATCCAGGTGCCGTGGGGTTCTTCGTCGCGAGCCCCCGCGGAGGGCAAGGCTTTTGATGGAGAGGTCCTCGCCTCCGCGGGTTTGAAGATTGTTGTGGCGCCCGGCGGAAGCGATGGGCCCGAGGGGGAGAAGCTGCTTCACCAGCTCCTGGCCCTTTACCGGGCCAGGCAGGCGAAGCTTGCTTCTCGGGAGGCCCTTGCCGGCAAGGCCGCCGTCGAGATGGAGAAACGCGCGGCGGAGCTCCGCGCCGCCAACCAGGCTGCCCTCCGCGACATGGCGGAGGAGCGCGAAAGGCTCGCCGGGGAGTACCAGGAATGGTTGCTGGAGAAGGCTGAAGCTGAAGAGCAACAGCGACTTGCCGGGGTGGAGCTGTCCCGGCGAGAAGGAGAGCTCGCCCAGCGGAAGGTCAACCTCGACTCCCACGAGGAAGACCTTGCCGCTCGGGAGCAGGCCCTTGGCGGAGAGCTAAAGGAGGCGAAAGCCGCCGCGGCTGCCGCGGAGACCGCCAAGGAGGAGCTCGCGGCCAAGGTTGCGCAACTGGAGGAGTCGTTGAAGGCGAGCGTGGAGCGGGTCACCGCGCTCAACACGGAGCGCGAGAAGGACGCCCACACCAACTCCGAACTCCAGGTGCGCCTCTCCAAGCAGGGCGACGAGCTGAAGGCCGCCAAGGACTCCATTGAGGATCTGGAGCTGAAGGTTTCCACGTTGAAGGACTCGCTCGACGCCGTCCGGGACCGGGAAACCAAGCTGAAAGAGGAGCTCCGCAAGGAGCGAAGCTTGGTGGAGAGCGCCAACACTGCGGCCGAGAACTTCCGCCGGACCGTCGAGGTGTGAACCGAGGACCTGGTGTCTTCTGCATCCAACATCGACCAGGAGCTGCTGGCGCTGAAGTTGGAGCATCTCATCTACTCTCCGGACCCAAACCTCCCTCACAGCGCCAAGCTCGGCCTCTTCTTCAGGGGGATCTCGGCGGCTCTTGCGGATCTTCGGAAGAAGATTCCCGCGCAACTGGCCGAGGAGTCGCGCCAGCTCTGCACGGGAACCTTGGAGCGTGTGCTGACGAAGATTGTATACCGCAATCCCGGCATAAACCTCACCAACGTTCTCCGCAGCTTGCCGGCCGACGCGAACATGGAGGCGCTGAAGGAGAAGGTCGCCCACATCATCGCCAAAGTGAACAAGATCTCCAGGATCGAGGGCGACCGCGTAGATTAGGCCTCCTTTATCTTTATCTCTTTTTGTTGCTGCATAGTGTGTTATGAACTCATTAATTATTGCGACAAGTTATCCTTTGTAAGATATTTATCTTATTTTGATCAATCAGTGCAATGTTATCTTCCTTGTCTTGGTCATCTACTTTGTATGTTTTTCACCCTACGCTCCCGGGGAGCTTGCCGGCAAGGGGCCTTTGCCGTGAGCGCTGAGTGCTGGACTATGAGCAGCCTGCTGGCCAAGGTCTTACCGGCAAGCAACCTTGCCGCAGCTAGTCGCAACGCACTTAGCTTGCTGAGCGAACTCGAAAACGAAGTAAGGGCACGACACTTGTCGTAGCTCACTTAAATCGTTGAGCGTACTCGGAAACAAGACAAGGGTGCGGCTAGCTACGGGTAGGTTCCTCCGCGCACATGTTTTCCATACAAAGTGTGATTGTTCAAGGAGGACAGCTAAACATTAAAAATTTGAACTGCTCAAATTCTAATAACTTAGCTTTCATATCTTGCTTGCTTCTTGGTAAGGCTTCTCTTTCTTG
>LR738715.1:111296846-111316859 GCA_902687465.1 Secale cereale
CAAACTTGTGCGCGAGGAACATTCCTTCTGCTTAAGAGGCAAGGAAAAAGAAGAGGGAAACAAGTATATGGCCTTTCGGCGTGCTAATGCTTACCGGATATGTATGTTGCACAAGATGCCAAATAACACATGCAAATAGCAAAGAAAAGCATGCAAAAGGCAAATAGCGCAAAACACAAAGATTTACTGATGCACGGGGTCTGCGCCCGGCTCTGTACAAAGGGTTACATGCAATAGCGGCAAAGCTTGTACAAAAGGTGGTTGCCGGAGCGGATCACGGCAACCGCGCCTTATGGGTGAAACTTGCCAAGATGCTCTATGTTCCAGGAGTTGCTCACCGGTAAGCCTTCTTCGGTCTCAAGGCGGACAGCGCCGGGCCTTGTGACTTGTCTCACCCGATAAGGGCCTTCCCACTTCGGCGTCAACTTGTTGGAATTCTTGGCGGACTGAACATGCCGAAGAACAAGGTCGCCTTCCTCGAGACTCCTGGCCTTGACCTTGCGGCTATGGTAGCGGCGCAAGGCTTGCTGGTATCGAGCAGCTCGTACAGCAGCCTGGAGATGTCCCTCCTCGAGGAGCAATGCATCATCTTGTCGCAGTTGCTCTTGCTCGAGCTCATCATAAGCGAGCACTCGAGGAGATCCGTATACGAGTTCCGTGGGGAGAACTGCCTCTGCTGCATAGACTAGAGCAAAGGGTGTCTGTCCGGTGGCTCGACTTGGTGTCGTTCTGATTGACCAAAGAGCCGCCGGTAGCTCCTCTATCCAGTTTCTTCCGCACTTGCGCAGCCTGTCAAAGGTCCTTGTCTTGAGTCCGCGCAGCACTTCAGCATTTGCCCTCTCCGCTTGACCGTTGCTCCTCGGGTGAGCAACAGAAGCGAAACAGACCTTGGCGCCAAGGTCTTGGACGTATTGCATGAAGGTGCGACTAGTAAACTGTGTACCGTTGTCGGTAATGATCCTGTTAGGGATTCCGAAACGGCAAACAATTGACCTGAAGAACCTGACCGCAGACTGTGCTGTCACCTTTCTCACTGGTTCCACTTCTGGCCACTTTGTGAACTTGTCGATTGCGACATACAAGTACTCAAAGCCCCCGACAGCTCGGGGGAAGGGGCCGAGGATATCGAGCCCCCAGACCGAGAAGGGCCAGGACAAAGGAATCGTCTGGAGAGCTTGAGCTGGCTGATGGATTTGCTTCGCATGGAACTGGCACGCTTCACACTTGGTTACTAGTGCAGTTGCATCTTGGAGGGCTTCTTGCCAAAAGAACCCTTGCCGGAAAGCTTTCCCGGCAAGCGCCCTTGTGCCAATGTGGTGGCCGCATACGCCTCCGTGTATTTCTGCCAACAGCTTCTGTCCATCTTCCCTGGAGATGCACTTCAACTTGACACCATTGAGCCTTCTTCTGTACAGCTCGTTATCCACGAACTGGTACATACTTGACTGCCTGGTTATCTTCTCTATTTCTTCTGGGTCGTCGTGAAGTTCTCCAGTTTGCAGAAAACGGACGATCTGCTGTGCCCATGCCGGAGCCTGAGGCTCAACGGCAAGGACTAAAGGCATGAGGGCCGCTGCGGGGACCCCAGCTTCTACGGCAAGAACCTCCGGTTCCGCCGGAGCTGATGATCCCCCGGCAAGCTCGCCGGGGCGAGGCTTGTCGGGAACACTTGCTTCAACTGCACAGATCCTTGGACCCGCAGGAGCAGACTGTTCCTCAGCGTTCTGGTTGCTGATCTTGGGGACCTTGGCGGCGGTTTCAGGAAGATCCGCCGGCAAGTAGTCGCCGGAGACCAACTTTCTTTTCTTGGACTGTCCAATTGATGGTTTAACGGATGGTTGAGTCAGCTTGAGCAAGAAGGTCCCTGGTTCCACAGGTAACTTCATCGAAGCACACTTTGAAAGGCCATCTGCTATTTCGTTCTGAGCTCTCGGGACGTGCTCCATTTGCATACCTTCAAAGTGCTCCTCAAGCTTCCTCACTTCATCTACATAAGCTTCCATCAAAGGGCTCTGGTAACTCTTGTTAACCTGTCGGACCACCAACTGAGAATCTCCCCGCACAATCAGCTTCCTGATCCCAAGTTCGGCCGCAATCCTGAGGCCGGCAAGCAAGCCTTCATATTCAGTAGTGTTGTTTGTCGCTTGCTCCCTGGGAAAGTGCATCTGGATAACATACTTGAGGTGCTCTCCGGTGGGCGAGATGAGTACCACGCCAGCACTGGCGCCTTGCAGCGAGAAGGCACCATCAAAATACATTACCCACTCACTTGTCGCTTCTTGTACGGGTGCACTTGTTTCTTGGACTTCTTCATCGGGCGTCGGGGTCCACTCAGCTATGAATTCTGCCAAAGCTCGACTCTGTATGGTTGAGGTGCTTTCAAACTTGAGTCCAAAGCTCGATAGTTCCAGTGCCCACTCAACGATCCTGCCTGTTGCTTCTGGATTATGCAATATCCTCTTCAGCGGAAAGCGAGTGACCACTGTTATCTCATGTGCCTGGAAGTAATGGCGCAGCTTTCTCGAGGCCATGAGGAGGCCGAAAAGCAACTTTTGCACACCAGAGTATCTTGATCTAGCCCCCTGGAGAAGGGAACTTACAAAATACACTGGGCGCTGTACCATTTTCTTCCGCACTTCTTCCTGTTCCTGCGCAGAGTTGTCCTTGTCGGGGCCAGAGCTTGCCGGAGCAACCCCCTGCTTGTCGCTGGATTCGCTTGCCGGTGGTGCAGATTCCTCGTCGGCCTCCCTCTCCGCTACTAACGCAGCACTAACCACCTGGTTGGTTGCCGCTAGGTATAGCAACAACTTTTCCTGTGGTCTAGGTGCGACAAGTATTGGAGTGGAGGATAGGTACCGTTTCAAATCTTGCAGCGCTGCCTCCGCTTCCGGAGTCCACTTCATGGGACCTGCCTTCTTCAAGATTTTGAAGAAAGGTAGGGCGCGTTCTGCAGACTTCGAAATGAACCTACTGAGGGCAGCTACACAACCTGCAAGCCTTCTGACATCCTTGACGCGCTTCGGGGCCTCGATCTGCTCGATGGCTTTAATCTTGTCGGGGTTAGCTTCAATCCCCCTCTGTGACACAAAGAACCCGAGAAGCTTGTCGGAGGGTACTCCAAAGACGCACTTCTCGGGGTTCAACTTGAGCTGTATCTTGCGCAGGTTCTGAAATGTCTCTTCCAAATCTTGGACCAGGGTCTCCTTGCTCTTGCTCTTCACCACGATGTCATCCATGTATGCCTCTACATTTCTGTGGATCTGCGGCTCGAAAGCAGTGTGCACTACCCTTGCAAATGTTGACCCTGCATTCTTCAGCCCAAATGGCATGCGTATGAAGCAATAAGTGCCACATGGGGTGATAAATGCAGTCTTCTCTTCATCTTCTTTGGCCATAAAGATCTGGTGGTAGCCTGAATATGCATCAAGAAAAGAGAGTAGCTCACATCCGGCAGTGGAGTCAACGATCTGGTCAATGCGCGGCAAAGGGAATGGATCCTTGGGACATGCTTTATTCACATCGGTGAAGTCTATACACAGTCTCCACTTCCCGTTGGCCTTGCGCACGACGACTGGGTTTGCTAACCACGTCGGATGGATCACACCTCTAACTAGGCCTGCTGCCTCTAGCTTCTTGATTTCTTCAGCAATGAATTCTTGGCGCTCCACGGCTTGCTTCCTCACTTTCTGCTTGACGGGCTGCGCATGAGGACAAACAGCAAGCTTGTGCTCAATCACCTTCCTGGGAACACCGGGGATGTCTGATGGTTGCCAGGCAAACACATCGACATTCGCCCGCAGGAAGGCAACGAGCGCGCTTTCCTATTTGCTGTCAAGCGTGGCACTGATGGTGAACGTACCACCAGTGCCGTCCTCGTTGGCGGACACCTTCTTGGTTGCCGGAGGAGCGGCCATCCCCTTCTTACACTTGCCGGTGGAGCTCGATGGAACGTCCTCGACGGCAGCGCAGCACTCCGAAGAGGTGCGGTTGCCGGAGTGGGCCCCAGAGCACTTGCCAGACTTGGTCTTGGTCTTCTTCCCCCCGGGAGCTTCAGCGGCAAGTGTGTCCTTTTCTGCTGCGGCTGCTGCGTCCCGGTAGATCTTGTCGGCGCAGACAAGCGCATCCTTCTTGTCGCCATGGACTGTGATGACGCTTATCGGCCCCGACATCTTGAGTACGTTGTAAGCGTGGTGGGAAGCTGCCATGAACTTGGCGAGGGCGGGACGGCCGAGTATCCCATTGTATGGCAATGGGATATCGGCAACGTCGAATGTGATGCGCTCAGTTCTGAAGTTGAGCTCCCCGCCAAAGGTCACCGACAGAGTTATCTTCCCCTTGGGCTTGCTCCTTCCCGGGTTGATTCCTTGGAAAGAACCGGTCTCTTCGAGCTCGCCATCTGGGATTTGGAGTTTCTTGATCACAGCAGAGGAGATTAAGTTCAGCCCGGCCCCGCCGTCAACCAACATTTTGGTGACCTTGAGGTTGCAGATGATGGGTGAGACCAGCATCGGCAGGCACCCGACCGCAGTGGTGCGGTCAGGGTGATCCTCAAGATCAAAAATGATGGGCGTGCTGGACCATTTGAGGAGCCTGCGCGACTCCACGGGCGGCTCTGCTGCATTCACCTCGCGCACCCACTGCTTGAGCTGGCGGTGGGAGGTGTGCAGAGAGGCGCCACCGTCGACGCACAGGACTTCCGTGGCCTTCTGGAACTCCTGCTCGCTGTTATCCTCATCCTCCATGTCTTCGTCATCGTCCTCTTCGTCCTTGTCGCGGCCCCGGGGAGGTCGGTCACCTTGCCGCTGCTTCGCCTTGCCGCGGCGTCCTCCCCGGCCATTGAATGGCCGCTTCTTGTTTGGTTCCCCACCACCACCTTGGGCCTTCTCCTTGTCGCGCCTCTCGTACTCAGCTTTCTGCTGCTCGACGAGGTACTCGACGCGTTTGCAGTTGGAGAGGTCGTGGCCCTTGGTGCGGTGGATCTTGCAGTATTGCTTATCGGAGCCGTCCTGCTTGTCGGCTGCCGCTACAGGGGCAGGCTCCTTGCCGGAACCGCCAGCCTGTGCTTGCTTGGCGGGAGCCTCCTTGCCGGACTTCTCGACGGCAAGCACTTCCTTCTTGTTCTTCCTTCTGTTATTCCGCCGCCGGCTCTTCTTTGCCGGGGCGGCATCGCCGCTGTCGCTTCCTCCTGCGGCAGCATCCTCCCCGGGGAGTTTCCTCCCCTCTTCTGCGCGTGCGCACTTATGAGCCAGAGCATAGAGCTCGCAGACATCCCGAATCTTGGTCATGGCCATTTCTTCACGCATGCGACGGTTACGCACGTTCTGGTGGAACGCGCTGATAACCGCGGCAGGGTGGACGTCGGGGATGTTGTGCTGCACTCGACTGAAGCGTTGGATGTACTTGCGCAGGGATTCTCCTTCCTTCTGGGCCAGAATGTGGAGATCACTCTCCTGACCGTGGGGTTTGTGGCCGCCCGTGAAGGCGCCAACAAACTGGTGGCAAAGATCTGCCCAAGAAGAAATGGAGCCTTCCGGCAAGTGCATAAGCCACGAACGAACGTTCGGCTTAAGCACGAGCGGGAAGTAGTTCGCCAAAATCTTCTCGTCGCGCCCCCCGGCAGCCTGCACGGCGATTGTGTAGACGCTGAGGAATTCCGAGGGGTGCGTCTTGCCGTCGTACTTTTCCGGTACGTCGGGCTTGAAATTCTTCATGCTGGGCCACTGGACGCGCCGCAGCTCGCGGGTGAACGCAGGGCAACCTGCCGCGTACGGCAAGTCGCCTGGTTCACCGGGCGCGCGCGCGTCGACAGTGTTCCCAGCTCTCTGGTCTGATTGCCGCCGAGCTTCTCGGCGGCGCTCGATCGTTGTTCGAGCGTCTTCTTGTCGCCGGTCGTCAAGGACTTGGCGCTGGTCCCGACGAGCCCGCGGATCCGACGACGCCGTGGAGCCGTCGTCGGCGTTGTTCCTGCGGGGCGGCGTCTTCAGCTTCCGCGGCGGGGAGTGCATGGTGGTTGCACCCCCGGCGGTCTTGTCGCCGTCAGCCTTCGTCTTCTCGACTTGCCGCGGCCGCGAGGTCGCCGGCTGCTGCGGCGTATCGTTGTTGGCGAAGGCGATCAGGCTCTGGATGGTGGCCCTCCAGTCTTCGGCCTTGTCTGCCGCTGGAGGGAAGTCGAGGAGCAGTTGCGCCCTTGCGAGCGCTTCTGCTGGAGTGGAGGGGAGCGGGGGCGAGCGGTGCGAGGAGCGGGATATGCTCGGACTCCTAACAGCGTTAGAAGGAGCAGGGTCCCGCCCCGGCGTCCGCGCTTTGCTTGTGCCCGGACGGTGGTCCGGAGCATCCCGCGAGCCTCCGGTTTGTCCTTGGCCCAGCAAGCGGATGCCACCTCCTGTGACATGGCGTTGCTGGGTTGTCGTTTGCTGAGACGGACGTGGCGCGTCCAAAGATGTCGGGGGAAACTGTCCGCCACGAGCACCTATGGGACCGGAGCCCCTTGCTTGTGCGGTAAGAGGGCGGAGGGAGCATGAAGAGGGGATCGTAGTGAACACGCAGGCAGTTTTACCCAGGTTCGGGCCGCGATGGACGCATAAAACCCTACTCCTGCTTGGTTTGTATTGAGTTGGAGAGCTCGGGAGCTTGAAGAACTAGCTACACCGAGCGTATGAGCGATCTAGGTTCCGAACCCCCTCCACGTTGTGCATGGGCCTCCTTTTATAGTGCAAGGGGTCACCGACAGGTGTCAACGTAGGGGAGAGGGTAAAAATGTAAAAGATGTGGTAGTTGTAACAGTGCGGGAATAGTGGAGCTACAGTGCGTGAACAGTGGTCGCTACCTACTTTGACAGTGGGGGACAAGAGCATTCAATGCACGTCGCCGTCCACCCCAAAAGCGCCCGTCCTTGCGTCTCCGTTTGCCACGGCGATGGCTTTACCACCGTGGAGTGCCACCGTGTCCCCCAGGCTGCACAGCCATCCGCCACGCGTCCCTGGAACGGCCCCAGGACGACGCGTGGACCGATGAGCTGGAGCGCGGGCACACAACACAGCTCCCCCCGGCAAGCACCTTGCCGGGGTCTTGACCTTGCCGGGCCCGGGGGCTTGTCGGGCTCTGAAGCTTGTCGCTCCCCGGGCCCCGCCGGGGCGCATATAGCGCCGAGGCATATCTTCCGTGATGTAACCTTCTAGTCTTCCTGGCAAGCTCCTCTTGCCAGGGCCTTGCGTGAGTGAGGTAATCTTGAGCCTGGAACGGCCTTCCCGGCAAGCTTCACTTGCCGGGGTCTCGATCTTCTGTCTTGTATACTTTGTTTTTGAATGGTTTTATATGGAGCAGGAAGGTCTCCGGCAAGCGCGTGGTAAGCCCTGCCGCGGGAAGCTGCTACTGTCCGTGCACAAGTTGGGGTACTGAGGTACCCCTACCTTAGTACACCGACACCAAGACACCCCTCCAACAGCTCACTTCCCTCCTCTTGGCCCATCCTAACTCCCCTCGCGATCGAATCCATCGGATCGCAATCGGAGGGCTCCAAAACCCCCCAAATCCCTCAAACCCTAGCACCTACCCTATATAAACATCCCCCATGCCATTTTTGGCAGCCTAAACCCCCTCCCCCTACCTCTAGCCCCTTCTCCCCTCAATTTTCGTGCCACACCAGATCCAAAACGACACTTGGCAGTCCTCCCGAAGGCCAGCCGCCGCCCAGGCTCTCCATCGCCGCCGCCGCATCTTCGCTGGATCGGGGGAAGACCCAATCTGGTTCGGTCAACGCCCCTCCCCGATCGAGCGCTTCCAGCGTCGCCCCGCTGGACCTTCCGCTCGCCCGCCGTGGACCACATCGCCAGGCGCCTCGTTCCCGCTGGACCACATCGCCGCCCCGCCTGGGCCTTCGATCCGCCCAGCGCCGGCCCAGGCCATCGCCAGCTTCGCCAGGCGCCAGCGCCTCCTCCCTCCTGGGCCGCGTCGCCCCTCTCCGCGGCCCGTCCCACTCCCCGCAAGGCGCCCGCTCCACCGCGCCAGAACCAGAGGCTGGGCCTCCTCCGCGCCAGCTAGGCCCAGTCGCCGGATCGCGTCCTCGGGCGCTCGTGAAGCCGTCGAGGCCCACTCGCTGACCCGCGCCGCTCCAGGCCGAGGGCCTCCTCCGCGCCGCCAGCCGCCGAAGCCCACTTCGCCTCCAGCCGCCGTCCGCCCCTGGGCCCGAAGGCCGCCGCCTCACCGCTGCGGGCCGAGCCGCCGCGGACCGTCTCCAGATCCGCCACCGCGGGCCCGAGCCCATTTTCTCCCAGATCTGAGGTTGACCGCCCCTCTTTTCCACTAAGTCCCAGTTTTGTGTTGTCTGATGCATTTTTCCAACTGCGATAACTTCTTGTGTGATGCTCCGTTTTGCGCAAATGACATGTCCAGCCGTTTGTGGTGACTAGCACTACGTTTCATTCCATTGTGCCATGCATGTTTGAGATCATCTAGATGCTTATTTTTCTGTTGCAAGAGTGCATCCCGTTATAAACTGCTGCTATGTGTTGTTTTTATGCCACCTTTGCATAGTGATATCTTTTAGCTCGTTTATCCGATTGATGCAAATGACATGTCCACGTGTTCGTCTTGCCATGCTCTACATGTTGTTGGTGTTAGGTTGCATGATAGATTTAATCTTGCAATGGTTATCCTCGTTGCAAAGTGCTATGTGGCTGTTTAGTTGATAAACTTGTTATGAGATGCCATCTTGTTGAGCTCATTGCTATCGTTGTGTTTATCTCCATGATGCATGCTTGTATGTTTCGGAATCACCATCATGTGTACTTTGATGTGGTGTTTACCACTTGCCATGTTTAGTTTTGAGGTGACTTAAACTTGCTCTTTTAGATGCCATGATGAAACTGCTGTTTTAACACTTAGTGGATTTTCACCAAGTCTGGAATCTGTAATGTTCCGATGCCATGTTTGCGTGCTGTTCTAGGACAAACCATGATAGTTTTGGAGTGTTTCTTGATGGTTCCTTGTAGTATATATTGTTGGCTATCCATTCATGTTCTCACATGCTTATTTGAGTGGCTGTAGAATATTTAAGTTTCAATAAAAATTCTGCTGTCAGGATTTTGTTGTCAAGTTCAATATGTCCAAGCTTGTTTCTATTGATCCGTGGCTCCTTTGTGGGTGCACCTTTGGACTTATTTGCTGTAGGATATGTCTAGTTTCTGTTCATGCTCTTTGCCATGTTGTTTGAGTGCTGTAGCTTAATTATCTCGTGCTCCGAAGTTGCTATGTTGCTGAAATTTTCAGCTTTCGCTTGTTTCTTGTTTCAGGCATAACTTTTAGCCCGTAGCTCCGATTTCAGCGAGTCTTATATGAAACTTGATTGATTTTCCGTGTAGATTCATAATCTCCTATTGTTATCATGTTTTGAAGCTTATTGCTTGAGTGCTATTTTCCGTGCTCCGTGTGCTCTCGTAGTGCATCCATCATGCATCCATCATTTTGGTGTGCGCATTGCATCTTGTTGATTCGTGCCTTGTGTGATTGTATTGTTTAGAGCCGGAAGCTGAGAACGAGTACGATTACGAGCACGAGGTTACCAACGAGGTTGAGCACGAGGACCCTTCTTACGATCCGAACGACTTCACTTCAGGCAAGATGACCGAACCCGGATACCATTACTATTTTTGCCTATTGCTAGAAGTCTCGATCTATAGTTTTGCCTCGATGCCCATGTCTTTCATGTCAGCCTCCTACTTGTAACCATGTCTATGTCTAACCACCCTACCTATGCAAACCATTGATTGGCTATAAGTACGCTTCACTCAGCCCCTCTTATAGCGTTGCTAGTTGCAGGTGAAGTTGAAGATGCTTGCTTCATGTTGAAGTTTTGTTGGGTTATATCACACTATATAATTACTAAATGAAATCATCTATATATTGGCAAGGGTGGAAGGCTAAGCCTTTTGCTTGGTGATTTGTTCCACTCACGCCGTTAGGAACCGTTTAAACCGGTGTTATGTTCCTTGATTTTGCGTTCCTAACACGGTTGGGGTGTATGGGACCCCCTCGATAAACCGCTAAGTGCTAAGTCTTTTCCAGCAAGTCCCAACATTGGTACTATTTGCCTAATAACTAAATAACTTGCATATGGAGTAATTAACCCTCTTTCTTAATCAACAACCCCGGGCCAGTGCTCCACATGAGTGTTGGTCCAAAATGAGCAGACTGCGGGGCCACCTCAAGGAAACTCGAGGTCTGGTAAAAACCCGTAGGATGTCACATCCGGACGTGTCCTGAGACGAGATACGCGCGGCTACTATCAGGGTGTCGGCATGCCGGGAGGATTTGCTGGATTAGCCTTACCTTAGTTCGGAGTATCTGGAGCACGGGATTCCGAGAATACTCGGGTCTTCCCACCTTGGAGTTGCGACTCCGCGGATCGTGGGCTTGTAATGGGTCAAGTTGGAACACCCCTGCAGGGTTATCAACTTTCGAAAGCCGTGCCCGCGGTTATGTGGCAGATGGGAGCTTGTTAATATCCGGTTGTAGAAAACTTGACATATTGTTCTAATACACTACCAGCGTGTGTACCGTGACTGTCAATTTCCGAATAGGGATTCAGGAGTTGAACACGGTGGGGTTATGTTTGTTGGGCTTTAGCTAGGATCACTTCATGATCATCTCTCGACCGAGGCTCTTCTCTTCTCGCACTCTTTCACTTAAGCTAGTGCTAGTTGCTGCTGCAGACACTTATTCTTTTTTCAGCCTTAACCTCTCCCAAGGCTTAAATAGTCTTGTTACCCGGGAACGGGATTGCTGAGTCCTCTGTGGCTCACAGTTACTTCACCACACCAGATGCAGGTCCAGTGGTGAGCTATCCAGGTGATGGCACCGAGTTAGACTGGGAGTACGACGAGGAGCGTAGTCGTTACTATGTTCGTTATCCTGATGATCAGTAGTGGAGACTTCTACTAGGATTCGATCCGACCTGTGTATTTAAGTTATGTTTGGTATCTTGTCATTTGGATTTTACCCTTAGAGGGCTGTGATGTTTTATTGAATGATGGTTGAGACATGTATTGTATTTGTGTGACGTGGCGAGTGTAAGCCAACTATGTTTATGTTTTCCATCCCCCTTTTTACATGAGTTGTGCAAAGATACCAGACATGCGATCATTCCAGCATGGGATTATGTCTCTAAATCGTGCCTCGACACGTAGGAGATATAGTCCCATCCTGGGCATTACAAGAGAGGCCTCAGCAAGGTGCTCCAGAGGGGCAGAGAATCCAAGGCCAAGCCTGCCTCAGGAGGAGGCAGTGATGTCAGTAGTGACGCACCACGCCAGCGGGTGCCAGCGTCCGCCAGCGGCGCAATTACCATTTCGGTGCAAGGGGGACAGTGCAACCGCAGGTTCCCGAGGAGCGGGGCAAAGGTTTCCTCATTGGTGCAACAAGATCGAAGCCCGCAAGGACGACAAGGAGGATGTCACCGTCGAGCCCACCACCGCGTCACCGCGTGGTCCTTTTGCAGGCGAAGAATGCTTTTGTCAGGGTAAGAACATCCTTGTGTTCCCGCTCAAAAATGGCCATTGTGGGATCCCTTCCCGCCTAAACATTTCGGGGGAAGAGGACCGTGGCCGCCTATATAAGTAGCTAGGATTCCCGCTGTGAAGGTGGATCGACTGATACACTCTGCCACCACACAAGGAGCAAGAACTCTTGCCTCCTGACCCTCCTGAGCTCACCTCCTGAGCTCGGGAACCATTGTACTAGCTCATATTCCAGCTCGCCCGAGGCTATTCCACCCAAGCAGGAAGTAGGGTCTTACACCACACGGTGGCCCATACCTGGATAAACTCTTGTGTACTCTATCTGTCGTTTGTTTGAATCTACGCTAGGTAGACATGAGTGGGAGAGATCTTCGTTCACGCGCCTGTGTTCAAACTTCTTGGGTTTTGCGGAGCCCTTAATCCGATAGTGGCGCGGCGGCTCGGCGGAAGGAGGAGGAGGTGGCGACGGGCGCGGCCCGGGGCAGCGGCGGCGCGGTCCCAGCGGCGGAGGAGCGGGCCGTGCCTCAGATCCGGGCGGCGGTGACTCGGGCCGCGGGGGCCGGAGACGGGCCGAGCGGGCCCGGCGGCGGGTTGGAGTGCCGGCGGCGGAGAGGGCCACATGGCGGGCTGCGATTGGTCCGGGCGCGTCTGGCTGACGTGTCCGGCGCGGTCCGGACGTGTCCGACGACGAGGTGGGACGAATCTGCTAGGGTTTGATCCGGATTTCGGGGGAGAGGGGCCTATTTATGGGTAGAGGGAGCTAGGAGTGTCCAAATGAGGTGCGGTTTTCGTCCACACGATCACGATCCAACGAGCGAGAGGAAGGTGGTGGTTGTGCTGGGCTAGTGGGCTGTTGTGAAGGGGTGCTGGGCCAAAAGAGATAGGGGTTTTTCAGGCCACGTGGTTAACCGTTGGCGTATCAAACGACCTCCAAACGAGACAGAACTTGACAGGCGGTCTACCGGTGATATACCAAGACCACTCGACAACTCTTGGCCCATTCTGAGGATGTTTTTAACCCACTCACGAAACCAAGGCTTGAGAGGTGCGACGGGCACGATTGTGAGTGTCGGAACTTGAAACGGACAACGAAGAGAACGGAGATGATGCAACTACACACGGACGCAAGTGAGACTATTACAATGGAATGCACAAAGTCAAAATGGCAGGGTGACATGCAACACACGCACAAGGCAAAAACGAAGAAACTTGAAATGAAGGAAGAGCCCATAATGGAATTGATTAAGTCAACGATGCATATATTGCCATAAATGGAATTGTTACATCCGGGGCGTTACAAACTCTCCTCTACTACAAAAAGATCTAGTCCCGAGATATAGGACTGAAAGAATGCGGGATACTCAGAACGGAGATGATCTTCTCGTTCCCATGTAGCTTCTCGATCGGTATGGTGTGACCACTTCACTTTCAAAAATTTGATGGACTTGTTGCGGGTCTTGCGCTCAGTTTCTTCAAGGATAGCAATCGGGTGCTCATGATAAGACAAGTCTTGCTGAAGACAAATCTCTTCGAAAGGAATGGTGCGTTCAGGCGTCTTGAAGCACTTGCGGAGTTGTGACACGTGAAACAGATCGTGCACATTTGCAAAGTTGGAGGGAAGCTCGAGTTGGTAGGCTAGATCGCCTCTCTTGCAAATAATCTTGAAAGGGCCCACGTATCTTAGAGCAACCTTGCCCTTGATACCAAACCTCTGAGTGCCCTTCATGGGAGAAACACGGAGATAGACATGATCACCAATGTCGAAAGCCAAATCTCGGTGTTTGCCGTCATAGTAGCTCTTTTGGTGTGATTGCGAGGCTTTGAGGTTC
The DNA here is from genome assembly GCA_902687465.1 of Secale cereale. Classification (NCBI taxonomy): domain Eukaryota; kingdom Viridiplantae; phylum Streptophyta; class Magnoliopsida; order Poales; family Poaceae; genus Secale; species Secale cereale. Next base: position 111,310,189 of record LR738715.1, read on the forward strand.
TCACGTATGACTTTGCACATCTCTTCAGCCTCTGAGATCAAATTATTTCCAAGGAGTTGACGTTCACCAGTCACGGACCAGTTGAGAGGGGTACGACACTTTCTGCCATAGAGATTTTCAAACAGTGCTTTGCCTGCACTTTCTTGGAAGCTGTTGTTGTAGGAGAATTCGGCAAATGGAAGACAATCTTCCCATTTCATACCAAAGGAGATTACACAAGCTCTGAGTATATCTTCGATAATTTGGTTCACTCTTTGGACTTGGCCACTAGTCCGAGGGTGAAAAGTTGTGCTGAAGCGAATCTTGGTACCCATAGCTGACTGGAAGGAATTCCAGAATTTGGAAGTAAACAAGCTTCCACGATATGAGGAGATTACTTGAGGGATACCATGCAAAGAGACAATTCTGGAGGTGTACAACTCTGCCAGTTGTGCTGCATTGATGGATTCTTTGACTGGAAGGAAATGAGCCACTTTAGTGAGCTTGTCAATCACCACAAAGATGGCGTCATTTCCTCGCTTGGCCTTGGGAAAACCGGTGACGAAATCCATCTCAATTTGATCGAATTTCCACTCGGGAATAGGTAGAGGTTGAAGGAGTCTGGCTGGATGTTGATGCTCTGCCTTCAGTCTTCTGCAGACATCACACTCGTTCACGAATTGAGCAATTTACTTTTTCATGCGAGTCCACCAATAGGATTGCTTGAGGTCATGGTACATCTTGGAGCTTCCTGGATGTATCGAGAGGAGTGAGTCATGTGCTTTGTTCATTATGAGCTTCCTGAGATCACCTTCGGGAACCACAAAGTGTCTCTGTCATCAATGCGATAGCACTTGTACTTGGGAGTACCCTTAGCAATACCATGTTTCACCTTCTGCACCATAGCATCACTGAGTTGGGCCTCACGGATTTGATCTTACAAGGTAGGAGCGACTTTAAGGTTGGCAAGAAATCTTTGCGGAACAACTTGGAGGTTGAGCTTCCTAAATGACTCACGAAGTTCAGGTTGGAACGGTTTGAGGAGGAGAGTGTTGCAATAAGCCTTTCTGCTCAAGGCATCTGCAATGACATTGGCCTTGCCAGGAGTATACTCAATGCTTGGATCGTACTCTTGAATCATTTTGACCCAACGAGTCTGGCGGAGGTTAAGGTTTGGCTGGGTGAAGATGTACTTCAGGCTCTTGTGATCTGTGAAGATGTCCACTTTTCTGCCCAACAGAAGGTGTCTCCACGTGATCAAGGCATGAACAAAAGCTGCTAGCTCAAGATCATGTGTGGGGTAATTCTGCTCATTTGGTTTAAGTTGACGCGATGTGTATGCAATGATTTTCTTGTCTTGCATGAGAACACCACCGAGACTTTGCAATGAATCATCACAGAACACTTCATAAGGCTTGGACTCATCCGGAGGAGTAAGTACCGGAGCAGATGTGAGCTTCTCTTTGAGTGTATTGAATGCCACATCATAATCAGGAGTCCACGAGTACTTGGCATTCTTCTACAGAAGGTTGGAAACAGGCTTGGCAATCTTGGAGAAGTTCTCAACGAACCTTTTGCAATAGCTTGCGAGACCGATGAAACTTCAGAGTTGTTTGACATTCTGAGGAGGTTCCCACTTCACAATAGCTTCAACCTTCTCGGGGTTAACAGAAATGCCCTCGACGGAGATAATATGGCCAAGATAGAGGACTTTATCAAGCCAGAATTCACATTAGGAGAACTTCGCATAGAAACGGTGCTCACGGAGCCTGTCGAGAACAAAATGGAGGTGCTTGGCGTGGTCTTCTTCATTCTTGGAGAATACCAAGCTATCATCCAGGTAGACGAGAACGAATTCATTGGTGTAGGGGTTGAATATGAAGTGCATCATCCGAGAGAAAGTGGGTGGAGCATTTGCAAGCCCGAAAGACATGACTGTGTACTCATATGAGCCATAGCTCATTCTGAATGCGGTCTTGGGAATATCCTCTTCACGGATACGAATATAATGGTATCCCATCTGGAGATCAAGATTCGTGAAAACCTTGGCTCCTTTGAGCTGTTCGAACAATTCATTGATATTGGGGAGCGGGTACTTATTCTTAATTGTCTTCTTGTTCAATGGTCGGTAATCAACGCACAAACGTTCTGTGCCATCCTTCTTTTTGACAAAAAGAACACCGCAACCCCAAGGAGAAGTACTTGGTCTAATGACACCCATACGTTCTTGCTCGTGGATTTGTTTCTTCAATTCCTTCAACTCATCAGGAGAAAGCTTGTACGGACGCCGACAGGCTGGCTCGGTACCAGTTTCAAGTTCAATGATGAATTCAGCTGGACGGTTGGGAGGCATGCCTGGAAGCTCTTCAGGGAATGCATCCTCATATTCACAAACCATTGGAATTTGGGATATGGCATTAATCTCGCCCTTTTTATTGAGAGAGAATAGCCTGATTGTGTTATCTCGAGCTGCAAAGATAATCACTTCTTCGGAAGGATGAGTTAGCTTGACCTCCTTGTTTGCACAATCAATATTTGCATCATGCTTAGAGAGCCAATCCATCCCAAGAATAAGATCAATGTCCGAGTTACCGAGAACAACTGGGGAAACCAGAAAACTGTAATCACCCATATCAATAGAGATATCCGGAGCCATCACGTTAGCAGTCATGTGTTTGCCCGGAGAAATAATTTGCAATGCCCTTGGTAATACTTCGGTGTCAGAATTGTGCTTCGATGCAAATGGTTGAGATATGAAAGAACATGGTGCACCCGAATCAAACAAGACTTTTGCAGGAATAGAGTTAACTGGAAGATTACCAATTATCACATCAGAAGAATTCTCTGCTTGAGCTGCATTCATTAGGTTCACTCTTGCATACTTGGAATTGTGCTTGACAATAGCATTGCTGACAGGTGGAGGTGGTGGAAGGCGCCTCTGGTTGGTGCACTTGTTGGAATAATGACCCTTCAGACCACATTTGTAACAAGTGACCTCTGAAACTGGACGAGAAGGAGGAACACTTTGTCTTGGAGCTTGAAACTAAGACTTGGACTGGTTGTTCGGGTTGGGTTGGTGGGAAAATCCACGACCACCTGAGTGCTTGTTGTGACTCGGAGGACGGAGCACTGGAGGAGGCGGTAGCGTGAATTTCTGCTGCTTGGCGACCACTTGAGAGGAAGAGGAGGAGTGAACAACATCTCTTATCCTCTTTTTAGAAGCTTCACATTTGAGCTGAGCTGCCTCTTGCTTGGGAGCTATGTTTTAGAATTGATCAAATTCATCTGGCTCGAATAGAGTGAGTGCAAATTGGAGTTCATCTTACAGACCACCTTAGAACTGGTAGATTTTGCTCTTGGCATCGGGGATGTCTAGCTTCGCATAACGGGCAAGATTCTGGAATTTGACATTGTATTGGTAGACAGACATGGTGCCTTGCTTCAGATTATGGAACTGCTCACGCATGCCTTCAATGACACTGGTAGGAATGTGATGAGAACGGAAATCATGGCAGAAGTAAGTCCACGAGATCTAACGACCCTGTCTGGAGTCTTTGTACTGTTGCCACCAATGTGCAGCTTGATCTTTGAGTTGGAAAGCGGCAAACTTGACATAATCCTCAGGTCTGACGTTACTGCACTCGAAATGCTTCTTGATGTCTGTGATCCAATCTTCAGCATCTAGCGGGTCCACACAGTAACTGAAAGACTTGGGCTGATTTGCCAGGAATTGGTTCAGAGTCGCGAAGTGAGGTTGATTGATCATATTTCTTTGTCCTTGGTTCCCTTGATTGCCTTGATTTGCTTGATTGGCTTGGAAACTCTACATCATTTGCATGAGCATCTGAGTGTTTTGATTGGTTGCCTGCATAATCGCTCTCCATGCCTCAGACGGAGGAGGAGGGGAAGGTGGACGCTCTTCTTCACGCTCTGGGTTTTGGCTGGGAACTTTCTTAGGTGCCATCCTGAAGATGATGACAACTGTTAGCCATTGAAGCGAAAATAGATAAGCTGAATCAATGGCTAGATATTTGCAACATATATTCTTCACAATGAACATCCGAACAAAATGAACAAATGAATTCCATAGCTTAATGGTACATCAACTTGTCGAGAAGCCACTTGGGAGAACAAAATGATAGAATAAAACAACAAGGTACAGATGGAACAAATACATAATAGAGGTTTCGTCCCACATGCTTGTGCTGAATGCCCCATGGCACGTGTTACAAAGGGCCTTGCAATCCCCAGATCAGTATAGCCAAGGATCCTTTAAGATGCAACCCCCTAGTGCAACAACGCCCATGATAGCCTCTCCACTAGATGTTGAACCCCAACCTCATATCATGCACCCGTTGGAAGATTACCTAAGATCTACTTGAATCCCACCTATTAATTCCCGAAGCTTTCCGGTTATGCAATCTGGTGTTGGGGATATAGGGGAAGCACCGCATATCACTCAACTAATAAATCGTACATCCAGCTGTATCCATCCGTCAACACATAACCAGGCACCTTCGGAAACTGTTTACCTTGGACCTTCGAAACGCATCCGCTATACTAGTTGTGGCCATACTCCCGAACTATCTCCCAAGTACTAGGTGACACCGGGGTTATCTCACCACCAGACATGCATAGAAGAGTTTTCGATGTCGGCCGCCTCTGGTATTCTAGAACTGCCACGTTACATTTGTGACGACAACACCTCGGAGCTCAAATCCCCAGGACACTGCCACAACCCCTAAATGACAGGAGGCACCAAGAACAATGTTCTCATTAAAAAAATATAGGAACAATCCAAAGAATACCCGCGTGATCCTAAAAAAAATTTGGTGAAATTTTGAGAATAGTGCAGTTAAAACAACGTCAGGAGTCCTCACCAGAGCGATGAAGGGAATGAGGACTAAAAAGAATCCTACTCTCCGATATATATAAGACTCAAAACAGTTTTTGGGTGTGTGCCTAGACTCAACCGTCAGCGGTTCGATCAATAAGGGGGCTCCTAGGTCGGAGAAGGCTCTGAATACCAACTTGTAATGCCCAGGATGCGACTATATCTCCTACGTGTTGAGGCACGACTTAGAGACATAAGCGCATTCTGGAATTATCGCAAGCGTGGTATCTTTGCACAACTCATGTAAAAGTTCAGGGATGAAAGTGTAAAATAGTTGGCTTACACTCGCCACGTCACTCAATGAATACAATAGCATACATTCATCCAAATAACACAGGGTTCGACTATGGACGAAATCCAAACGAAAAAAGATACCACAAACACAAGTCCGGATCGCCCCTAGTAGGAACCACTACTGATCATCGGGATACGTAACATAGAAACGACCACGCTCTTCATCGAACTCCCAGTGAAGTTCTGATCCATCTCCTGCATTGTTCTCGGCTGTACCTACATCTGGTGTGTGTTGTAATCTGTGAGCCACAAGGACTCGGCAATCCCATTCCCGGGTATCAAAAATAACAAAGCCTTTAGGTCTGGAGAGGTAATAAAGTGGTTGCAGCAAGCACTAAACAACTAGCTTACGAGTTCAGAGCGAGAAGAGAATATGTGCCAACGGTCGCCAAAGATGATCAAGAAGTGATCCTAGCTACTCACGTTCATGCATAACCACACAATGTTCTCTTTCCGAAACCCCTTCGAAAAGAGACCATCATGGCACTCACACAGGTAGTGTATTCATAAGGATATGGTGTCAAGTTATCTACAACCCAATATTAACAAATTCCCATCTGCCACATAACCGCGGGCATGTGTCAGGACCGGTCCTTCAGTAAAATAATTACCGGAAGACCGACGTTTTTATTAAACCAGCGAGGAAGATTATTTCTTGCTGGCAGACAATTCCTTGATATAGAAAACTCCAGTACACTGAATATTATACAAGGTTGAGCTGGGGTTGCTCAACAATTTTTTACAAGCGCGCCAATATAGTACATAAAGGCGGATATGACACAAAGGCGGGGTGGCATACTGCTAACTCGTAATAAAAGGAGGTGGTTATGTCACAATGAAGTGAGTGACATGACTCCAATATAATACAGTTCATCGAGTGTCGGAGTAAGACCCGATGAATTTATTTGGTGGTAGGCGGAAGCGGTTATATCACAGTGATCAATTCCAGGATCGCAAGAGACTGACTGGGACTCCACTAGACGTCGGACTCGCTATCGAACTCTTCATCCATGAGATCGCCTTTGTCGACATCTGGCCAAATCAACAAGCCAGGTGAGTACTTTGAATATACTCGCAAGACAGTTCGGACTTATGATATAATAAATGCCAACATGATGCATATGAGTATTCCAAAACAAATGCGACCGGATAAAAATATTAGTGTGCTGTATGCAACGATAGAAGTCGGGCGGTAATCCTCCCGAAATCCATGAGATAAATAGAAGGAGGCCAGACGAGTGTCTGAGTGATGCCTCGTGAGAGAATAATAAAAGGAAACAAGTCTCAGTCGGGCGTCTGAGCGACACCACATAAAGGGCTTATAGCAAAAATAAATTACAAGAATGCCTCAGTCGGACGTCTGAGCGACATCGCATAAAGGGCTTTTAAATAAAAAGAATGCCACAGTCGGACGTCTGAGCGACATCACATAAAGGGCTTATAATTAAAAAGAATGCCACAGTCGGACGTCTGAGCGACATCACATAAAGGGCTTATAATTAAA
>LR738715.1:111316938-111428676 GCA_902687465.1 Secale cereale
GAATGCCACAGTCGTGCGTCTGAGCGACATCTCATAAAGGGCTTATAAACAACAAAAATGCCACAGTCGGACGTCTGAGCGACATCACATAAAGGGCTTATAAATAACAAGAATGCCACAGTCGGACGTCTGAGCGACATCACATAAAGGGCTTATAAATAACAAGAATGCCACAGTCGGACGTCTGAGCGACATCACATAAAGGGCTTATAAATAACAATAGTATAATGATGAAATACTTCTGGAAGTAAATTAATACAGAGATAGTTGGTGAGTTCATCTACCAAATGAACTTGATGAAACAACACTCTTGTTACCATCAAGAATGTACTAGAGACGGTCACCGGGTTGACACGAAGATTGACCCTCGGCCATAAACATGGCTACTGGAAGAATTTAACTCTGCAGCGCTTGTACTATTTACTCATAGCCAACAGATTCTACTAGCCAGGGGGACTAGTTCCGTCTACGGTGTTTTAGCAGAAACCCAACTAACCAGTACACACCCATTTAACATCCTGCTGTCCGGAATCACCCGTGACAATGTTCACGAAATTTTTTAAGACGGGGAGGCTCCAACATCGAATAACATGGGATCAAATTTATATATGCACGCTCTAAGGGGTGCCCCCCTCTCAGTCCCAACCGGAAACACACATGTCCCCTGACCGGATGACGGGCTTTAATCCAGGGCCATGGAACCCTCATCTCGGGCCCCTCTACTTGGTGTGTACTCGGAAAGTGGTTTACCATTGACTAGACGGTAATTTTAACAGACGGCCTATGATAGTACCAAAAAGGAGATGAACGGAATCACGACATGATATCCGTTGATACTGAGTTAACCAACTACTGGCATGCTCCAACAATACCAGCATTCCACCCATCATGTCACCACATGATCGAGGTGGTTCAAACATTATCATTCGGGGCTCACCCGAAACTTGCTTGCACGAAATATTACCATACACAAATGCTTATATGACCATGCTTATGAGAAGAACTACTCGAGCAAACATGCAACACACTCATCATATCAAAGGTTCAAACATGCTTGCCGGGTTCTGAGAAGTCGGAGTCTAACTCGGTGAGGTTCGCGGCTCCGTCACGTCCTTCGGTATCTACGTATTCAAACAAACGGATACTAACATAAATACCGCGTGTGCAAATAAAGTTGCTCCAAAAAAATTCACATAAATATGAAAAAAAACTAGACAGGAAACTAAAGAGGACAGAAAAAGAATCAACTCAAAATCATCTTTAGTTAAAAAGATATTAGAGTTTCTGTCTAGGGACTCATTTGTATTGAAACAGAAAAGTTCCAGGGGCTAGAACAGAAAACAGCAAAGCGAACCGGTACGCAGTACGCCAACTGAAGGAGAAAACGTACTTTGCCCGAAGGCACTTACAGAAAAATGGTTCGGGGGAGAGGTGAGAGGCTAGCGAGGGGCCCCACTCATCGGGTTTGAACTCCGAGATAGAGTTGCGCCAGCGAAAGGTGCTGCGGTGGTCGCCGGCGCCGATCCATGGCGAGCTAGGGGAGAGAAGGGTACGTACAGCTTCCTGGTGTTCTTCCGCATCGATTGGTGGTGGAGTTGAGCGTCGGCGAGCCCCACGTCGACGACGACCCTGTCTCCGGCGGACGGCGGCTCGGGTGGTCGTGGGCCCCGTCGGAGAGGATCTCTGAGGTCAAATTGAAGTGGGGGTTAGCTTTAGGTGGGTGCCAGGGTGCTACGCTCGAGTCCACAGCGGCGGAGGAGCTCTCACCGGAGAGAATGCTGCTGGAGCCCGAGGCGGACGGAGTTGGCCGGAGTTGGAGAAGAAGGGCCCCTCGAGGCTCTTCCAGAGGCTGGGCGCGGTCTAGGGAGATGGTGGAGGTGTGCGGGCTCGAGGACGAGCTCGGGGGTGCTTTATATAGCCGGCCCGAGGCGGTTACCGTAAACGGGATAAGTCCGGCGAGTGATTATGGCGAGGCAGTGGCTGGACGGCGGGTTTAGGGGCTTGAGCATCGACTAGGAGGTGTAGTGGTTCCATTCCCGTGCCTAACTCGGCAGGGGAGAGATGATCACAGGCTGTCCTCGACGGAACGGCCTTGTGGCATGTCGGCGGCAGAAAACGCGCTCTGCGTGCGCCAGGCCACGACGACGGTGCGGCAGGCGTGCGCTGGCAGTGGAGTTGGCCACGCGGAGCGCTGGGGTGACTTGGGCGGCGTCAAACGGCGTTGAGCCGCGGGGTGACTTCTGCCAGCCGCCATGGGCGGTGCTGTTGCCGTGGAAGTCGCCGGCGTGGTCAGGCCAGAGCGCCACCGACGCTCAGAAGCAGCCAAGCGAGCGTGCGGCGCGATGGATAAGCAGGAGGTGCAGTGTGCGTCGATCCAAGGTAGGTACTGGCGAGATTGTCGCTGCGTCTGACGAACTGACGAACTGTCGAACTGTACTGTCGACAGTTTCAGTTAACAGTTTCTGAACCTGACAGCACAGTGCATGCTATGTGTTCGATGAAATGATTCTGGGGCTGATATGTTTCTGGGGCTGATATTTGCTGGAGTGGCCTCTTGATGCATCTAGAGGCTGCCTGATTTTTCACAGAATTTTTGGAAGAAGAAAAATATGAATTTCACGAAATTTTGCAAATCTGGTCCAAACTTGCAGGAGGTGAAATTTGAAATTTTTGAACTATGGACCAGTGAAACAAGATGGATCTAGGTTGTGGGTACTAAGTACTATCTAGGAAAGTTAGTTTGGAAACAAATAACAAGATGGATATGGTGGTTCCTTTGTAAATCACCAAGGTCCACTAAAAAGGACAGAAATAGTTTTTTGGAGTAAAATAAATAGAAGAAAAATCCCAATAAGGTCAAAACTTACTGGAATTGATGAGAGACTTGTCGTAAGGTGTGAAGAGGGTCTTCGAGAGAAATATTTCTGTTGGGGTCATGACAAGATGAAGGTTTTAGAGGAAGATAGGTCCAAGGTTAAACTTGAGAGGTTTTAAATCAAGAAGGGGGGAATTCAAACAACCTCTTTTGAAACTCAACTTGTGCTTGAGCAAACACAAGAGAAAATCTTCAAGATCAAAAACCAAGCTTGAGAAAACACAAAAACTTTGGCCAGAATAGATTTTAGAAGGGTCTTAAGAAAAGATCAAACAACCCCCTTCCAAAAAGGCCAAACGTTTGGAAGAAAAACCAAACTCAAAAATTTGGGGTGTTACAACACCTACCCCCTTAGGAAAAATCTCGTCCCCGAGATTTCAGCTGATCCTCAAATAGGTGTGGGTGTTCTGTCCGAAGGAAATCTTCCCTTTCCCATGTTGCCTCATCTTTGTGTGATTACTCCACTGAAACTTGAGGAATTTAATAGTCTTCTAACGGGTTCTCTTTTCAGACTCCTCCAAAAAATTTACTGGGAGTTCCTGGTAGGTGAGATCTGGTTGCACGTCAAGGTTTTCATGTGACACATGCTTCTCTGGGTTGCTTACACACTTCCGTAGTTGCGAGACGTGGAACACGTCGTGGACGTCTGACAGTTCCTTGGGAAGGTCCAGCTGATAAGCTACTATGGCTCTCCGTTCAATTATACGAAAGGATCTGATGAATCGGGGTGCTAGTTTCTCTTTGACTTTGAATCATTGCAGTCCTCTCATAGGTGATACACGTAAGTACACGTCTTCACCGGGTTCAAAACTTATTTCCCGATGCTTTTGATCGTAGTAGCTCTTCTGTCTGCTTTGGGCTGTTTTGAGTCGACCCCTTATTATTTTTACTCTCTCCTCGGCTTCCTTCAACATATCTGGGCCGAATATACGTCTGTCCCCTATTTCTGACCAGTTTAATGGAGTTCGGCATCTTCGTCCGTACAAGGTTCGAAAGGTGCCATCTGCAGGCTGGCTTGGTAACTATTGTTGTATGCAAACTCGGCATATGGTAAGCTTGCCTCCCAACTGGTCCCATATGTGAGGACACATGCCCTTAGCATGTCTTCAAGTATTTGATTTACTCGTTCCGTTTGTCCTCCAGTCTGGGGGTGATAAGCTGTACTGAACGTTAGTTGCGTTCCGAGGGCTTGTTGCAACTCTGTCGGATATTATAGTCTTTGGAACCCCATGTAGGCATACTATACGGGCGAGGTAAAGCTTGGCAAGCTTTTGGGTGGTGTGGGTTGTCTTGACTGGTATGAAGTGTGTTACCTTGGTCAGTCTATCTGTGATGACCCATATGGCATCATTACCGTGCTGTGATCGTGGTAGTCCAACAATAAAATTCATTCCAATATCGTCCCATTTCCATTCTGGTATCTTGTTTGGCTGTAATAGCCCTGCGGGTTTTTGGTGCTCGGCTTTAATGCGTTGACATGAATCGCAGCATGCAATAAATGTGGCTATATCCCTCTTCATGCCGTGGCACCAAAATCTTTCTTGAATGTCCTTGTACATTTTCGTCCCTCCAGGGTGAATTGAGTATGGAGCGGTGTGGCTTTCTGCTAGAATTTGCTGTTTAAGGTCGTTGCTATTTGGTACGCAAATTCTGTCTCCGAACCATAATGTTCCTTCACTGTCTATGGTGAATTCTGAGGCCTTGCCTTGACTTACTTTTCTTTTTATACCTTCGATGCTAGGGTGCCCGTGCTGAGCCTTCTTTATTTGATCTATCAGCGTAGGCTGTATTTCCAGATTTGACACTTTGCCTATTGTGACCATCATTAGGTTGAGTCGAGAGAATTCTTGCTGAAATTCGGGTCTCAGGTTCTGTAGGCTGCCGCTGTTCGGGCTGCGGTTACGGCTGAGAGCATCTGCCACCACGTTTGCTTTTCCTGGGTGATAGTGAATACCGACGTCATAATCTTTTACCAGTTCCAGCCAGCGTCATTGTCGTAAATTGAGTTCTGGCTGCGTGAAAATATATCTGAGGCTCTTATGCTCCGTATATATTTCACAGCGATTCCCAAGCAAAAAGTACCTCCAATCCTTGAGTGCATGAATGACTGCTGCCAACTCCAAATCGTGAGTAGGATAATTTTCTTCATGTTTTCGCAGTTGCCGGGAAGCGTAGGCGACTACTTTGCCTTCTTGCATTAGTACGCATCCGAGGCCTTTTCGGGATGTGTCGCAATATACTTCAAAACTCTTGTGTATATCTGGTACAATCAATACTGGGGCTGTTATTAACTTCTTTTTGAGTTCTTGAAAGCTTTTCTCACATGCTTCGGTCCATACGAACTTCTTATCCTTCTTAAGTAACTGTGTCATTGGTTTGGCTATGGTGGAAAATCCTTCAATAAACCTTCTGTAATATCCGGCCATACCAAGGAAACTTCGTATATCCGTTACACAGGCTGGTGACTTCCAGCCAAGTACAGCCTTGATTTTATCTGGGTCCACAGCAACTCCTTCTTGTGTTAATATGTGTCCTAGGAAACCCACTTGCCTCAACCAAAATTCACATTTGCTGAATTTGGCATAAAGTTGGTGTTTCCTTAATTCTCCCAGTACAATGCGGAGGTGTTCAGCATGTTCTTCCGGTGTCTTTGAATATACCAAGATATCATCAATGAACACTACCACAAATTTGTCCATGAATTTTATAAATACTTTGTTCATGAGGTGGACGAAATATGCGGGGGCGTTGGTCAGTCCAAACGACATTATCGTAAACTCATAAAGTCCATATCTGGAGGTGAATGTTGTTTTCGGGATATCTTCTGTTCGTACTTTCAATTGATGATAACCAGACCTTAAGTCAACTTTTGAGAAAACCTTGGCTTGCGCGAGCTGGTCAAATAAATCATTTATCCGTGGCATCGGATATTTGTTCTTGATGGTGACCATGTTGAGCGCTCGGTAGTCTATACACAATCTCATGGTCCCATCCTTCTTTTTGGCAAATAATACCGGCGAACCCCAAGGTGAGGAGGTGGCCCGTATAAACCCTTTTTCCGGCAATTCCTTGATTTGTTTCTTTAATTCAACCAACTCGGATGGTGCCATTCTGTACGGTTTCTTGTATATGGGGGTGGTTCCAGGTGCTAGCTCAATAATGAATTCTATTTCTCTATCTGGTGGCATGCCTGGTAGTTCTTCGGGAAATACGTCCGGAAATTCACATACAACTGGCACTTTGCTTAACTCAGAGGTGTCTACCTTGTTTAATTTTGGTTTCCGCGACACTGGTCTTTCCTGAGCTGCGACTCTTATTGTCTTTCCGTGATGATGAGTAAGAATCACTGTCTTGTTGAAGCAATCGATAAATCCTATATTGGTGGTTAGCCAATCCATACCCAGGATAACATCCAGTCCCTTGTTCTCCAACACGATGAGGTTTGCGTGAAACTTTAATCCTTCAATTTCAATGGTCAAACCTTGGCAGTAATTCTGAGTGATCTGCTTACTTCCAGGGGACTTGATGGTCATTGACTTTCCCAAGGGAAGTATTGAAAAACCATGTTGCAAAGAAAAACTCTTCGAAATGAACGAATGAGAAGCTCGAGAATCAAACAAAACCGTGGCAGGTATTGTGTTGACAGGGAACGTACCGAGTACGATATCTGGGGCATCCTGTGCTTGCTCCTTGGTCACATGGTTCAGGTGGCCTTTCCTGTGATTGTTATTGGGGTTGAAGTTGTTATGCTTGGGCAAGGAATTGTTTCCGTTGCTGTTTGGTTTCGGTGCCGAGTTTCTTGGCTTTGGGAACTGTTTAGCATAGTGTCCTTCTTCTCCACATGCGTAGCAGGTAACACCCGGGCGATAGGTGAAATCCTTGTCTCTTGCATGAAAATTCTTGTTTGGACGTGTGTCATTTGTCGTGGGTTTGTTCGCCCCATTTCTCTGGAAATTTACCTTATTCTTGTTGTTGCGAGGGTGGTTGGTCTGATCCCTTTTTCTCTTGCGAATGTCTTCTAGACTGCGACGTTCATTCTCCAACGTAATGGCTTTGTCCACCAATGTCTTGAAATCCGGAAAAGTGTGTACGACTAACTGGCATTTTAGTGCTGGTGCCAGTCCGTCCAGGAATTTCTCCATCTTCTTATTCTCAGTCATTCCTTCTTCATTGGAATAACGGTATAATTGCGTAAACTGACTGTTATACTCAGGTACTGTCATGCCTCTTTGCTTGAGGTCATCAAATTCTCTTTTCTTGATCTTCATAATGCTCTTAGGGATGTGTGCCCCACGAAAGCCTTCCTTGAAATCTTGCCAGGTGATATTATTTATGTCGGGATGCATAAGCAGAAAATTTTCCCACCATGACGCGGCTGCTCCAGTAAGGTAATGTGGTGCGTACAGCACCTTTTCACGGTCTGAGCATTGTGCCACAATTAATTTCCTTTCAATATCTCGAAGCCAATCATCGGCCTCAAGAGGTTTGTCTGTGTGCGAAAACGTCGTTGGACGTGTCTTCTGAAATTCAGATAATTTTGAGTGCTGCTGGTATGGCTCACGGTGATTTCCCATTTTAATGACATGGTTCATCATTTCTTGGTGCTGTTGCTGACTTTGCTCGTAAAGACGGCACACTTGAGAAAATGCTGTTTCGCTGCCCTGCTGACTTGACTGCCCCTGTGTGAAATCGTTGTCTGTCTGCGTGCCATAATTTTCCTCCGGCGGACTTGGCATGGAACGCGTCCAGGACGAGTCATTTCTTACTCTGGGGTATTATTGCAGAATTCATGAGAAGAACCGAGCAGCAAAATAAACCAAGATTTTGCAAAAGCGACAGAACACGAGCTCGAAAGAGATTTTTGAAATAAACTGCTTGATTGCGCATGGAGAAGGACCTCCTAGTACATATTTTACACGCGGGTACTAATTATACATACGTCACTCAGGGTGTGCGTACACATTCCTGACATGTTATTTAAGCTAGTGCACTCCTCCAAGATTCTACATGATGCGCAAACAAACTACTCCCATCAACCTATTTTACATATCACACACATATTACAAGCGAGCACAGTGCGTCGCGGAATAATGCACTAGTCGGAGATGTTGAAGATTTCCCTCGGCCTGCCGAGGGTAAGGCCCAGTGGTGCTGGAGACTCAACTTCCTCCTCACTAATAGGCTCCAGGCGCGGAGTATGGGTACGAGGTGTTGAAGCAGGTGCAGCAGGAGGTGCAGCTCTGACTGGGGTAGGAGCAATGAACTGGTCAAACTCCTCAGTGGTAGGCAGACGGCGAGCGGTGGCTAAGATGGAAGGTGCGTAGGATGCGGAGGACAAGACAAATGTCATTGGTGGCGCAGTATGGAGTAGCTCCCTCCTATTGGCGGAGCCACTCTGGACCAATTCCATACCGGTAGCCACCAAGTCGTCCACGAGATTATCAAAGGTTACCTCAAGTGCCTTGAGGTACTCAACCACTGATTCAATGGCTTCATCACGTTCCCCATTTGCGCAAGCAAATGCATAGTGGCAAGTGTAGGGCACGTGACATGGGAGGTAACGGTAGCGACGAGTCTTCATTGAAGGAAGGATGTCCCGGAGATGAGCTATCGCCTCACGGGCAGCCGTTTGCATGGCATGCCTCTCCGTAGGCATGGCCCTGCCCACAAATCGGAGGCGGCGTGCTTCAGAACGCCCTCCCTTGAAGTGCACCACGGCCTGGTGCATTGACACGTTGTCATTGAGCTTGTGACGATAGAGTGTAAACTTTGGACGGGTGGATGGCCCAATCGTGACTTTGGTGACGGCGAAGAGGAGCTTGACAAACCCCTCAGGAATGTTGGCGAACACCTGTGCATCACAGTCGTTGCTGGCCATCTACAAAAGTAGACAAAAATTCCGAGTAGTCAAGTCATAAATTTATGATGACCAACAGAAAATTGCTACAGATGTAAAAATGCTGAATAGCAATTTTTCGCTAATAATCGATTAGCGAGCGCACCTAGTGGCTTCCTACAGGCAGCCTGGCTCTGATACCAAGGTTGTCAGGACCGGTCCTTCAGTAAAATAATTACCGGAAGACCGACCTTTTTATTAAACCAGCGAGGAAGATTATTTCTTGCTGGCAGACAATTCCTTGATGCAGAAAATTCTAGTACACTGAATATTATACAAGGTTGAGCTGGGGTTGCTCAACAATTTTATTACAATTGCGCCAATATAGTACCTAAAGGCGGATATGACACAAAGGCGGGGTGGCATACTGCTAACTCGTAATAAAAGGTGGTGGTTATGTCACAATGAAGTGGGTGACGTGACTCCAATATAATACAGTTCATCGAGTGTCGGAGTGAGACCCGATGAATTTATTTGGTGGTAGGCGGAAGCGGTTATATCACAGTGATCAATTCCAGGATCGCAAGAGACTGACTGGGACTCCACTAGACGTCGGACTCGCTATCGAACTCTTCATCCATGAGATCGCCTTCGTCCACATCTGGCCAAATCAACAAGCCAGGTGAGTACTTTGAATGTACTCGCAAGACACTTCGGACTTAAGATATAATAAATGCCAACATGATGCATATGAGTATGCCAAAAAAATGTGACCGGTTAAAAATATTAGTGTGCTGTATGCAACGATAGAAGTCGGGCGGTAATCCTCCCGAAATCCATAAGATAAATAGAAGGAGGCCAAACGAGTGTCTGAGTGACGCCTCGTGAGAGAATAATAAAAGGAAACAGGCCTCAGTCGGGCGTCTGAGCGATACCACATAAAGGGCTTATAGCAAAAATAAATAAGAGGAAAACCTCAGTCAGACGTCTGAGCGACATCGCATAAAGGGCTTTTAAATAAAAAGAATGCCACGGTCGGACGTCTGAGCAACATCACATAAAGGGCTTATAATTAAAAAGAATGCCACAGTCGGACGTCTGAGCGACATCACATAAAGGGCTTATAATTAAAAAGAATGCCACAGTCGGACGTCTGAGGGACATCTCATAAAGGGCCTATAAACAACAAGAATGTCACAGTCAGACGTCTGAGCGACATCACATAAAGGGCTTATAAATAACAAGAATGCCACAGTCGGACGTGTGAGCGACATCACATAAAGGGCTTATAAATAACAAGAATGCCACAGTCGGACGTCTGAGCGACATCACATAAAGGGCTTATAAATAACAATAATATAATGATGAAATACTTCTGGAAGTAAATCAATACAGAGATAGTTGGTGAGTTCATCTAGCAAATGAACTTGACGAAATCACCACTCTTATTACCATCAAGAATTTACTAGAGACGGTCACCGGGTTGACACGAAGATTGACCCTAGGCCATAAACATGGCTACTGGAAGAATTTAACTCTGCAGAGCTTGTACTATTTACTCATAGCCAACGGATTCTACTAGCCACGGGGACTAGTTCCGTCTACGGTGTTTTAGCAGAAACCCAACTAACCAGTACACACCCATTTAACATCCTGCTGTCCGGAATCACCCGTGACAACGTTCACGAAAAACTTTAAGACGGGGAGGCTCCAACCTCGAATAGCATGGGATCAAATTTATATATGCGCGCTCTAAGGGGTGCCCCCCTCTCGGCCCCAACCGGAAACACCCATGCCCCCTGACCGGATGACGGGCTTTAATCCAGGGCCATGGAACCCTCATCCCGGCCCCTCTACTTGGTGTGTACTCGGGAAGTGGTTTACCACTAACTAGACCGTAATCTTAACAAACGGCCTATGATAGTACCAAAAAGGAGATGAACGGAATCACGACATGATCTCCGTTGATACTGAGTTAACCAACTACGGGCATGCTCCAACAATACCAGCATTCCATCCATCATGTCACCACATGATCGAGGTGGTTCAAACATTATCATTCAGGACTCACCCGAAACTTGCTTGCATGAAATATAACCATACACAAATGCTTATATGACCATGCTTATGAGAATAACTACTCGAGCAAACATGCAACACACTCATCATATCAAAGGTTCAAACATGCTTGCCGGGTTCTGAGAAGTCGGAGTCTAACTCGGTGAGGTTCGCGGCTCCGTCACGTCCTTCGGTATCTACGTATTCAAACAAACGGATACTAACATAAATACCGCGTGTGCAAATAAAGTTGCTCCAAAAATTTTCACATAAATATGACAAAAAACTAGACAGAAAACTAAAGAGGACAAAAAAAGAATCAACTCAAAATCATCTTTAGTTAAAAAGATATTAGAGTTTCTGTCCAGGGATTCATCTGTAATGAAACAGAAAAGTTCCAGGGGCTAGAACAGAAAACAGAAAAGCGAACCGGTACGCAGTACGCCAACTAAAGGAGAAAACGTACTTTGCCCAAAGGCGCTTACAGAAAAACGGTTCGGGGGAGAGGTGAGAGGCTGACGAGGGGCCCCACTCGTCGGGTTTGAACTCTGAGACAGAGTCGCGCCTGCGCCAGGTGCTGCGGTGGTCGCCGGCGCTGATTCACGGCAAGCTAGGGGGAGAGAAGGGTACGTACGACTTCCTGGTGTTCTTCCGCGTCGAATTGTGGTGGAGTTGAGCGTCGGCGAGCCCCACATTGACGGCGACCCTGTCTCCGACGGACGGCGGCTCGGGTGGTCGTGGGCCCCGTCGGAGAGGATCTCTGAGGTCAAATTGAAGTGGGGGTTAGGTTTAGGTGGGTGCCAGGGTGCTACGCTCGAGTCCACGGCGGCGGAGGAGCTCTCACTGGAGAGAATGCTGCTAGAGCCAGAGGCGGACGGAGTTAGCTGGAGTTGGAGAAGAAGGGCCCTCGAGGCTCTTCCAGAGGCTGGGCGCGGTCTAGGGAGATGGTGGAGGTGTGCGGGCTTGAGGACGAGCTCGGGGGTGCTTTATATAGCCGGCCCGAGGCGGTTGCCGTGAACGGGATAAGTCCGGCGAGTGATTACGGCGAGGCAGTGGCTGGACGGCGGGTTTAGGGGCTTGAGTATCGACTAGGAGGTGTAGTGGTTCCATTCCCGTGCCTAACTCGGCAAGGGGGAGATGATCACGGGCTGTCCTCGACGGAACGGCCTTGCGGCACGTCGGCGGCAGAAAACGCGGTCTGCGCGCGCCACGCCACGGCGACGGTGCGGCAGGCGTGCGCTGGCAGTGGAGATGGCCACGCGGAGCGCTGGGGTGACTTGGGCGGCGTCAAACGGCGTTGAGCCGCGGGGTGACTTCTGCCAGCCTCCACGGGCGGTGCTGTTGCCGTGGAAGTCGCCGACGTGGTAAGGCCAGAGCGCCACCGACGCCCAGAAGCAGCCAAGCGAACGTGCGGCGCGATGGATAAGCAGGAGGTGCAGTGTGCGTCGATCCAAGGCAGGTACTGGCGAGATTGTCGCTGCGTCTGACGAACTGTCGAACTGTACTGTCGACAGTTTCAGTTAACAGTTTCTGAACCTGATAGCATAGTGCATGCTATGTGTTCGATGAAATGATTCTGGCATGTGTGAAATGTTTCTGGGGCTGATATTTGCTGGAGTGGCCTCTTGATGCATCTTGAGGCTGCCTGATTTTTCACAGAATTTTTGGAAGAAGAAAAATATGAATTTCACCAAATTTTGCAAATCTGGTCCAAACTTGCGGCAGGTGAAATTTGAAAATTTTGAACTATGGACCAGTGAAACAAGATGGATCTAGGTTGTGGGTACTAAGGACTATCTAGGAAAGTTAGTTTGGAAACAAATAACAAGATGGATATGGTGGTTCCTTTGTAAATCACCAAGGTCCACTAAAAAGGACAGAAATAGATTTTAGGAGTAAAATAAATAGAAGAAAAATCCCAATAAGGTCAAAACTTACTGGAATTGATGAGAGACTTGTCCTAAGGTGTGAAGAGGGTCTTGAAGAGAAATATTTCTGTTGGGGTCATGACAAGATGAAGGTTTTAGAGGAAGATAGGTCCAAGGTTAAACCTGAGAGGTTTCAAATCAAGAAGGGGGGGATTCAAACAACCTCTTTTGAAACTCAACTTGTGCTTGAGCCAACACAAGAGAAAATCTTCAAGATCAAAAGCCAAGCTTGAGAAAACACAAAAACTTTGGCCAGAATAGATTTTAGAAGGGTCTTAAGAAAAGATCAAACAACCCCCTTCCAAAAAGGCCAAAAGTTTGGAAGAAAAACCAAACTAAAAAATTTGGGGTGTTACAGCACGGCTTTCGAAAGTTCAAAACCCTGCAGGGGTGTCCCAACTTAGCCCATCACACGCTCACGATCTGCGGGGTCGCAACTCCAAATTGGGAAGACCCGAGTATTCTCGGAATCCCGTGGTCAAGATATTTCGACAAAGGTAAAACTAATCCAGCAAGACCTCCCGAGGTGCCGACACCCTGATAGTAGCCACGCGTATCTCGTCTCAGGCCACAACGGGATGGGTCATCCTACAGGTATATACCAATCCTCGAGTTTCCTCAGGGTGGCCCCGCAGTCTGCCCAGTTTGGACCAACACTCATGAGGA
Source organism: Secale cereale (assembly GCA_902687465.1). NCBI lineage: Eukaryota > Viridiplantae > Streptophyta > Magnoliopsida > Poales > Poaceae > Secale > Secale cereale. The sequence goes on from LR738715.1 coordinate 111,330,302, forward strand.
GCACTGACCCGGGTTGTTGATTAAGAACTCGGGTTTATAACTCCCTATGCAAGTTTTAGTTGTTAGGAAAATGTAGTACCAATGTTGGGCCTTGCTGGAAAAGCTTTAAGCAGTGCGAATTATCAAGGGGGCCCATAAAACCCAACTGTGTTAGGAACGCAAAATCAAGGAACATAACACCGGTTTATCATGTCCTAAGGTGGCATGAGTGGAACAAAACACCAAGCAGAAGGCCAAGCCTTCCACCCATTACCAATATATATGTGCATTAATTTGATTAAGATATATATTGTGTTATCCCAATAACAAGTCCAAACATGGAGCAATCTTCAAACTTCACCTACAACTAACAATGCTATAAGAGGGGCTGAGCAAAAGCGTACTTAGCCAAACAATGGTTTGCTAGGAAGGAGGTTAGAGTGTTTCATGGCAACATAGGAGGCTGACAAGACAAGAATAGGCATCGAGGCATAGCTAAAGAGCGAGACAACTAGCAAGGCAAAGATAGAGGTGATATCGGGGAACGGTTATCTTGCCTGTTAAGTCCTCGGTGGGATGGTAAGACGGCTCCTCAAACTGAGTCTCGAGAAGACCCCCGAAATCTGTATCGGCTCCCGGCTCTACCCAACACAAGAGCACAACAACGGTACAAGATCAATCACGGTGCAATGCACAATCAACATGATGCAAGACATGTCATGGGATGCAAGTATGATGTGCGTATGCATCAGGATGCTCTTGAACCTAAAGGATAAGATGATGGAAATGGCTTCATCTTGGGCAACCAAGTAAGCCACTGGATAGATGGGAAGATTTCGGTCAAAATCGATATAAAGATCATAGGAAACAGATGCACGGTTTGCAAATGACAAGAAAAACACTAGACGATGCAATCTGCCAAAACAGCAAGTTGCCCACTAAGTGACCAAGTTTAAGTATGCTACAACACTCCAACAAGCAAGCAAAAGGCATGGCAATAATATACATAGCATGCTCTTCAGGAATAACCACATGGCTACTTCTACAACATAATAGAACATGTCACAAACAACATGGCAAAAGTGCAAAAGTTTATCCAGACTTGGCGAAATCTGGTCATGGCAGCAACAACAACAAGTAGGCATGTTTGCAAGCTTGTGCAACTCATCTCAAAGCATAGCATGGCATGTGAATATAACAAACAGCAAGAAGACATGTTTATGAAGCTACTCTTGGCAAGAACATGGTCATAGGATGCATAGAACACTAGCTATTCACATGGCAAAACTGAACTTGCTGATAACAAGCTGACAGAAACATTTTATAGCAACTTGAGAGCATGAAAACAACAACCTACGGCAAGGCATCACGGAAAACAAGATCATGGAACACCCACTGGATAACTCTAACCATGCACAACAAAGACGGTAGCCTCATGGAAACATGGCATAAAAATTATCAGATTTGGCCTTAGCAGAAATTTAACATCACGATGGCATGTTAACAAGCTTGATGCACTCATCTCAAGACATATCATGGCATGAAAATAAATCTATAATGTATAGCATATTCCAATGAGCAAAACCCATGTGGACACCTAGCTCATATGACACATGGATCAATTCACACGAAGAAGACAAAACATCATCTCATAATATTTTCAGAAACGTATCAGCCACATGCATTTTTGCAACAGGGTTAAACATGGCATAATGCAACCTAACATTCATGCAAATGCAGCCATCATGAAGAGCATCACAAGACGAACATTTTGACATATCATACACTCCATTTGGACTAACATGCACGAAGTTGTGACCTCACAAACATGCCAACAAAATGTTATAAGACAACTAGTGCTGAAACAGTAACATCATGAAGCAGTCTTGAAACAAAGATTAAGACATCTAGAAGAACCCTAACGTGCATGAAACTGATGCTAACATGTAGAGCACTTCGAGACGAACATTTTGATATATCAAGCATGCAAAACGGAGTACCGAGCACAAAGTTACCACATGATGAAGGAGGCAACATATTTACACAGATCTGGGACTTGGAGAAATATACCCCTCCGAAAAATTCAACCCGGGACGGGATGGAGCGGGACGAGGAGATCCGGGCGGACGAGGTGGCGTTTGGTTGGAGGAGTTGGTGGATCTGGTCCCGCCTGGACCAGATCGGGACAAGGCGGTCGCGGCTCGCCGGAGAAGTCGCCGAAGACAGCGGCGAGGTCGTCGGGCGCGGGGCCGGCCGAAGGCGAGGTGGCCGGAGGGAGCACCAGCGGCGGGATGGTCGGCACCGGCGATGCGCGTAGGCTCGGGCGGCGGGCACGAGTGTAAGTGTTGGAACTCGAAACGGACAACGGATAGAACAGAGATGATGCAACTACACACGGATGCAAGTGAGACTATGCCAATGCAATGCACATAATGAAAATGACATGGTGACATGCAACACACGCACAAGGCAAAAACGAAGAAACCCGAAATGAAGGAAGGGCCCAAAATGGAATTGATTAAGTCAACGATGCATATATTGTGATAAATGGAATTGTTACATCCGGGGCGTTACACGAACGAGCCCAGTTTTTCTTTTCTTCCTATATATAAAAAAGTATGCTAGGTGTCGGCTTAGTCAACAAACGATTGTGCCAACCTTGACCGTTGGATTGACATCCAACGTCTGTCATGTTTCTTCAGTCTCTTCTTCCTCCAGTCGCCAAAGCCAAACCAGCCCCGGCCGGACCGCTTGCTCCTGCTTCCCACGGCTGGCGGTGCTGCCGCGCATGCATAGTGGCCACATCGCACCCTAAAACTCTACGCATCTTCCCCGGCTTCTATTCATTCACGTCCGAGGCGTCACCATTGTCCTCCTCCCTGGTTGGCTTGCCGCACGCCGCCCTCCAGTGTTGTCAACATGGTCGACAACCGAGAGGAATAAGGAGATTACTGTACATGGTGAGGATGACAGTAGGGACTCACCAGGATCATGGCAGTATGCAAGCAAGTGCCTCCTTTATTACAAGAAAAAAAGGGTTCCTCCTGATGGTTTCCTGACAGTTGGGTCGCACGCCACTGTCAACGTAGTCAATAAGTGAGATAACTGCACATGGAGGGGTAGACACACGGGACCCAGCATCGCACGTAGTATTTTTTTGGGACGGAGTAGGGTATCAACTGGGTTGTGCGGAAGCTGTGGCCCATCTAGCCTAGGCTTTTATTTCATATGTTTACCACATGACCAGCCTAGTTTTTTTTCTTTCTAAAAATGGCTAGCCCAGCTATTTTGTTTTTTGCAGAATAACCTATGTAGGCCTACTAGCTTTACTACGCCCTGCTGGGCCGGAAAACTTTCAAGACGAGGAGGGATGCATTCGGGCTTGCCCAGAAAATGGGCTATAAGTAACAAGAAATGGGCTATAAGTAATAATAAATGGGTTGTAAAATGAAAAATACAGCAAACATGCAATTAGTTCCAAAATACTTTTTTCTTTCGGATTTTGATATTTTAAATTTCATTTGTTTTGTGCGGGTAAAATTTCATTGGATTTAAATTAAGGTATGTTTAGTTTTTAAATTAATTAGAATTTGGATAGAAATTTTGGGATGTATGTTGTTTGGTATAGATTTGGAGTCTGACTTGTGGGTCATTCTAGGCTGACGCGTATGCAAGGCTTTGTCAACTTATAGTCAACACACGATTCTATTAGTAGTGGTTGTTGGATGTCCATCTAACGGCTGTGGTGCTTCTTCAATATCTGATCTTCTTGCTCCAGCCGCCCAAACCAGCGTCTGTGGAACTGCCTGCTCCAGCCTCCCGTGGCCGGCTGTGCTGCCGCACAGGCCGCACCGCCCCACCCTACTCCATCGCTGGCCAGGCCATTCCTCTACTCACCCACACCTCCTGTTATTTTCCGGCGATGGCAGCAGAACCAGTAAATCCTCGTACTCCCCACTGCGACTTCTCGAGCTTGCGTTGTATTCCCTCGAAGAGGAAAGGGTGATGCAGGACAGTAGCATAAGTATTTCCCTCGGTTTTTGAGAACCAAGGTATCAATCCAGTAGGAGACCACGCGCGAGTCCCTCGCACCTGCACAAACAAATAAGAACTTCGCAGCCAACGCGATAAGGGGTTGTCAATCCCTTTACGGTCACTTACGAAAGTGAGATCTGATAGATAGGATAGTATAATCTTTTTTGGTATTTTTGGATATAAGAACAAAAAGTAAATAAAGAAAAGTAAAGTAGATGAAAGATTAATATTTTGAGAACAGACCCGGGGGCCATAGGTTTCACTAGTGGCTTCTCTCATGATAGCAGAATTCATGGGTGAACAAATTACTGTCGAGCAATTGATAGAAAAGCGCATAGTTATGAGAATATCTAGGCATGATCATTATATATAGGCATCACGTCCGTGACAAGTAGACCGAAATGATTCTACATCTACTACTATTAGTCCACACATCGACCGCTATCCAGCATGCATCTATAGTATTAAGTTCATAAGAATAGAGTAATGCTTTAAGCAAGATGACATGATGTAGAGGGATAAACTCAAGCAATATGATATAAACCCCATCTTTTTATCCTCGATGGCAACAATACAATACGTGCCTTGCTGCCCCTGCTGTCACTAGGAAAGGACACCGCAAGATTGAACCCAAAGCCAAGCACTTCTCCCATTGCAAGAACTATAGATCTAGTAGGCCAAACCAAACCAATAATTCGAAGAGACTTGCAAGGATATTATAATCGTACATAAAAGATTTGAGTAAAGAATCAAATATTTCTCATAGATAATCTTGATTATAAACCCACAATTCATCGGATCTCGACAAACACACCGCAAAAATATTACATCGAATAGATCTCCTCAAAGATCGAGGAGAACTTTGTATTGAGATCAAAAAAGAGAGAAGAAGCCATCTAGCTAACAACTATGGACCCGAAGGTCTGTGGTAAACTACTCACAACTCATTGGTGAGGCTATGGCGTTGATGTAGAGGCACTCCATGGTAGATCCCTCCTCCGGCGGAGCTCCGGAACAGGCCCGAAGATGGGATCTCACGGGAACAGAAGGTTGCGGCAGTGGAATTAAGGTTTTCTCTGTTGCCTCGATGTTTTCAGGGTACATGTATATATATATATATATATATATGAGGAAGGAGGACGTCAGGGGAGCCAGAAGGGGCCCACAAGGGTGGGGGGCGCGGCCCGGACCCTCCTGGCCACCTCCTTCGTTCCCTCGCGTGTACTCCAAGTCTTCTGGGTAGATACGGTTCGAAAAATGACTCTCCTGAAGGTTTCATTCCATTTGGACTCCATTTGATATTCCTTTTCTGCGAAACCTTGAAATAGGCAAAAAAAACAGCAATCTGCACTGGGCCTTGGGTTAGTAGGTTAGTCCCAAAAATAATATAAAAGTGTACAATAAAGCCCATTAAAAATCCAATATAGAATATATAATAGCATGGAACAATAAAAAATTATAGATAAGTTGGAGACGTATCAAGCATCCCCAAGCTTAATTCCTGCTCGTCCTCGAGTAGGTAAATGATAAAAACAGAATTGTTGATGTGGAATGCTAAGCAACATAATTTTCAATGTAATTTCTTTATTGTGGCATGAATGTTCAGATCCGAAAGGTTCAAGACAAAAGTCTATATTGACATAAGAATAATAATACTTCAAGCATACTAACAAAGCAATTATGTCTTCTCAAAATAACATGGCCAAAGAAAGTTATCCCTACAAACTCATAGAGTCTGGCTATGCTCCCTCTTCATCACACAAGATATTCATATCATGCACATCCCCGGTTTCAGCCAAGCAATTGTTTTATACTCAATTTTTTTCAAACCTTTCAACTTTCACGCAATACATGAGTGTGAGCCATGGATATAGCACTATAGGTGGAATAGACTGGTGGTTGTGGAGAAGACAAAAAAGGAGGAAAATAGTCTCACATCGACTAGGCGTATCAATGGGCTATGGAGATGCCCATCAATAGATATCAATGTGAGTGAGTCGGGATTGCCATGCAACGGATGCACTAGAGCTATAAGTGTACGAAAGCTCATGAAAAGAAACTAAGTGGGTGTGCATCAAACTTGCTTGCTCATGAAGACGTTGGGCATTTGAGGAAGCCCATCGTTGGAATATACAAGCCAAGTTATTATAAAGAAAATTCCCACTAGTATATGAAAGTGGCAAAACAAGAGACTCTCTATCATGAAGATCATGGTGCTACTTTGAAGCACAAGTGTGGAAAAGGATAGTAGGATTGTCCCTTCTCTCTTTTCTCTCTTTTTTTGGAGGGGCTTTCTCTCTTTTTTTTAGCCCCTCTCTATTTTTTTGGGACATTCCTTTTTTTATTTGGCCTTTCCTCACATAGGACAATGCTCTAATATTGAAGATCATCACAGTTTTATTAACTTACAACTCAAAGATTACAACTTGAAGCTAGAACAAAATATGACTCTATGAGATTGATGATGAAGCATGTCATATGATTGGAACAGTGGAAAGTTGCATGGCAATATATCTTGAAATGGCTATGGAAATGCCATGATAGGTAGATATGGCAGTTGTTTTGAGGAAGGTATATGGTGGGTGTATGGTACCGGCGAGAGTTGCGCGGTACAAAAGAGGCTAGCAATGGTGGAAGGGTGAGAGTGCGTATAATCCATGGACTCAACATTAGTCATAAAGAACTCATATACTTATTGCAAACATTTACGAGTCATCAAAACAAAGTAATCAACGCATGCTCCTAGGGGAAGGGTTGGTAGGAGTTAACCATCGCACGATCCCGATCTCCACACAAAGGATGACACTCAATAAATACCTCATGCTCTAACTTCATCGCATAGCGGTTCACCATACGTGCATGCTACGGGAATCACAAACTTTAACACAAGTATTTCTAAAATTCATAATTTCTCCACTAGCATGACTCTAGTATCACCATCCTCATATCTCAAAACAATCATCAAGTATCAAACTACTCATCATATTCAATGCACTTTATATGAAAGTTTTTACTATATTCATCTTGGATACCTATCATATTAGGACTAGTTTTGTAACCAAAGCACATTACCATGCTGTTCTAAAAGACTCTCAAAAATATATAAGTGAAGCATGAGAGATCAACAATTTCTAAAAAATAAAACCACCACCATGCTCTAAAAGACATAAGTGAAGCACTAGAGCAAAACTATCTAGCTCAAAAGATATAAGTGAAGCACATAGAGTATTCTAACAAATTTTAAATCATATTTATCTCTCTCAAAAGGTGTGTCCAGCAAGGATGATTGTGGCAAACTAAAAAGAAAACACTCAAATCGTACATGACGCTCCAAGCAAAACACATATCATGTGGTGAATAAAAATATAGTCCCGAGTATTGTAACCGATAGATGAACACGAAAGAGGGGATGCCTTCCCGGGGCATCCCCAATCATAGGCTTTTTTGTTGTCCTTGAATTTTACCTTGGGGTGCCTTGGGCATCCCCAAGCTTAGGCTCTTGCCACCCTTTGTTCCATAGTCCATCAAAGCCATACTCTAAACTTGAAAACTTCACAACACAAAACTTAGCCAAAAATCTCGTGAGCTCCGTTAGTATAAGAAAACAAACCACAGCTCTAAGGTACTGTAATTAACTCCTTCTTTGTTTATATTGGTGTTAAACCTACTGTATTCAAACTTCTCTATGATTCATATCCTCCAATACTACTCATAGATTCATCAAAATAAGCAAACAACACACGAAAAACAGAATCTGTCAAAAACAGAACAGTCTGTACTAATCTATAACTTTCAAATACTTATGTAACTCCAAAAATTGAAATAAATTGGTAAACGTGAGGAATTTTTCTATCAATCATCTGCAAAAATAATCAACTAAATATCACTGTCCAGTAAAATCTAGTTGCTAATCTGGTGAGCGCTAATGTTTCTGTTTTTCACAGCATGATCATATAAACTTCACACAAGTCTTCCCAAAGGTCCTACTTGGCACAAACACTAATTAAAACACAAAACCACATCTAAACAGAAGCTAGATGCAATACTTATTCCTAAAAATAAGCAAAAACAAAGAAAATAAAATTGGGTTGCCTCCCAACAAGCTCTTTCTTTATAGCCATTAAGATAGGATTGAGAATTCAATGATGCTCACATGAAAGACAAGACTTGAAGCACAAAAAGAGCATCATATAGCATGTGAAAATAACATCTAAGTCTAATATACTTCCTAAGCATAGGCATTTTATAGGAAAACAAATTATCAAGAAAAGCAAGATCTAACATATGCAAGGAAGAAGAAAGAAACAAGATCAATCTCAACATGAAGAGAGGTAATTTAGTAACATGAAGATTTGTACATCCATATTTTCCTCTCTCATAATAATTGCATGTAGGATCATATGCCAATTAAACAATACATATGTCACATAACATATTCTCAACACGGTCCGCATGCAGGCGAAGTTGACACTCTTCCAAAATAGTGGGATCAACATTAACTAAAGTCATGACCTCTCCAAACCCACTTTTATCAAAAATTTCATAAGATTGAATATTCTCCAAATATGTGGGATCTAAAGTTGACACTCTTCCAAACCCACTTACAATATTATTGCGAACATTATTATCAATCTCATATTCATCATGGGGCTTAAATAAATTTTCAAGATTATAAGAAGAATCACCCCAATCATGATCATTGCAACAAGTAGTGGACATAGCAATACTAGCATCCCCAAGATTAGGGTTTTGCATATCATTAACACAATTGACATTAATAGAATTTATAATAACATCATTGCAATCATGCTTTTTATTTAAGGAGCTATCGTGAATCACTTTTTCTTTTAACAAAGCCTCACAATTTTCAGATTCAGGAATTTCAAGCAAAACCCCATAAAGATAATCTAGTGCATACAACTCACTAGCAATTGGTTCAACATAATTGGATCTCTTAAAGAGATTAGCAAGTGGATGAGGATCCATACTTTAGCAAGCGAAGATGCAAGCTAATAGAGGGCACATAGCAACACAAGAACACAGAAAGGCGAACGGAAAAAGGGCGAATAAAACGGCAAAGGTGAAGTGGGGGAGAGGAAAACGAGAGGCAAATAATGTAGTGCGAAGGATAAGGGTTTGTGATAGGTACTTGGTACATGACTTTTGCGTAAGCCACCCAGGCAACGGCGCCAGAAATTCTTCTTGCTACTTCTCGAGCTTGCGTTGTATTCCCTCGAAGAGGAAAGGGTGATGCAGCACAATAGCGTAAGTATTTCCCTCAGTTTTTGAGAACCAATGTATCAATCCAGTAGGAGACCATGCGCGAGTCCCTCGCACCTTCACAAACAAATAAGAACTTCACAGCCAACTCGATAAGGGGTTGCCAATCCCTTTACAGTCACTTAAGAAAGTGAGATCTGATAGATAGGATAGTATAATATTTTTGGTATTTTTGGATATAAGAACAGAAAGTAAATAAAGTAAAGTAAAGCAGACGAGATATTAATATGTTGAGAACAAACCCGGGGGCCATAGGTTTCACTAGTGGCTTCTCACATGATAGCAGAATTCTACGATGGGTGAACAAATTACTATCAAGCAATTGATAGAAAAGCGCATAGTTATGAAAATATCTAGGCATGATCATTATATATAGGCATCACGTCCATGACAAGTAGACCGAAACGATTCTACATCTACTACTATTACTCCACGCATCGACCTCTATCCAGCATGCATCTAGAGTATTAAGTTCATAAGAACAGAGTAATGCTTTAAGCAAGATGACATGGTGCAGAGGGATAAACTCAAGCAATATGATATAAACCCCATCTTTTTATCCTCGATGGAAACAATACAATACGTGCCTTGCTGCCCCTGCTGTCACTGGGAAAGGACACCACAATATTGAACCCAAAGCCAAGCACTTCTCCCACTACAAGAACTATAGATCTAGTAGGCCAAACCAAACCAATAATTCGAAGAGACTTGCAAGGATATTATAATCATACATAAAAGATTTCAGAAAAGAATCAAATATTTCTCATAGATAATCTTGATCATAAACCCGCAATTCATCGGATCTCGACAAACACTCGAATAGATCTCCTCGAAGATCGAGGAGAACTTTGTATTGAGATCCGAAAAGAGAGAAGAAGCCATCTAGCTAATAACTATGGACCCGAAGGTATGTGGTAAACTACTCACAACTCATTGGTGAGGCTATGGCGTTGATGTAGAAGTACTCCGTGGTAGATCCCTCCTCCGGCGGAGCTCCGAAACAGGTCCCAAGATGGGATCGCAAGGGAACAGAAGGTTGCGGCTGTGGAATTAGGGTTTTCTCTATTACGTCAATGTTTTCAGGGTACATGGATATATACAGGAGGAAGGGGGCATCGGGGGAGCCAGAGGGGGCCCACGAGGGTGGGGGCGCACCCTGGACCCACGTGGCCACCTCCTTCGTTCACTCGCGCGTACTCCAAGTCTTCTGGGTAGATACGGTTCCAAAAATAACTCTCCCGAAGGTTTCATACCGTTTGGACTCCGTTTGATATTCCTTTTCTGCAAGACCCTGAAATAGGCACACAAAAAAGCCAACAATCTGCACTGGGCCTTGGGTTAGTAGGTTAGTCCCAAAAATAATATAAAAGTGTATAATAAAGCCCATTAAACATCCAAAACAGAATACATAATAGCATGGAACAATAAAAAATTATAGATACGTTGGAGACGTATCTCCCAGCGCATGGGCAACCACTGCCAAGTCTTCCCCGGCTCCGGGTCGTTCCCTTCCTAGGCCTCGCTGTCGTTCACCGCCCTGGTGCTCTCGGCGCGGCGTGGTCAACGTGGTCAACGAACGACATCCATCGGAAGAGTATTGTACGTGGAGAGGCTGACATATGGGTCCATGGCCGCACGCAAGGAAGTACCTCCTTATTACGCGCAAAATAATGATTCCTCCACCTTATAGTAGGGACCCACCGGAAGGGCCTCTGTATTTTGCGAAAAAAGCGTTCCTCCCGCTGACAGCTCGGACCCACCAGCTATATCTTCGCACGGAAGGAAGTGGCTCCTTATTACGCACAAAAAATGAATACTCCCCCTGATATCTGGGACCCACCATAGTTGGAGGCTGACTTATGGGCCTACTGACGTAGACAGAGGGCTTTGTCAACTTAGTCAACATGAACGATTCTAGCAGCAGTGACCGTACGATGTCCATCCAACGGCCGTAGTGCTTCTTCAACCTCTGGTCTTCTTGTTCCAGCCGCCCCAACCAGTGTCGGTTGTGCCTCCTGCTCCTGCCTCCCGTGGTCGGCTCTGCTGCCGCGCAGGCCTGACCGCCCCAACCTCTGGCCAGGCCATCCCTCTACTCACCCACAACCCCTGTTATTCTGCGGCGGCAGCAGCCGAACCAGTCAACCCTCGTACTCCTCTCCGCGTGGGCATCCACTGCTGCGTCTTCCACAACCCCGCGTCTTCCCCTTCCTAGGCCTCACCGTCGTCCACCGCCTTAGTGCTCTCGGCATGGTCAAGGAACGACTTCCATCGGAAGAGTACTCTATGTGAAGAGGCTGACAGTCGGGTCCACGGCTGCAGCAAGGAAGTGCCTCTGTATTACGCGCAAAATAATGATTCCTCCACCTGATAGCAGGGACTCACCGGACGGGCCACCGTATTTTGTGAAAAAACGTTCCCCTGACTGCTGGGATCCACTAGCGACATCTTCGTACGCAAGGAAGTATGTCCATATTACGGGCAAAAAAATGTTTCCCCCCCTGACCGTTGGGACCCGCCATCTATATCTTCGCACACAAGGAAGTGCCTCCTTACCTCCCTGACAGCTGGGACCTGTCATGGTTGTATCACGGCAGATGTCCTAGTGTGAGGACTTAGTCGTGGAGCCATCGCGACGGGTTAGCTTATAGGGGTTAAAGCGGGACAAAGTACGCAAGGAATTTATACTAGTTCGGCCCCTTGCAGTGAAGGTAGAGGCCTACTCTAGTTGGTGTGGAATTGATAGGGTTTCGATGACCAGGGAGCGAATTCGCTTAACCTGGCTCTCGAGTTGTTGTTTGTTGTCCTTGAACCTTCGCCGGGTCGTCCCTTTATATACACAGGTTGATTCCCAGCGGTTTACAGAATCCTGAGGCCGGCTCATAAATGTGTCCGGCCCGGTCTCTATCCTTTCCTATCTTACAACACAAGTTACACACCTTATAATGGTTTATGTCTACGGGCCCTAATTCGCCTTTGGGCCCTGGGCTTTTAGATCTCTGTTGTAAAGCGACATACTCCTTGTCTTCACGTGCTTCAATATGGATAACTCATTACAGGTATAACCCGGCCCCTCCTGGGCGGTTTATACTCAGTAGTTATGTCCCCAACATTAGGCCCCAGATTGATTTGAACATGTTCATGTCAACCTTCAACACTTAGGAACATTTCTTTTTCAGTGACTTCAAATAAACCTTATAAACCGCCATGATGTCATCTTCCAAGATTATAATAAACCGTCATGATGTCACATGTTCATTAAAAAGCCGTATATACCTTACTTTCATTAATGAGCCTCCAAAAATCGAGGCGACAACTCTGTCACATATCCATTTTTGGGCTCCTCAATTTCCGCGCATGTCGCTTATCCCTTCGTCTTATAAATACGACCAAGGGTCATTTTCCTTTTTCCCGTTGCCTCTTTGCCTTTCTTCTACCTCGTGTCACCTCAGTACTCGAGCGCAGCCGCTGCCGTCGACCATCGCCTCTGCCACAACAACGGCCGCTGCATCAACCTGATTCGACTAGAGCTCCGCCTGTACACTTCTGCATCAACAGCCCTGGTAAGTCTTTCTTTACTCCTCCATAGATCCCATTTGGGGTTTCCTGCGAGTTCATCAAAACTTAGTGCTGTTCTTTCCTGTTCTTCTCCGTGGCATAAATGGCGAGTTCAAATCTTATATTTTCCTGTGCGGTTTGTAGCTAAAATCCCTTTCTCATCATCAGCACATCCTCTCTATAAAATAATCTCATCTGGATCTGATGAACTGCTTAAGCACCTGTATCTTAGGTCTGAATATACCTTGATTTATTGATACGCTGTAGATCGGAAATTATCATATCAATCTGTGAAACGTGTTTTTCCATCACTTAGTTACTTCAGATATGTACCTTCCATACCCGCGTAGGCGGTTAACCTTTAGAAAATGATAATCCGGCAGGTACCATTAGTCCCCTCTTAAACCACCGTTTCGGTTATCTTTGTAACCGTTCCAATGTCTGACTCCGGTTTAACAATGTGTATATACCTCTCCTGCTGCTCTTGTGACGCTTTTATACTTGTTAGTCATGATTCATAAACCGACATTTTATCTGTAATTTCGGCTTTTCATTGAAATGGCCAAACAATTTTATTCCTGCAATTGGGTTCCGTCCCGGGTTACCGAGGAACAGCTGAACGGGTTAGTCGAGATTGGCGCTTTAGCAAAAAAGGATGTCCTCCACTAGAGAGTCCCTGGTCCAGAAAATCCTCCTGAACCTAAAGATGGAGAAGTGATTGTGTTCGTTGATCATCTGGCCCAAGGGTTTAGCCCTCCTGGATCAAAAATTTCCATGATGTGCTTGCTAGCTTCCAACTCCATCCTCAAGATATTGGACCAAACTTTGTGTCCAATGTTTGCAACTTCCAAGTATTTGCGAGGCTTACCTGCAAGAGGAGCCCACAGTTGAACTGTTTAGGGGGGATTTCTTATATTTTGAACTGCCGTACATAATTCACAGACGGACCCAATACTGAGCTTGGCGGGATGTCAATCCAGAAGAGGAAAGATGTCAGCTTCCCTCACGCCAAGCATCATAGTCACCCCAAGGACTGGAATCAGACTTGGTTTTACTGCCAAGATACATCGCCAACTAATGAGAATCCTTTGCCGGGTTATCGTCCTCACCGGCTTACCAATACACATCCATTTCCCCAACGGCTTAGCGCCAAGGAACGATCCAAGTATGCACCACAGCTTTCAAAGCTTCGGGCCTTCGTTGCAAACGGTTTAACAGGCATCAATTTTGTTCGTTGCTGGATTTCCCAGAGCATTCTGCCTCTAAGCCGATGCTCTGGTTTAATGTGCGAATACACAAGGGACTTGAAAGATCCTCAACGACATATTGACACTCAGCTAACAGAAAATGAAGTTAATGAATCTGTTAAGAAGATACTGGATGAACCGGTGGCTGTCTGTAGCAAAACAGGGCTGAATCCCTTCTATGCCTCTAATAAGCCGCCAGCTGTAAGGATCCCATAACTTGTTGCTTTAATTCGATCCTTTTAAATATCCTCTCTAAATTTCATCAATCTTTGACAGGGTGATGATCCGTTCTGGAAGAAGTCACAAGATAAACTGGCAAAGATATCTCGCCCCAAGACTAAGGTTATCAAGAGACCTGCCAAAAATAAAACCACTGAGTCCTCCGAATTAAACGTTGATGATGACATGGATAAACCGGAATCAGAGGTAGAACTTGACTCTCTTGGCTCCCTTTTCATACACCTCATTGACAATTACTATTATCAGGATGACGCTGGAGGCATCCAGGCTGATAATGTAGAGGTAATTATTCTTTCCTCCGGTTCAGATCCTCTACCAACATAGAAAATCCGTCAAGCAAACCGGAAAGTAAGATTTTCTCACCCCCTAGCTCACTTGGACCCCAACTTTCTTTTGAAGAAGCAGCAACACGAAGCTCGCCGCACAACCCGGCACAGCGGCCAAGTAGTTACTTCAGCAGGTTTACCAAACACTCCGATCCGACAATGTCGATCAGAGGTCTCATATATTTCTGATGTTTCTTTTCCCATGGCGGGTCATTTCTGACAGCCTCTTAATCCGTCTGATTCAAACTATCAGGGAACACCTAATTCATCATCTGGCGAGTCAACGGCCACACAACTTCGAACCCTCAAGACGGTTCCTGGGTGAGTTTATGCTTTAAATTTACTTTAAACACTTTATGTTTATCCAATGTACTGATCTTTCTGTTTATTCCTCTGAGTGCCAAGCCTAGACCCGGCAAAAAGGCAAGCTAAGTAAACTGGCCGATCATAATGTGGTCAATGAACCGGAAAAAACTCCAGAACCGGTAGAAGCTAATGCCGACGTCATGCTTGATGACCCACTACCACAAGATCATGACTTTTTTGTTGAACAAGTATAAGTTGATCCAACGGACCATGTTGATAAACCAACAAGCCTAGTCCGAGCTAATGATAAACCGTCAAGCCCAGTCAAGGTTGCTGATGGCAAAGCCAGATGCTATTATGATTACTGGATTTGGCCACACCACTCCTGGCAGTCCTATTGCTTTATCAAAGCATAGTGTCAAGGAAGAATTTTATGCTATGGATAAAGGTATGTGGAATGCGGATTTGTTAAACTATGCCCACCTCAACGCCCAATATCTTCATTCTGGCTTTTTGAACCGTCTGTACACAAGCCGCGACTATGAAGCCGGTATAGTGAACCTGATGAAAGAGCGATATGAGGTAATTGCTGCTTAACTCTGCATAACTATTTCTCTCTTGCCAAATTTCTAATATCAACTCCATTATAGCCCCCAAGGGCCGGTTTATCTTTCAAGATGAACCGGGACTTGTAGAAAATTAATTTTGCAACTTTCGCCTGCATAGCCCCCAAGGGCCGGTTTATTCTTTGAAGATGAACCGGGACTTGTAGAATATTAATTTTGCAACTTTCACCTGCGTAGCCCCCAAGGGTCGGTTTATTCTTTCAAGATGAACCGAGCCTTTTATCCTGCCAAGTTTCTTGCTGAATATCATTGTGCACCAATCATCCAGTTAGCTGGCAAATGGAAGAACACCGGAATGTTATTTTGAGCAAATATGCATTAGCCCCCAAGTGCCAGGCATAATACTTGTATTGAGCTTGGGACTTGTAAAAAACTTCTGATAGCAAGCAAATAGGCATTAGCCCCCAAGTTCCAAGTGTATAACTTGTTATGTGCTTGGTGCTTTAAATATGTTCTACCAACTCATGATATATATGTCTCTTGTAGGCTGAGCTGAGCAAAAAGGAATCCCAAACTGCCGATCTTCAAGAAAACATCAAGTCCCAACAAGCAGAAACCTCCTAAGCCAAAGATGAACTGACCAGTGCCTTAGCAGCCATGGAGAAGTTGAAGGATATTTTCAAGAAGGAATAGGCGGATTGGGACATAGATAAAACCGCATTGCATAAAAGGGCTGAGGATGCAGAAGCAACCCTTAAAGCGGTGGTAGAAGAGCTGAGTGGTTTGAAGCGGCAGATAAATGCCATGACCACTGCTGTGTTTGGTAAATATCCTTATTATAAACCTTCAACATGTATTGTCCCAGAAATTGCCGATTTATCGATGTTTGTAATGATGCAGGAACCCGCATATACCCATTTCTGCTCTGACATGCAGAGGAAATTG
Organism: Secale cereale; assembly: GCA_902687465.1. Classification (NCBI taxonomy): domain Eukaryota; kingdom Viridiplantae; phylum Streptophyta; class Magnoliopsida; order Poales; family Poaceae; genus Secale; species Secale cereale. The sequence goes on from LR738715.1 coordinate 111,346,781, forward strand.
AAGGCTGTCTATACTCTTATAGAGTAATTATATACCGGCGTGCAGCGGATCATATGAACTGCCTCTCATAACAAGCCGCCCCCAACTTTGATCAAGGAAACCTTAGAGAAGTTGTCGATGCTGCCTGCCCGGTTTGAAGAGTTAAAAAGATTAGCTGCAAGAGCAGGTGCTCTGACCGCACTAACCCGGGCGAAAGCATGGGTACCTGATCTTGATCTGGTTGACATGTGGAATGGCTATCCAAGCTTAAGGGAGGACGGATCAGAGTTCGATAATAATGATCTTCGAGCTTTGACGAAGGAAATGCGCCCCTTGGCTAGCAAGTTGGCTGAAGAAACCGATCTTTCCCATTATCAGTCAATTTATGATGCTGACAACAAGCGGGTTAGCGCGCCAACTCATGATGTGCAAAAGCTTATCCCGCCAATCCGTAAACATACTTATGCCCCTGACGTTGAACCATCCATGCTTATAAGCGATGAAGCTGTATTCCAAGACCTAACTTGGATCGATTGGGCAACCATTAAATTCCAGCGACTGGGTGGAGAGGTGGAGGGTGAACCGGCGCATGATGATCCACAGCCGTCAAGTCAGCCCGGCGAGGAAGCATGATCCGCAGGCCGGTTTAGCCTTCTGCATATCGCAACACTTGCTGAAAACAATTATTCTTTTGAGCATCAAAGCGCCTTGTAATAGGCTAGTTGAAATACTTGTTCTGCTATGCCATCGTGCATACTCATTTTGCATGACGTTGTTAATCCGTAGTCATTAAACTATGCCTGCTTATCATTCTAAGTAGCTTTATTCCACTTGTTTATGCATACGACAAGTTTAAAGTGTCCTGGCGGTTTACCACCGGATGGGTCATAATGCCCAACACATAACCTGGGTTTATAACCAAGGCTGTATTTTCAAATAATTAAATATGAGATATATCATACCTGTGATACTCAATCACATTGTTGGTTTCACCAACTTTTATAGTAAGGGTGATAACCCCAATCTTGGGTATTGATAACTCCTGCAATATTTTGTCGGTTTATAATAAAATCGTACCGGGTTGTGATATACACCGGATTATCCGTATATGATATTGGCGATTAGTAATCAAAACCAGACCAGTTAATAAACACCGGATTATTTGGTAGCGGTGACTTATAGTCAACAACTAGGCCGAGTCAATAAACATCGGTTTATCAGAAAAATGTTGTAAACTTCAACGAAAGAGAAAATTTGTCGAATAAAGTCATAAAAAGACGAGAGGCTTCTCATGGGCTGCCAGGCCCAAAATCGAGGCTTTTCATGGGCTGCTAGGCAACTGAGTTCAACCATTTTACAAAGCCTTTTAAGATGGACCTCACATTAACCAATCGTCGTTTTAACTTCGACAAGTTCAGGGTCTGTATAAGATTGACTTGCCAAACATTCGGCGGGTCATACCAGGATTACCTGGGTGGAGTGACTTACTTGATGAAGGCAGGTTAACCCGGGGTTTTAGGTGAATACACCTGGCTTGATAGCCCTGTGCAACAAAAAAGCCCCCAGGTAATATTTTGAATTGTGCTCAGTGGGTGCCTATGTTTGAGTTGAGTTGTGCAACAAACTCTCTTTGGCCCTTATGATAATATTGGCTTGATAGCGGGATTACCAAAGTAACCAGAGCTGTGCTCTTATGATAATATTGGCTTGATAGCCGGATCAAGAGGGTAGTCAGAAGTTCACTTTATAAACAGAAGCCCCCTTGTAACCAAAATCTCTTAAGGGAAAAACAGCAGAGGCCCCGCTTTAGCAGGGGTGCCGGTTTATTATATTGATCATAATATATACATTATCAAAAATATGTACATAAGAGGAGCCTATGGCTCAGGTGTAGTAAGGCCGAACATGAGCGATATTCCACGGTCGGTGGGTCTCCTCCCCCGATTTACGTGAGTCTTTATGCTCTCGAACATCGATAAGGTAGTATGACCCGTTATGCAAATTCTTGCTGACCACAAAGGGTTCTTCCCAAGGCGGGGATAACTTGTGCATATCAGTATGATCCTGGATGTGTCGGAGCACCAGTTCGCCTTCTTGAAAAGTTCTGGCTCTAACCCGGCGGCTGTGATAACGACGCATATCTTGTTGGTAAATCGCCGACCGAGCTGCTGCAATGTCACGTTCCTCATCTAACAGGTCAAGTGCTTCCCGTCGTGCTTTCTCATTGTCACCTTTGACATAAGCTGCCACACGAGGCGAGTCATGACGGATGTCACTAGGAAGAACTGCCTCTGCTCCGTAAACCATGAAAAAAGGCATGTAACTCGTAGATCTGTTGGGTATGGTATTGATGCTCCATAACACAGAAGGCAACTCCTCAACCCAACAACCCGGCGTCCTCTGTAGGGGAACCATAAGCCGGGGTTCGATGCCTCTCAGGATCTCTTGATTGGCTCTCTCAGCTTGACCATTAGATTGAGGATGAGCCACTGATGACACGTCAAGCCAGATGTGCTCACGTTGACAAAAGTCTTTCATAGCACCCTTGGACAGATTAGTGCCATTATCAGTTATAATGCTGTGTGGAAAACCAAACCGGAAAATCACCTTCTTGATGAATTGAACCTTCGTGGCTGCATCACACTTACTGACTGGCTCTGCCTCCACCCACTTGGTGAACTTGTCAACCACCACCAAAAGGTGGGTCTTCTTATCCTTGGATCTCTTAAAGGGCCCAACCATATCCAGCCCCCAAGTTGCAAACGGCCAGGTAATTGGAATCATCCTCAATTCCTGAGCCGGTACATGAGCACACCGTGAGAATTTTTGACAGCCATCACACTTTTTGACCAAGTCTTCAGCATCAGCATGAGCCATCAGCCAATAGAAGCCGTGACGAAGAGCTTTAGCTACCAAGTACTTTGAAATGGCATGGTGACCAGAATCTCCTTCGTGGATCTCACGCAAAATCTCACGGCCTTCTTCGAGAGATACGCAACGCTGAAACGCCCCTGTTACACTACAATGATGCAATTCTCCATTGACGATAGCCATTGACTTGGACCGCTGGATTATCTGCTGGTAACTCGCCCCGGTTCATATACGCCAAATATGGAACCGTCCAATCTGGGATAACATGAAGAGCTGACACCAATTGAGCCACCGGATCAGGAATAGCAAAATCCTCCTCTATAGGTAGCTTGACCGACGGGTTATGCAAAACGTCCAGAAAAACACTGGGTGGAACCGGTTTACGTTGGGAACCCAAGCGGCTTAAAGCGTCCGCCGCTTCATTCTTTCGCCGGTCCACATGGCTAACTTGATAACCTTTGAATTGTCTAGCAATAGTATCCACCTCTCGACGATATGCTGCCATGAGCGGGTCCTTGGAATCCCAAGTACCAGATACTTGTTGAGCCACCAGGTCCGAGTCACCAAAGCACTTAACCCGACTTAAATTCATCTTCTTAGCCATTCTAAGACCGTGGAGTAAAGCCTCATATTCAGCTGCATTGTTAGTGCAAGGGAACATTAAACGAAGAACATAACAAAACTTATCACCTCGTGGGGAAGTTAACACGACTCCAGCCCCCGAGCCCTCTAATTGCCTAGATCCATTGAAGTGAATTGTCCAATAAGTATGATACGGCTGTTCTTCCGGCTCTTGCAGCTCCGTCCAGTCATTGATGAGATCCACAAGTGCTTGGGACTTGATTGCCGTACGAGGCACATATTTTAAGCCGTGAGGTCCAAGCTCAATGGCCCACTTGGCAACCCGGCCAGTTGCTTATCTGTTTTGGATTATATCTCCCAAAGCGGCAGAGCTGACCACAATGATGGGATGACCTTGAAAGTACTACTTAAGATTTCGGCTTGCCATGAAGACTCCATACCCAGTTTCTGCCAATGTGGGTACCTCTCTTTGGACTCAATAAGCACCTCGCTGATATAGTAAACCGGCCGTTGAACCGTATATTCCTTCCCAACCTCCTTGTGCTCCACCACAATGGCCACACTGACAGCCCAGGCATTAGCAGCCACGTACAACAACAACGGCTCTTTATCGACCGAAGCAGCAAGGACAGGTGGCTCTGCCAACTATTTCTTCAAGTCCTCAAATGCCGCATTAGCAGCATCACTCCAGACAAAATTGTCTGTCTTTTTCATCATCTGGTATAGAGGGGTAGCTTTTTCTCCCAATCGGCTAATAAACCGACTCAGCGCTGCAATACGGCCATCCAGACGTTGAACATCATTGATACACGCCGGTTTAGCCAGAGACATAATAGCTTTGATTTTTTTCCAGATTAGCTTCAATGCCCCTGTTAGACACCAGAAACCCCAAGAGCTTGCCTGCCGGTACACCAAAAACACACTTGGCCGGATTAAGCATCATCTTATAGACCCAGAGATTATCAAAAGTTTCCTTCAAATCATCTATTAACGTCTCCTCTTTCCTGGAATTCACCATAATATCATCCACATATGCATGAACATTACGCCTGATCTGATTATTAAGAGAATTCTGCACACAGCGCTGATAAGTCGCCTGGGCACTCTTGAGCCCAAAAGGCATAGATACATAGCAGAAGGTTCCAAAGGGAGTTATAAAAGATGTCTTCTCCCGATCCTTAACTGCTATTTTGATCTGATGATAACCAGAATAAGCATCCAGAAAACTCAAACGCTCACAACCCGTCGTAACATCAATAATTTTATCAATACAAGGAAGAGTAAAGGGATCAGCCGGACAAGCCTTGTTCAAATATGTGTAGTCCACACACATGCGCCAAGTGCCGTTCTTCTTAAGTACTAGCACCGGATTAGCCAACTACTCAGGATGAAATACATCGATGATAAACCCAGCCGCCAAGAGCCTGGCTACCTCCTCACCAATGGCCTTGCGTCTTTCTTCATTGAAGCGGCGGAGAAACTGTTTGACCAGTTTAAACTTGGGGTTGATATTAAGAGTGTGCTCGGCGAGTTCTCTCGGTACACCTGGCATGTCAGAAGGTTTCCATGCAAAGATGTCCCGGTTCTCATGGATGAACTAGATGAGCGCACTTTCCTATTTCGGATCCAAGTTAGCGCTGATGCTAAACTGCTTGGATGAATCGCCAGGAATAAAATCAACCAGGTTAGTCTCATCGCCCGATTTAAACTTCAAGGCCGGATCATCCTCTATAGTTGGCTTTTTCAAAGAAGCCATATCCGCCGGATCAACATTGTCCTTGTAGAACTTCAACTCCTCTGTTGCACAAACCGACACAGCATAGGCCGCATCACCTTCTTCACATTCCAGAGCGATCTTACGACTCCCATGTACTGTGATGGTCCCCTTATGACCCGGCATTTTGAGATGCAGATAAACATAATAGGGCCTCGCCATGAACTTAGCATAAATTGGCCGTCCAAACAGGGCATGATACGGGCTCTTGATTTTTACCACTTCAAAAGTAAAGGTCTCTGATCTTGAATCATGCTCATCTCCAAAAGTAACCTCCAGAGCTATCTTACCAACTGGATATGCCAATTTACCAGGCACCAAATCATGCTCATCTCCAAAAGTAACCTCCAGAGCTATCTTACCAACTGGATATGCCAATTTACTAGGCACCACACCATGGAAAACGGTGTTTGACGGTTTAAGATTTTTATGTGTTAACCCCATGCGACGGAAGGTTTCGTAACAAAGGATGTTAATACTACTCCCCCCGTCCATGAGCACCTTGGTGAATTTATACCGTCCAACCTGAGGCGCCACCACCAATGCCAGCTGACCCGGGTTATCAACCCGGGGCGGATGATCCTCTCGACTCCACACAATGGGTTGTTTAGACCAGCATAAGTAACGGGGCACTGCTGGTTCAACGGAGTTCACTGCCCTTTTATGAGTGGTGAAGACATGATACCGCCCACTATTAAACTGCTTCATGTTGCTCTGGTAACCCGACTGTTGCTGCTGCTGATTCCCCTGATGATTATAACCACCCTGGCTGCCTTGACTGCCCTGATTACCATGCCCGCTTTGTTTTCCTTGAAATCCTGAGCCAGAACTGCCTCCACCAAAGCTCGGCCCATGAGAATCGGGCCCTGAACCACCGGATGGTACATGATCATATTGGAAACGATCCGAATTTTTGAACTCCCGCATAATAAAGCAATCCTTCCAGAGGTGCATAGCTGGCCTTTCCTTCGTCCCGTGCCTCGAGAAAGGCTGATTTAAGAGGCGGTCAAGATTGATACCTGCTCCTCCGCTCCACGGGGGCGGCCTACCCTTACGACGCTGACCATCATTCTGCGTGTTGGTGTTAGCCACAAAATCTGAATTGTTATCCGCCTTATGCTTACCGCTGTTTCCATGGCCCGCCGGGTTATGCTGCTGCCCTTTGTCGTTCTTCTTTACCTTTCCTGGTTTCTCATTGTCAGACTCAGGGTCCTTGGTACTTTCAGAGTCGGTGTACTTAACCAGAGCTGGCATGAGCGTTCCCAGGTCATCACAGTGATGCTTGAGCCGTCCCAACTTCAACTTCAGAGGCATGAACCGGCAATTGCCTTCCAACGTTAAAACTGTTGTATCGGCATTGATGCGGTCTGATATGAATGCAAGATTTCTGAAACCCGGCGTACCCAATGGCTCATTGATTCATTTTCTCCTTGGACACAGGCAGCTAAATCCACAATTGACATGTGCTGCTTGCATGTGTCTTTGAAATTCTGGATAAACCGGGCCCTTAACTCGGCCCATGACCCAATGGAGTTAGCCGGCAAGCTTTTCAGCCAAGTACGAGTTGTTCCTTCCAACATCATGGTGAAGTATTTAGAACATGACACATCGTCCACATCCAGCATCTCCGTCGCCATCTCATAGCTTTCAACCCATGACTCGGGGGATAAATCGGCAGTGTAATTGGGCACCTTTCGAGGACCTTTGAAATCCTTAAGCAGTCGTACATTACGTAAAGACGGGGTGAGACACAGCACCCCCAAAGAACTTGAGGTAACTCCTGGCTCCACCGAAGTTGTTGGACGAACCGAGGTAAGTTGACGGGCCGTGTACTGCGCCGCTAACTCGGCTTCTCGACGTTGTCTACCCTGATCCACCACGTCCTGAGCATTAGCGCCACCACCCGCCGGGTTATGCCCCCGAGGCGGGTTACGGTTTTGTGCACTGCTTGACTCGGCGGGTACATTCATATGCCTGTTGTAACTCCGGCTTGGGTGGGGGGTGGAATGAATCCTCTCGCGGCTGTACGAATAAGCCTGCTACTGCGTCAAAGCTGTCTGAAGGAGCTCCCTAGCCCATCGCATCTCCACCGCTACGGGGGACTCGCTTTCGACAGGGAGGGCCGCCAATCGTGAAGCAGCAGCGACTATGTTATCCAAGGGGTTGGAGTAATGACCCGAAGGCGTCAACACATGTTGTGACGGGCTGTTCTGACGAGGCAGATCCGTTGGGCACGGCTGGACCGACGTCCCCGTTCCAGGTGCTTCTACCCGGTTTAGCACTGGCTGGTTGCTGGTTCCTGCTCCTGGCGTGTAAAAGAGATTCCTTGCCTCATAAACGGAGGCAGGCGAGACCAGTACCTTCTCCTCATTACATCATTTGATGCGTTCTGATCCAACATAAGCCGATATGCCTGTGCATCCAACTCGGCCCGCTCCGCAGCCATCCTGGTGTTTTCAGCTGCCAGATCTACCTTGGCTTGAGCTATCTGATCCTTTACCTTCGCAACTTCTGTGTCATGCCGATCCTGATCCACCGGGTTAACTTCAACGGCCAACAGTGATGTCAAAGTGTCGAATAAACCGGAAAAAACCTGAGATGGTGGCTGTGCAGGGCCACCTGCCCCAGCTTCTGTTGCCGCCGCTAAACCGGAGGTCATTGCTGCTGCGGTCGAAGAGTGTTGCATGGACTGTGATCCGGCCATGAAGACCGCAACTCGGCTCGGTGGATCGAGGGGGTCTGGAATACTGACGCCATCGGAACAGCCCCCAAACCGGCCATCTTGCAGCTGGTACAATGACTCGGTCTCTCCGGTAGATGGCTCGTCACCAGAGTAAACGACGGTCTCACCACCAGACACCGATCTATCCCCAGATTCCGCTCCGTGGATGACTCCCACGAAGGCACGCTTCATGCCAGGCCGAACCCGTGCAGGTCTCGCACGATGAGCCGTCTCGACGATGTCGGTGCAGATGTCCGGCTTAGGGCCCGGTTCGCCGATCTTACCAATAAAAACGAGAATGCCGCCGAAGGGGACCCGGTACCCGTACTCAATTGAATCGGCCTCGTGGCCCCAATCTGCGTCGTCGATGTAGATCTTGCCGCGACGACTATTGGTCATCCGGCCTATCGCGTATCCCTTGAGCCCTTCGAAGTTTCCCTCTAAGAACTCGAAACCATCGTGCGATAGCCCCACGATGGGCGCCAACTGTCATGGTTTTATCACGGCAGATGTCGTAGTGTGAGGACTTAGTCGTGGAGCCATCACGACGGGTTAGCTTAAAGGGGTTAAAGCAGGACAAAGGACGCAAGGAATTTATAGTAGTTCGGCCCCTTGCGGTGAAGGTAAAGGCCTACTCTAGTTGGTGTGGAATTGCTACGATTTCGATGACCAGGGAGCGAATCCGCTTAACCTGGCTCTCGAGTTGTTGTTTGTTGTCCTTGAACCGCCTCTCGGGTCGTCCCTTTATAAACACAGGTTGACACCCGGCGGTTTACAGAATCCCGAGGACGGCTCATAAACGTGTCCGGCCCGGTCTCTATCCTTTCCTATCTTACACACAAGTTAGACACCTTATGACAGTTTATGTCTACGGGCCCTAATTCGCCTTTGGGCCCTGGGCTTTTAGATCTCTGTAGTAAAGCGCCACACTCCTTGTCTTCACGGGCTTCAATATGGATAACTCATTACAGGTATAACCCGGCTCCTCCTGGGCAATTTATACTCAGTAGTTAAATCCCCAATAGGACCCACCCGGCCGAACTGTACGTAGGGTTATCTGCCTGGTCGCGAACGTGTACGTACATATTGGTCAATCGGTCTATCTGCAGGCTGCAGCGATGAACCGTGGCCGAGTAAGGAAGGGCACATGTCGTAGTAGAGGCGTGGACGTAGCATGTCATGCAATCCCGTCAATATCGTGTACACGTATGTACGGCTAGGATGCAAGAAAGTAAATACGGCCACATACGTACATACGGATGGGGTCTCCAACGCGTGGCTAGGGCTCATGTACATGGAGAGGCAGCGGAGAGCAGCGACGGCGTCCTATTCATCGGCAGCCAACCAGTTGGGTCGGAACGGAGAAACAGCATCGTGTTCATCAGAAGGCAACAGAATGCATCATGTTCATCGGGAACCAAGCAGTTTGGGCAGAACAGCCGAAACGAGGCCTGGCGTACCGCAGAACGGAGGAAACGGCCTTACGTTCGACCGCCTACGGTTGAAAAGGGATCATGTTCACTAAGAGGGGTCTGGGGTACCACACAACGGAGGAAACAAACTTGTGTTCGACCTCCTACGGTCTAAACGGGGTCCTATATATCGGGAGGGGTGTGGCGTACTAGAAAACAGAGGAAACAGACTTCTCTTCGACCTCATACGGTCAAAACGGGGGTCCTGTTCAATGAGATTGGTGTAGCGTACCGCAAAACGGGACTCCACGGGCTAATGTTCATCCACCATCTACTGCCTCGCTCCAGTCTCCACGGGCTAGTGTTCATCCACCGTCGATCTCCTCCCGGCTCCACCTGCAACTGTTCATCCACAGTGTCTCCCTGCTGCATCCACCAGCTATTGTTCATCCACGGGCTCCTGTTCATCTAGCCTCCACCACCCCTCCACCGGCTACTGTTCAACCACCTCTCCATCGGCTATCGTTCATCCAGTCCTCCACCGGCTACTGGTCAACCAGCTCTCCATCGGGTCCTGTTCATCCATCCCCAACCGGCTCAATCGGTGTCCTATTCATCCAGCGGCAATGGCCTCTAGCTACTACCACGAGGTCCTGTTCATCCAACACCCACCGGGAACTGTTCATCCAACCCCAACAACACTCACTATTCATCAAGAGGTAGCAGGTTCGATCGGCTTCAGTTAGCAGCAGTAGCAATCGCACGATCGGGTTCAGTTAACAGCTAGATCGATCGATCGCTCGGGTTCAGTAACGCGTAGCCTGCAGTGCAATCGCTCGGGTTCAGTTAGAGCCCAACGCCTCACACACACACGCGTACGTGTACAAGAGAAACACGCAATCCGTCCGTGCACCGCTCGGCCTATACCACCCACCATAACCGGGAACTCCCCGATATTTTCCTTGCCCTCGCTTCTACCATGGTTTTTTCCATCATGGACGGCCCAAAGAATGTCATGCAGTTGCGTCTCCGACCAGCTCAGGACGAAAAGCCCGTTTTTTTCATGATTTTTTGTCAAAGAAGTAGGAGCCCACCACAGTTATGATAATACCGGGTTTTGTCACAGTTATCGTCATAGAAGTGTCATAAGCATGCCAAGAAAAAAATCGTTTGGCCCAAAATGTCACGGATGTGACTTTTTTTTGTAGTGGTAGTCAAACTTCTTCGTGATCCAACCGATCAAGCACCGAATGTACGATACCTCCTCATTCAGCACGCGTTCAGCTCGATGACGTCCTTGCCTTCTTGATCCAGCAAGACAGGCGAAGTAGTAGATGAGTTCCGGCAGCACGATGATACGTCTCAAACGTATCTACTTTTCCAAACACTTTTGATATTGTTTTGACCTCATTCTTGCATGATTTGGACTAAACTAACCCGGACTGACGATGTTTTCAGCAGAGCTACCTGTATGTTTTATTTGTGTGCAGGAAAACGGATTTTTAACTATCTCAGAAAAATCCACGAAAAATCACGAAAAATCCACGCACCCGAAGAAACCAAATACCAGAAGTGGGGCCAGAGGGGGGCCAGGGGGTGCCCAGGCGCCCTGTGGGCGCGCCCCCCCTGGGCCGCGCCGGGGGGCGCCTGGGTGGGGCCCACACCCCCTGGTGCCCTACTTTAACCCGTATTTTTTCCTCCGAGGCAGAAACCCCAGATCGGAAGTCCTTTCGCTGTTTTTCGTCGCGGAGCAGCCGCCACCCTCTGTTCTTCTTCAGGAGGGTTAATCTGGAGGCTGATTTGGCCTCCGGAGAGGGGGGATCGTCGCCATCGTCATCATCATCACCACTCCATCATCCCTCCATGACTTCCCCCTTCATGTGTGAGTAATTCCCTTGCTGTAGGCGAAGGGGATGATAGGGATTGGATGAGTTAGATCATGTAATAGTTCGTCAGATTGTTGGGGGCATGTTGCCTATCATCTAGTATGGTGTTTATCATCTTTGCTACAACTTGTTATTCTTAATGCTTGACACTTAGGGCCCGAGTGCCATGATTTCAGATCTGAACCATATGTGTTTGCATGAATATATTTGTGTTCTTGATCCTATCTATGAGTTGTATGCACATGTTACGGTTCGGAACCGGCGATCCCAAAAGTGACAGCTTGGGACACCAAAGGGGATGGTCCGTAGTTTGAGGATTACATGTATCCATTGAGTTCATTGCCTTGTTCCGGTGCTCTTTGACAGGAGCACCTTAATATCCATTAGTTCCTTTTGGCCCCGTTCGTAGCGGGATGGTAGGACAAAAGATGTTGTGCAAGTTCTTATTGCAAGCACGTACAACTACCTACGGGATACATGCCTAATCTTTGATATTTGCCTAGATGATCATTACTTTTCCGTGTGCCGTGCCCCAAGTTAGAAACTATCTCATCCATGCAACGCCCAACCATCCATCTCCCTAGCCTACAGTATTTTAAACCTTGCTTGTCACTAGTTGCTACTTTTGCCATTTACTACTGCTATTTACTTTTGCTGTTTACTTTTACTATTACTATCATCACTATCATATCACTGTTACCACTTATCTTTTGTTGCAAGTTAGTATATTTCAGGTGCGGTTGAATTGACAACTCAACTGTTAAAGCTTATAAATACTCTTTGGCTCCCCGTGTGTCGAATCAATAAATTGGGTTATTCTTACCCGCGAAGACTATCTCGATCCCTTACGGTTGAGGGTTATCAAGTACCATTTTCTGGCGCCGTTGCCGGGGAGCATAGCAATATTTACAAGTCTACTTGAGGTATCCTACCTGCTGCACTTTATTCACTATGGGTAAGAAAGGAGACCCCAAGGTTCCGATCTTACGATCCACTACAAGAAGAGGTACTGCTCTAAGCACTAGTGCTACGCTTGATTCACCTTCTGTTATGAGTAAGTTTGCCTCACCACCACCACATGATGCTCTTACTGAATCTGTTACTATGTCTGATACACTTGATGATGCTTCTACTACTTTTGATGATGATATTAGTTCACTTGGTTATGCTCTTGAGAAACAAATTACTGCTGCTGCTGAAAAATATGGAATTGAACTTCCTGTTACTCGCTACCCTATTGGTGAAACTTATGATTTTCCTGAATTGAGTAAACTCCAGGAGAGGCTCCTTGATGATGATTATTACATACTTGATGAGGATTTATGCAGGGAACTGACAGAGTTTGCCGGCTCTGACCCTGAAACTATTAAGAAAATATTTGAAAAACACTCTTTGAAAAAGAAAACCGTTCCTAATCCTGAGTTTGCTACATCCCCTATATGCATTGATGATCCTGATTTTGATTTCTCTGTTGATCTTTCACTTATACCTATGGTTGAAGCTGACCCCATTTATGGCAGAGAAAATGATGATGCTATTGCACACCTAACTAAACTTGGTGAGCTAGGGAGCCTGGTTACCACACATGAAAAGATACGCTACTTTTATGTGACCAAGCTTCTTCCTTTCTCCTTGAAGGAAGGTGCTAAAGCATGGTATGATTAACTCCCATGCGGTTCTATTAAGAGTCCTCAGGACTTAGCTCACTCTTTTGTTGATAAATACTTTCCTGCTCATATGCAACATGCTGCTTTACAAAGAATTTATAACTTTAAACAGTTGCAGGATGAGTCCCTCCCTAAAGCTTGGGGGAGGTACTGCAGTTTGATTCAGGCTAGACTAGGACATGGAGTTCCTAAGAATGAATTAATTGATATATTCTATGCTGGTTTAACTGATGAATCTAGGTCCTATCTGGACAGTTGTGCTGGTTGTGTTTTCAGGAAAAGAACACCGGACGACGCGGAAGATTTAATGGGCAGAATTGCCAAAAACCATGAAGATTGGTCCGTCCCTGAACCACCTCCACCAACAAAGAAGAGGGGCATGTTTGTTCTAAGCCCCGAGGATATGCAAGAAGCAAAGAAGCCTATTAAAGAGAAAGGTATTAAAGCTGAAGATGTGAAGAATCTACCCCCTATTGAGAAGCTGTGTGAGCCTACCACTCACCCTCCTATGGTAGAGGTACACTCTCTTTTAGATTTCAACGCAAGTGACATCCCTCATGGTAAGCCACCTGATCAATGTTTAGATGAGTTTGATAATTTTATTATGAAACAGAATCATTTTAATAAGAGGATAGAAAGTCAGTTGCATGATAATTCCCTTGCTATCAAAAAGTTGCTTGGTGTTTTAGATAGAACAGTTAATGATGTTCAATGTCTTGTGAAGAATTTTCATATGGTTGAAACTCAGCTTGATCAAATTTCTAATGTGCAAAGAGATTTGCTTGCTAACAATGCCAAACAAGATAAATTGCAGGCTTTTGGGATTAAGACCCGAGGAGGAACTAGTACTCAAGATCCTCTTTATCCAGAGGGACATCCGAAGAGAATCGAGCAAGATTCTCAAATGCAGGAAGAAGAAATTGTTGTCTCTCCAAATAAGAAAAAGAAACATAAAGAGACTGACAATTCTAATGATCCTATTGCAGATGAAGAGCCAGCTATTGATCCCAACAGTGTATCTATCTCCGATGCTGAGACTGACGACGGTGCTGAACCTGAAGGTAATAATAATGAGAAGAATGATCCACCTGAAGTTCGAGAAGAAGAAGCACCTGACAAACGTAAGAGGTACACTAAAGAAGACTTCATCGCAAGAAAACATGGGAAGGAGAAAGAACCATGGGTACAGAAACCCATGCCCTTTCCAGGTAAGTCCATCAAATCTAAAGAAGAAGAGCATTATAATAAGTTTTGTGAATGGATTAAACCTCTTTTTCTTTAAATCCCTTTGACTGATGCTATTAAGTTACTTCCGTATTCAAAATATATGAAAGATATTGTCACTAACAAAAGAAAAGTCCCTAATGATGCAATATCTACTATGCTTGCTAACTATTCTTTCAGTGGAAAGATTCCTGAGAAGCTCGGTGATCCAGGTATACCCACCATCCCTTGCTCCATAAAGAATAATTATGTCAAAACTGCTTTATGTGATCTTGGAGCGGGAGTGAGTGTTATGCCTCTCTCTCTTTACGAGAGGCTTTGTTTAGAGAAACTAATTCCTACAGATATCTCCGTTCAGATGGCTGACAAGTCAACCGCTGTTCCGATAGGTATTTGTGAGGATGTTCCAGTTGAAGTTGCTAATTGTTTAATTCTTACTGATTTTGTTGTGCTTGACATGCCCGAGGATGGGAGCATGTCCATTATTCTTGGTGGACCTTTCCTTAACACCACAGGTGCTATTATTGATTGCAACAAAGGGAAGGTTACCTTTCATGTGAATGATAAAGAACACACGGTATATTTTCCGAAGAAGACGGACAGGAGGCATGCCCTCAACTCTATAGAGAATATCGAGACCGTGAAAATTGGAGAATGTGATTGTCCACTACATGTGCCTCACAAATACAAAACTATCATGGTAGGGACAATGTCCATCAAGGTAAAAGTTCAGTGATTACTTCGTAGGAGGTGAGACTTTTTGTTCTATATACCGCTTGTTTGTTGGTAAGACTTGATCAACCTTACTAGTGAACGTGTTATATACGGATAAAAAGTTGAGCTTTCTATGTATTTATTTGTTTTTCGTGTTGTCATACTTGCTGTACCAAGTATCTATGTTTTTGAAGCTTCACAATACTACTAACTACTTCAAGTTTTCAGAGAGTTTCATAGCTTTTTGAACTTCGAAAAAATTTCAACAGTGAAGTTTTCAGAAAAATTCCAGAAAAATTATATTAAAAATTTCCACAACGGGAGAGACCCGGAAAGCCCTAGGGCCAGCCAGGGGGGCTACCAGTGGCCAAGGCGGCCAGCTGGCGCGGCCCAGCCCCTGGCCGCGCCCACAGGGCGCCTGGGGCCCACGGGACCCCCCTCCAGGTACTTCTTCTTCCCCTCTCTCTCTCTTTTTCCAGAAACCCGAGTTCTGGTCGTGTTCTTCTTGTTCTTGCTGTTCTTGGGGGCGATTCTTCGATCTCTCTCTACAGCCCATCATCTGAGCTGAAATTTTGAGCAAATACTCCCTGAAATGAGTTTGTTAGGAAGGGCAAAAGGATGGCTTGAGAAGAGGAGGCCCACACACTCCGATCGAGTCACTAGGGCCGCAGCTTCACCATCGACTGCTAGGGTGAGCTATAATGAAGATCATGTGCCCCTGGAGTTGTTGGAAGACACAAGTCCAGCACGTGCAATGACATATCCATGTGACGAATTCATGGAAGCTGCGGGAATCAAGGATGAGTTTTATAATCTTTGTGCTAATGCAGGTTTGACACGACTCGTCACGAGCCGTGTTACTCAGTATCAGAAACTCACCTCCATTTTCATTAACAGTTTTAGATATAATCCTGAATCAGGTGCTATTGAGTTTAAAATTTATAATGATCTTATCACCATGACTCTGGGAAATTTTTGTGAAGTAATAGGTGTGCCGAACGTTGGGAGGACGGCAAGGATGGCCACTCAGCCCTCCGAGCTGAAAACCGTCATCAACTCTCTGTGCAGCATGGGTACGAGGGATATTCATCGGTCGAAGATCTCCAGTATCTTGTTTCCTCACCTCAGGTATTTTGCATATTATATTGCTAGAGGGGTGTTAGCTCACGACAACACGAGCAACATTTCTGCTCCGGATATTGCTATCCTGGCAGCAGCCCTCTCAGGGAGATCTGATTATAATATTGGTACCTTAATTGCTCGACGCCTTGCTATGAACGGTAACAAGGGTGACTTATTTGGTGGCATTTATGCCACGCTTATCTTAGAGCATCTTGGAGGCACCCCACATCCTGATGATACTCCTTTTACTTATTTATGCTTTGATCTTGCTGCTATGAAAAGACATAAGTTTGTTACCATGGGTTCTGAGCTTGATAACCTTGTTTATATCTTGCGTTTCGGAACTACCGCGGAACGCGAGATCCGTCTACCTGCACCTCTTTTGTTTGATTTCTCTCGCAGGAACGGATGGTCTTTTGATGTTGTCCAGTTCGATGAGTTCATGGTCCAGCATCAGTTCCATAACCCCATGGAGGGGGTTGTGCCCGACGAGGAGAGGCACGGTGAGATACCACATTTTCAGGAGGAGACCGCCACCGAGTTTGGTGAAGGGTCTTCCTCTGTTTGGCGTTCGGAGCCTTCCTCGTGGGAGACTCCAAGGAGTTCGGTGTACGCACCATCATCCTTCTACGACCCTTGGTCTCACCATCATACCCCTGGAACAGGAGGCTCCTGGGGGCAGTAGCTGCTACCAACTTAGGCCAAAAGCCTAAGCTTGGGGGAGTACGTGCCCTTCTCACTTTTCCATTGTATTATCCGTTTTATTCGGTTTGATCTTTTCAAAGTTTTTGCCCATTCTTCTTTATTCTGCTATTTGCAAAAACAACAAAAATATTTTCTCCGTCTTTTGTTTTTTATTCAACTTTTGAAAAAAAACCAAAAAGATTCCCTTTCTCTCTTTAGTTTGCTTTGTTTTCAGAGATCAGCTCGAGTCCGTGATGGCATTTGATTATATTTCCTATGTTCGATCGTGCAAGTGACAAGCAGTAATGACGAAGATCGACTGAAAGGAAGCAACAAGGAAGACCGGTATGAACCCTTATTGTTTCTACTTTTGTACATATGCCTGTACTTATGATCTAGAGACCAGCTTGTAGCGACATAGTGCTATGTTTACAATGCTCTTCCAGTGGTTCATGCTTTCCTTGTGGCTAGTCTCCAATAACTAGAGTACATAATGTGTTATTGAAATAATCTACATGCATTGCACTGTTCCTAGTCTGGCATACTATGGTGGTATTTCCCTTTAGAGAATTTTTGGATTGACTTGGCACATGCTTACACATGTTTAAGACTAAAAAGTCTACTTTGCCTTGATGATCTTTGAGTTTTAGAATAATTATATCACTTTCATGCCCAATTCAATGTTGTTTTGTCGCTCTGCATGATTATGACCGTTATTGCTCTCTAGTTGGTCGCTTCCCAGTCTTTTGCTAAACCTCCACCCGTACTAAGCGGAATGACTGCTTGTGCATCCAAAACTTTTAAACCTGTTATACCATATGAGTCCACTATACCTTCCTATACATGGTATTTACCTGCCATTCCTAACGAAGACTTTCATGTACCATCTCAAAATTAATCAAAAGCATTTCCCTTTTTGTGCCTATGTTTTAGCTCATGAGGAAGTAGTAGTTAATTCATGATCTCTTTAAGTTGGACAAGTTTCACCCCTGGATTGCATGCATAATGTGTGAACCCCTAATATGAAAAGGAACTGGCATTGAGTGCGCCCGGCTCAAAAAGATAATATAACAAACGAACCCTCCTTCACGCTTTGTTCATGAGAAATCAGAAAACTTTGGCAGTGATAAACAAAGGAGATTAAGAGGATGTGATCGTCCTCATGCGGGAGCCGTTCCTCGAGACTTGTCTAGCTTAAAAAGTGATTGAATTATCTGCTAGCATTCGTTGACGAAATATGCACCTCTCAAAAACATATTTACTTCTGTTTTTAAAACCAAGAGCTCTGGTACATGTTTAGTTTTTGTTTCCAATCACGGGTTTTCAACTTTGCCAATAAAAGCCACGGTTCGAGAGTCTCATCTTCTTTCTTCAAAGCACTGACTAGGAGAGCATAATTGTCATTCTGTGTGTAATGTGCATTGTCCCAAAGTATTACATTGTCTTCTGCATACTTGTGATATGATTTATTCTGAAATTCTTAGTTCTAGTCTCCTTTAAAACTCTGGAGGAGTCTCCGCATTTATGTTTTGCTTCCCTCATGGAGGCTAGCGAGATACCACCTTAATATGCTCAAGCTATGTGCAATGTGATCTTGTCTTGATTTTTGGTAATATATTGTTTACTCTTAATTATTTGTGACTGGTCACTTGAAAGAAGGATTGCTCCTTGCATTGTTCTCATAAGTAATGTTTTAATACTCGCTGAACTCTTTTCGTAGTACATGCTTATATACATCTAATGAAGCAAAAGAGTTTGTCAAAGTTTTCTTTGTCACGTCCAGTTCGTTGAACTGAATTGCTTGAGGACAAGCAATATGCTAAGCTTGGGGGAGTTGATACGTCTCAAACGTATCTATTTCCAAACACTTTTGATATTGTTTTTACCTCATTCTTGCATGATTTGGACTAAACTAACCCGGACTGACGCTGTTTTCAGCAGAGCTACCTGTATGTTTTATTTGTGTGCAGGAAAACGGATTTTTAACTATCTAAGAAAAATCCACGAAAAATCCACGCACCCGAAGAAACCAAATACCAGAAGTGGGGCCAGAGGGGGGCCAGGGGGTGCCCAGGCGCCCTGTGGGCGCCCCCCCTGGGCCGCGCCGGGGGGGGCGCCTGGGTGGGGCCCACACCCCCTGGTGCCCTACTTTAACCCGTATTTTTTCCTCCGAGGCAGAAACCCCAGATCGGAAGTCCTTTCGCTGTTTTTCGTCGCGGAGCCGCCGCCACCCTCTGTTCTTCTTCAGGAGGGCTAATCTGTAGGCTGGTTTGGCCTCCGGAGAGGGGAGATCGTCGCCATCGTCATCATCATCACCACTCCATCATCCCTCCATGACTTCCCCCTTCATGTGTGAGTAATTCCCTTGCTGTAGGCGAAGGGGATGGTAGGGATTAGATGAGTTAGATCATGTAATAGTTCGTCAGATTGTTGGGGGCATGTTGCCTATCATCTAGTATGGTGTTTATCATCTTTGCTACAACTTGTTATTCTTAATGCTTGACACTTAGGGCCCGAGTGCCATGATTTCAGATCTGAACCACATGTGTTTGCATGAATATATTTGTGTTCTTGATCCTATCTATGAGTTGTATGCACCTGTTATGGTTCGGAACCGGCGATCCCAAAAGTGACAGCTTGGGACACCAAAGGGGATGGTCCGTAGTTTGAGGATTACATGTATCCATTGAGTTCATTGCTTTGTTCCGGTGCTCTTTGACAGGAGCACCTTAATATCCATTAGTTCCTTTTGGCCCCGTTCGTAGCGGGATGGTAGGACAAAAGATGTTGTGCAAGTTCTTATTGCAAGCACGTACAACTACCTACGGGATACATGCCTAATGTTTGATATTTGCCTAGATGATCATTACTTTTCCGTGTGTCGTGCCCCAAGTTAGAAACTATCTCATCCATGCAACGCCCAACCATCCATCTCCCTAGCCTACAGTATTTTAAACCTTGCTTGTCACTAGTTGCTACTTTTGCCATTTACTACTGCTATTTACTTTTGCTGTTTACTTTTACTATTACTATCATCACTATCATATCACTGTTACCACTTATCTTTTGTTGCAGGTTAGTATATTTCAGGTGCGGTTGAATTGACAACTCAACTGTTAAAGCTTATAAATACTCTTTAGCTCCCCGTGTGTCGAATCAATAAATTGGGTTATTCTTACCCGCGAAGACTATCTCGATCCCTTACGGTTGAGGGTTATCACACGACGGCGTGGTGTCGGTGGTGGTGAACAAAAATCTCCGCGGGGCTTTGCCAAGCACTACGGAAACTATGACGGAGGATAAACTAGAGGGTTGGGGTTGCCGACACATGGCTTGGTGTATCTTGATGTGTCTTGGGTGCTAGCCCTGCCCCTCTATTTATATGTTGAACCCTGGGGTCAAAACTTGGAGCAAAAGCGTTCTCAAAGTCGGTTTTGCCCGAAAGGCAAGAGTCCTACTCGGACTCCAGGGCTAGACGCGAGGGTTCCGGACGTCTACCACCTAGACGCTAGGTTTCCTGACGTCTCGCCTCTGGTCTCCGCAAAACTCCCTTTTGCACTTTCCAAAAGCCTTGTGGGCTTTCCCCTTTGGCTCAAATAAAGTGTTCTCGTACCCCCAAACATTTTGGGAAACATCCGTAACCCCTTCCAATGAATTCCGAACCCTTCCGGAGATCAAACATGATTATCCCATATATCAATCTTTACCTCCAGACTATTTTGGAGCTCCTCATCATGTCCGTGATCTCATCCGAAACTCCGAACAACATTCGGTCACAAACATACATAAATCGTATAATACTATATCATCAACAAATGTTAAGCGTGTGGACCCTACGGGTTCGAGAACTATGTAGACATGACCGAGACACCTCTCTGGTGAATAACCAATAGCGGAACCTGGATGCCCATATTGTCTCCTACATATTCTACAAAGATCCTTATCGATCGAACCGTTATGACAACATACACAATTCCCTTTGTCCGTCGGTATGTTACTTGCCCGAGATTCGATCGTCGGTATCTCCATACCTAGTTCAATCTCATTACCAGCAAGTCTCTTTACTCGTTTTGTAATACATCATCCTGTGACTAACTCATTAGTCATTTGCTTGCAAGGCTTATTACACTACTAGGAAAAGGGCTATAGATGAAATTGATACTAATGGCGCACCATACAGCAAGTGCGCCATTAGTATATAGTAATGGCGCACTAGCAACTGATACGCCATTAGAGTTCGAAGTACTAATGGCGCACCTTGCCCGGAGTGCGCCATTAGTATCAAGAAATTTTTTTTAACTAGCGCGCCTGTCCAAACATACTAATGGCGCATCTTTTAAAAGTGCGCCATCACTAGCTGTAAATAGTAATGGCGCACCAGCAGTAAAGTGCGCCATTAATTGTTTTTTTTATGATATTTATTATTCTGTTTTTTACAGAACTACTAATGGCGCACTTCCCCGAAGTGCGCCATTACTAGTTTGTACCAGTAATGGTGCACTACGCTGAAGTGCGCCATTAGTATGTTTTATTTTTTTTGCTAAACTTTTAATGGCGCAGCAGCTTTAAATGCGCCATTAGTGACCTTGATTACTAATGGCGCATTAGTAGCTGGTGCGCCATTAGTATGCGCGCAGGAACTAGATATTTTGGACAGCCCCTCTCTACCACACACACTTTCCCCCCCACTTCTTCATTCTCTCTACTTCCTCTCCTCTCTGGTCCCTCCTCTTTTCCACCTCATTTCCACCATATATTCATTCAAATTAAGTGGTTAAATTACCTTGTTTGGGTAGGTAAGTATGGGGGGAAGCTATATTTATGTTGTACTCCATACAAACAATGTGCACATGCACTTTTATGGCCTATAGCTAGATCTATGTATGTTTGTGGTGTTGCATAGGTTTGTTGTGTTGCATATGTGTTTGTGTTTGGAGGTGTACCGGTATTTGAAATGCGATAGTTGCCAATATTTTCCTGGAATGTTGATTCATTTCCGTTTCGGTGAGAATTTTGGCATTAAGCATTCATTTTTGTCCTATTTTTAGGGAAAGTCATGGCAAATTTTTTAATGGTTCTAAAATATCGTTTTGCTCTACCCCGCAGGGCGACCATGGTGCGCACGATGACCGAAGGCATTGTGAATAGGTTTTTGAGGTCCGCGAAGGCCGAGATGCTTCAAAAGAACGAGACGGAGATAAGATGTCCGTGTCGAAGATGCAAGCTGAAGAGCCTTATTGCGGACCCGGATTCCAGGCAGGTGCGGGACCACCTACTCTTGCGTGGTTTCATGGATGGCTATCGGTGGCAAGGTGATGAAGATGACTACGAAGTCGTTCATGGGGACCGGGCAAGAAATGAGGAAGGGCAGCAAGACAACCACCGCGGCTCGGGCGGGCGAGAAGACGAAGAATCCCCAGGAGATGATCACGACGGTGATGCTGCACACAGTCATCATGTAGAAGATGCAGGACATGATGATGAGGAAGATGCCGGAGCAGACGACGGGCATGATCATGAAGATGATGATGCCGGCGGAGCAGACGACGCTGAACCATCGATGGGCTGGGTACAGGACCCTCATATTCAAGAGCTGCTTCTCAAGCAGACCGATAACGCAAGAGCTGCCGCCCGAGAGAAAGCCAAGATGGATCAACTTGAGTTAGACGCGGTTACTCCATTGTATGAAGGATGCAGGCCCGAGGATACCCGCCTGAAAGTAACGCTCATGGCTCTGGAGATGAAGGTAAAACACAAAATGACCGACGCATGCTTCGACGAGAACATGTCATTCTGGCACGAACGTCTTCCCAAGGGGAACAAGTGCCCCACCAGTTTGGAGGAGGCGAAGAAAATCGTGTGTCCTCTGGATTTACCGCACGTGAAATACCATGTGTGCATGAACAATTGCATCATTTATCGGGACGAGCACGCGGAGTCTACCATATGTCCGGTGTGCGGCGTCACTCGATAGAAGAAGAGGAAGAAAGCTCCTCGAAAAGTGGTGTGGTACTTTCCGATCACTCCTCGTCTGCAGCGGTATTTCGCGGACCCTAAGGTAGCAAAGCTTCTGCGTTGGCACGCGGATAGGGAGGAGAAGAAGCGAGAAGATGACGCAAATGATCCGGAGATAGATAAAAAAGACAAGATGCTGAGTCACCCTAAGGATGCGGGCCAGTGGTAAGCGTTGAACTTCGAAGACCTAGAATTTGGGAACGATCCAAGGAACATCGTGCTGGACGCGAGCACCGATGGAGTCAACCCGTTTGGCAGCCAGAGAAGCACACATAGCACTTGGCCTGTGTTTGTGTGGATGTACAACCTTCCCCCCTGGTTGTGCATGAAGAGGAAGTACATTCACATGAGTATGCTAATTGAAGGACCGAAACAACCAGGGAACGACATCAATCTGTATCTGGGGCTGCTGAAAGAGGAGCTAGACACGCTGTGGAAAACGCCAGCCAATACGTGGGATGCCGCAAAGAAAGAATATTTCCCTATGAGAGCCGCGCTGCTCACGACGGTGCACGACTATCTCGGTTACGGATATGTCGCGGGGCAGGTGGTCCACGGATTTTCTGGATGCGTCAGGTGCATGGATGACACAACGTATCGCCAGCTAGATAGAGATCCCGGGTCTTCGAAAACCGTGTTCATGGGACATCGAAGGTGGCTTCGCGACGATGACCTGTGGAGAAAACGCAAGGATTTGTTCGATGGTGAAACCGAACCCCGAGGACGCCCGCGTACGAGGAGCGGCGAGGAAATAGACGAGCTGTTGAAAAATTGGAAAGATTGCCCACTGCCGGGAAAGAAGCGAAAGGCGCCAGAGCCGCTGCTGAAGGTATGGAAAACGAGGTCTGTTTTCTGGGACTTGCCGTACTGGAAGATCCACCGTGTGCCTCACAGCCTTGATGTAATGCATATCACGAAGAACGTGTGCGAGAGTCTGCTTGGTACCCTGCTCAACATGCCAGAGAGGACCAAAGATGGGCCGAAAGCAAGGGCAGACTTGAAATCAATGGGCATCAGGCAGGAGCTTCATGCTATATATGATGATGATGATGATGATGATGATGATGAGGCGAAGCAGGACACGGAAAGTCGTCGCAAAGGCAAAAAGGCCAAGAAGACCGGAAATGACTACCCTCCCGCGTGCTTCACTCTAAGTCAGGAGGAGATCGAGCAGTTTTTCACCTGCCTCGTAGGAGTACAACTTCCTTACGGTTACGCGGGGAAGATAAGCAGATACCTAGACCGGGCGAAGCTGAAGTTCAGCGGGATGAATTCTGACGACTGTCACGTGCTGATGACGCAGATACTTCCAGTTGCAATCCGTGGTATCATGGACGCGCACGTCCGTGAAACCCTATTTGGCCTATGCAACTTTTTCGACGTCATCTCTCGGAAGTCTGTTGGCGTGAGGCAACTCAGAAGGCTACAGGAAGAGATCGTGGTGATACTATGCGAGCTTGAGATGTACTTCCCGCCCGCATTCTTCGACATTATGGTGCATCTGCTGGTCCATATCGTGGACGATATCATCCAACTCGGGCCGACGTTCCTGCACAGCATGATGCCGTTCGAAAGGATGAATGGTGTCATCAAAGGATACGTTCGCAACATGTCACGTCCAGAGGGAAGCATAGCCAGGGGCTTTCTGACCGAAGAGTGCATCTCGTACTGCACGAATTATCTAGGCATCGAGAACCCCGTTGGTCTGCCCGTCAACAGGCACCTCGGCAGGATCGCTGGATCGGGTCACCGTGAGGGTCGCCGCGAAATAGGTATCAAAAAGCATTTTAAATGCATAAAAAAAAATTGTGGAGCCTGGGATTCGAACCCAGGACCTCCTGGTGGGAGAACTGGGGGCTGACCAGTCGAGCTAGCTAGGGGGGCTTGATGTGTATGAGGTATGGTGGGAGATAAACTGTTGGCTCGCGCGCAGAAATAAAAAAATATACTAATGGCGCACCAGGGGGAGGTGCGCCATTAGTATGGACGTACTTATGGCGCACCAGGGCGCAGTGCGCCATTAGTATTGTGCCCCATACATATTGATGCCTCCCGGCCCACTACACCTCCCCCCTCTCTCTCCCTCGCCTCGCCCTCGATCCCCTTCCCCTCTCCTCCGCCGCCGCCCCCGTGCCCCCGACGTCGCCGCCCCCCGCGCCCCAGCCCGAGCCCTAGCGCTCGCCGACGCCCGCGCCGACGCCGACCCACGCGCCCCCGAGCCCTAGCCCTAGCCCTAGCGCTCGACGACGCCGCTGCCCCCCGCGCCCCCGAGCCCTAGCCCTAGCGCTCGACGCCGCCCCACGCGCCCCCGCCGCCGGAGACTTGGAGCCGCCGCCGGAGACTTGGAGCCGCCGCCGGAGACTTGGAGCCGCCGCCGGATCCCCACCTCCCCAAGCTCGCCATCTCCCTCTGCCTCTTCTCGGTTAGTTCATCCCCTCCCAATTTGATTCCAAGTAATGGTAGCTTAATATATTTTGACTGATACGCATTAATATTAATTCCAAGTAATCTTGGGGATGATTTAGAGCGGAATCTTGGGGACAGTTTGAGGATCTTGTTGTGATTATTCGAAACTGCTCAAGATTTAGGTTTCCAGGCCTGCTAATTAATTTTCTTCTTCTTGTTCAGTGCTAATTGATACCTCTGTTTGGTATGATAGGTCTTGGCAGTGGTTGCTGTCATATTTTGACAGTAAATCTTGATGCCAAAATGTATCAGTTTCCAGTGTAGATGAACCTGAATGTTTGCTCGGGATTACATTATCTGAATCTTGGTTACAGCGTCATGTGGCGTCCTTAGAATATAGGGGGAATCTTGGGCAAATGTTGGCAGGACTACACACGTCCTTGTTGCCTGCTGAAATTTTAGAGTAGTACAAACGGAATCTTGGGGATGTTCCCGGCTTGCTAATTGATTATCTTGTTCTTGTTCAGTGCTAGTTGATTCTTCTGTTTGGTTTGATGGCATGTTTTGCACTTTTGCTGCAAGTGAAAAATGTGGGGATCATGTCTAATGTCTTGGCAGTGGTTGCTGACTGTCATATTTTGGTTATAAATCTTGATGCCAAAATGTATCAGTTTTCAGTGTAGATGAATGGCGTTATAGGGGAAGTTAAGCTGAATGTTTGCTCGAGATTACTGAACTTGACGTACATTATCTAAATCTTGGTTAGAGCGTCATATGGCATCCTTAGAATATAGGAGAAATCTTGGGCAAATGTTGCTCGTGGGTCTTTCCACAATCTGGCATCTTATTTTGATGCAAATGACTATCTTGTTAAAACTCTTGTCTGTAAAATGTGAGGTCCTGTCCAGATTACTGCAATATTTTGGTAACAGAGCCTGAAATCGAATGTATGAGCTTCCTTTGTAAACGGATGCTGTTATGCACATTTGGTGTAGTATTATCTTATGATCTGCTCTTGTCATGTACACATAGAAGGTGAACTATCTTCACTGAAATTTACGGTTGGATTTGTGATAGTTGCGGCAACCTGAATCTGCGTAATAGCGCGGAAACAATAATTGTAATATGCCAGTGGTATTTTGGCTGCGTTTTATCTTCGGCCATCGTGTCGTGATAGTTTTGCAGGTACCCCGAGAGGCCCTTGAGTTTGCCGGAATGTCGATTAACTTCCGTTCCGGCAAATTCGGGTACTCCATATGTCCTATTTTCAGCAAAGGTCATGCTGAAATTTTCCATGAATTTTAGCATGACTTTGCTAAAAAATAGGACATATGGGGTACTTGTGACTAATCCATGGGCCGGGGTATCTTAGTAGTTAATTAAGTAGGATCAAGTGCCCCTTTGTTCTAGCTGCATTAAACCATAGGCGGCAATAGAGCCAAGTGATTAGGCCCAGCTTAGCTTTTAGGATGCCTCGGTGTCAACAAACCATTAATTATAAAACCTTGGCTTTTAGGGTGCCTCGGTGTCGATGAAAACCGAAATGATGAAAGCTTAGGCTTTTAGGGTGCCTCGGCGTCGAAAAACCCTCAATTATAAAATCTTAGCTTTTAGGATGCCCCGGTGTCGACAAACCCTAAATGATGAGACCATGATCTTGTTCCTTGACAATAACCAACTTTTTGACCAAACTTTGTTCCTATTTAGAGAGAAACATGGCCAACAACGATGAGGCCGGCGGTTCGGGCGGGAAGGCATTCTGGGAGCTTTCCCAGGAGATGGAGGAACAACCTCACTTGTATGAGGACGCCGCCTTCCACACCGATCCTGAGACCACTGATGGTACCGCGGAGGATGACCCCACTGATGCCACCACTGATGGTGCCGCCGAGAATGCCACCACTGATGATGGCGGCGCACGCACAGATGGCAGCCAACCGAAGAGGCAACGGAAGGACCGGCGCCCGACCGTGCTCCGCACCCTCAAGGAGGAAGTTACTGAAGTGGACCCCGACGGGAATCCAACGGCGCCCGAACGAATAGTCAAGGGGTACTCGCTTCAGCTTGGGTGCATTCTTTGGAGCACCGTCTCGATCAACAGCGAGAACCTGAGGCATCCTGACAACGCGAATTACCGCAACCTCCTCTTCACGAAGCTGCACGAACGATACAAGTTCCCCGCTCAATTTGATAACACAAGCCTCAAAGGGAATAAAGTGAACAATGCTGCCCTCACGAAGATGAGTAAGGTCCTGTCTACTTGGAAAAGCAATGTGAAGATAATGATCAAGAAAGGTGAGAGTTATGAGACGATCAAGCAGAAACATCCTTCGATCACCGAAGATGACTACAACGAATTCAAGATCACTTGCTCGAGCGACTCACACTCCGAATCAAGTCAGTGGGGGAAAGAAATGCGGGAGCTCAACTTAGGGGAACACAGACTCGGTCCCGGCGGTTACAGAGTGGCGGAGCCTATATGGGACAAGGAGGAGGCGGACCGTGCCGAGCAAGGCCTACCGCCCCTCTTCGATAAATACGATGACAAGCAGACCAGGAACTTTATCAGGGCCCGGTACAAGAAGGACCCGAAAACAAAGGAGCTAACCACGGATCCGAAGACCAGGGCGCTTGAGCTTGTTCTGGTAAGGAATACACCCCCGCGTAATTAGCTCCATATGGTTGCATTCTAATTAATTAAGCCAAATTTCTAAATGATTCACATTCCTTCCGCAGGCGACTGAAAGCAGTAGCGCGGGGTCGACTAAGAGCGGCCCTTGGGACACGACTCTAAATAGGGCGTTGAATGTAATGAAGAACAAGGATAAGCTCGAGAAGCCGACGTCAGCTGGTCGTGTGGCCGGCAAAGGCTTGTCGACAAAATGGTCGTCATACTATAACGCTGGTGGGCGAAAGGAGAAAAAGACCAGCTCGGAAAGCCAGGCGCGCGAGGTTCAAGAACTCAAGGCACAGGTGGCGCGGATTCCGGAAATTGTCCAAGAGCAAGTGCAACAACAGCTCGGAGCGACGATCACCGCCATTGTGCCTAGCTTGATCGAGGGGTTGAGTGCGTGGATTGCTGGCGGCCAACAGGGGCCGCCCCCGATTCCCAGCTTCACGGCCAGCAACTCGCAGAACGAGATGGCGGGGCCATTGGTGTCTTCGGCGGAGGCGGCATTGGTGTCTCCGACGCCGGCACGGGAGCTTAATGCACCCGTGTGTACGCCGGCCGGCACCTCTGCAGCAAGCGGCCCCTCCGTCAACTGCACTCCCGCCGTTGGCGGTGCCTTGACATTAGCCGAGCTCGACGCCATCATCACGGTAACTAATTAAGCCTCTCTCGGCCGAGGACTTCATCTCCTTGCCTTTGACTGGGCATCCCTGACGCCCTACATACTTTCGCAGGGCGCCGCCGACGTTCCGTGCACTCTACTGCACTTCGTGAACAACGAGTTGGTCGATGTCGCCAAGGGCAAAATCGTTCAACCGGGCCAGCCCTTGTTCCACGGTACCCAGATGCCACCCAACTTGTTTAGGGTTCAACTGGTTCGGGTGCTGCCAGGCTGCGACGACGTGTTACCTCCGATTCGACCCGTCGGGGCCGACGATGATGACGTCATGACCCTCAGCGCCTGCCTGAGCTGGCCCCTGCTTTGGCCGAAGAGCCAGATTCGTTTGGGGGCGGCGGAAACCACACCAAAGACAACACCGCCAGTCGTGCCGGCGCCAAGTCGTCCCCATGGCAAGTCCGCCGCAACGGTGCCGGACATCCCTATGCCACTGGATCCAAACATGCATATGGCACAGGATCAGGACGACGACGACGATATATTTGCCAACGTCGATCATTACTTTGCCGATCATGGGTACGGTGACGACTTCATGGGGGCTCCTTCTCAAGAACCCAACCCAACAAAAGACGTGCGCGATCAAGCCGGTACCGCGGAGAAGCCAAGTTGCAACAGGCGTTGTCTGCCGTTCAGCTCTCAGGAGACGCCTCCAGCTGCCGATTTCACCGAGCCTCAGATAGGCGAGGTGCGAAATATGATCAGCCCCAACACACTAAAGAAGGCTGTCTCTGAGCAGAACTCGGTCCCAATTATGGAGATCAAGAAGAAGGCACGCAAAAGAAAAACTAACAAGGTTGCGAGCCAGCCGGCACCGAGTACGATCCGTGCTCAGGACGGGCCACCTTCACCTGAGGATGTAATGAGGAGGGTGCATGTGGCGGGTAGGCCGATGCTACCGACAAATATGCTCGATGCTGCAACCGGTGCCATGCGGAGTCTGCATGACAGTGTTCTTTCTTTGGAGAAGCGGCGTCTCACACAGAAGG
The DNA here is from genome assembly GCA_902687465.1 of Secale cereale. Lineage (NCBI taxonomy): Eukaryota > Viridiplantae > Streptophyta > Magnoliopsida > Poales > Poaceae > Secale > Secale cereale. The sequence continues at coordinate 111,376,175 of LR738715.1, forward strand.
ATGTGGCGTACCCGGTTTTCGCGGCCAAGGTGCCGGAGGGCAAGGGCTTTGTGGATAACTCCATCGGGGGTACGATCGTGCTGCGGTTTGATGACATCCACGCTATGTTGAACCTTCATCCGCTGCACTACACCTTCGTTCGGCTATTTTCGCTGAGTATGGAGATGCGGATCATTCGCGACAAGACCCCGGACATCGTGATAGTCGACCCCTTCTACATGCGTGCCAAGATCTTGGGCAGCGCTGGGGACCGGCAAGTCGCGAGTTCTTACCTCGCAGGCGTCATTCTGGCAAACCGAGATAAGGATAACTTCCTCGTGCCTTACTTTCCCGAGTAAGTCCTCCGCCTCAACCGCCCCGTAACATATGAATTCTTAGATTTCGATCGTTCTTCTTTTAACATTCCGTGTTTTCTGCAGTGACACACAGTGCACGCTCATCCTACTAAGCCCCAAATATTCCATGGCCACGTATTTCGACCCGGACCGTAAGTCGGCTGTAGACTACACAAATGTCAAGAAGGTTCTTGATGATGTTCTCGCCGGCTACGCCAAATCTGGAGGCACCTTCACCAGGACAACTCGTAAGTACGGCAAGCACGTGTTCTCCCACAACACGACGTTCTGCTGCGTCAAGCAGCCGCCTGACGGTCAGAAGGGTGCCTACTACGCCATCCATCACATGCGGGCGATCGTACGGGACCATCATCAACTTCTGCTACCGAGTAAGCTCAAAGATTGGGCCGCGCGCGTGTCGGCAATCCAGGACGCGGACATCAGACAAGATTTCTTTCGCATCCAGTCGGAGTTTGCGGAAATCATCCATCAAGATGTCCTTCGTACCTCGGGGCTGTTCTACCTCAGGAATCAACCGTCGAACAGTGACATCGACACAATGCTACAAATGCAGGCTGACAACGCCCGTGATTTCATGACTCCCACGATAGACGGCGGCTTCATCCATGCTCCGGTGCATTGAGTCGAGTCGAAAGCAGTGATGTTGTGTCTAGTTCTGAAACATCGATTGGCTCTTGTTGTAATTAAACTTTAATGAACTTGTAGTATGTCTCTTTGGTTTCGAGAGTCGTTCAACTTAGATGTAATCGATGCTATTAATGTCTTGCTTTTCTCTTTCGATCGTTCTGTTGCATACTTATATATTGCTTATGAATTGTCTGTGAATTGACACTAACGTTTCGTTTGGCTAGTGCATATATATAGCGATGCCGTCGTATGTCGTGTACAAGGGTAAGGTTCCCGGAGTCTACGACGACTGGGAGGAGTGTCGGAGATAGGTTCACCGATTCAGCGGTAACAGTTACAAAGGGTACACCACTAGGGTCGAGGCCGAATCTAGATACGCCCGCTATCTAGCGGGAGAGGGGAGGGAGCGTTGGAGGAACCGGATGAAGACGAGTTTCATCGTGATGATGCTCATCGTGACGACCGCAGCTCTCTTCTATGTGATGGTAGTTTAGATGATCGATATCGACTTGTAATGCGAAGACAAACTCGCTACTCGCGATCTCGAGACTTGTAATATATTGTTCTATCTTTGTTCGGTCTTTTCAATTCGGAGACTAATATGATCGATGAATTGTATTCGGAGACTAATATGATGAATTGTATTCAGAGATTAATCTTCTATTGTATACGATGAATGTGTTGTTGATGTGTGCTGTCTATATTCTGTGCAATTATATATTTTGTAATCGGTGCAAAAAAAACAGAAAAATAATATTAAAAAAAACCTAATATTCATACTAATGGCGCATCAGAGGAAAGTGCGCCATTAGTATGCCAAAGCATAGTAATGGCGCATTAACTGGCAGTGCGCCATTAGTATGCCAAAGCATAGTAATGGCGCATTGACACGCAGTGCGCCATTATTATGCGGATAATACTAATGGCGCATCATACTTAGTGTGCCATTAGTATGCCATAGCACCTGGCCCCTGGGAGGCTTACTAATGGCGCACTAAGGTGCACACTAATGGCGCACCTAGGATGCGCCATTAGTATACCAGATACTAATGGCGCACCAGAGGTGCGCCATTAGTATCAAATACTAATGGCGTGCTAGTAATGGCGCACCACTAATGCGCCATTAATGGCCAAATTAGGTGCGCCATTAATAGGCCTTTTCCTAGTAGTGTTATGATGTGTATTACCGAGAGGGCCCTCAGATACCTCTCTGATACTCAGAGTAACAAATCATACCTGTAGAGCATCTTTATAATCACCCAGTTACGTTGTAACATTTGATAGCACACAAGGCATTCTTCCGGTATTCGGGAGTTGCATCATCTCAGATTCAAAGGAATGTGTATTTGACATACATGAAAGCGATAGCAAAAAACTGTAAGATCAAATGCTAAGCTAACGGATGGGTCTCGTCCATCACATGATTCTCATAATGATGTGATCCCATTATCAAATGACAACTCATGTCCATGGTTAGAAAACCTTAACAATCTTTGATCAACGAGCTCGTCTAGTAGAGGCTTACTAGGGACATGGTATTTGTTTATGTATTCGCACATGTATTTAGGTTTCCAGTCAATACAATTCTAGCATGAATAATAAACCTTTGTCATGATCAAGGAAATATAATAATAACCATTTTATTATTGCCTCTAGGGAATATTTCCATCAGGAGGGGCTCTACATCAACCTTGCTACTTCTTTGATGATGTGTGAGTAGTTTACCATAGACCGGCGGGTCCATATATAGCTAGTAGCTAGATGGATTCTTCTCTCTCTCTCTTTGATCTTCAATACAATGTTCTCTTGAAGTTCTTGGAGATCTATTCGATGTAATGACTTTTTTTGGTGTGTTTGTTGGGATCCGATGAATTGTGAGTTTATGATGAGCTCTATCCATGAATATTATTTGAGTTTCCTCTGAACTCTTTTTATGCATGATTTTAGAAGCCTCGTATTTCTTCTCCGTTTTATTGGTTTAGTTTGGCCAACTAGATAGATTTTTCTTGCCATGGGAAGAGGTGCTTTGTAATGGGTTCGATCTTGCGATGCTCAATCTCACTAATAGAAGGAGACATGACACGCATGTATCATTACCATTAGGGGTAAAAATATAGGGTTTACTCATACTTGATTTTATATTGTCTACATTGTGTCATCTTACTTAAGGTGTTACTCCGTTTTCCCATGAACTTAATACACTAGATGCATGCTGGATAGCGGTCGATGTGTGGAGTGATAGTAGTAGATGCACGCAGGAGTCGGTCTACTAATCTTGGACATGATGAATATATGCATGATCATCTTGGATATCCTCATAATTATTTGCTTTTCTATCAATTGCTCAACAGTAAAAAAATACCCACCTTATGCTATCTTCAAGAGAGAAGCCTCTGGTGAAAACTATGGCCCCCGGGTCTATTTCTATCATATTATTTTCAGATCTATTAAACCAAAAATACAAAAATACCTTGATGTAATTTAATTACTTGTATTTCATTTGCATCTATCAATCTATATATTTATCAAATACCATAAAATTTAATCTTGCACGTAACTTCGAGGGATTGACAACCCCTTGTTGCGTTGGGTTGCGAGGATTTGTTGTTTGTGTGCAGGTGTTGTTTACATAGTGTTGCCTGGTTCTCCTACTGGATAGATAACCTTGGTTCCTAACTGAGGGATATACTTATCTCTACTGTACTGCATCATCCTCTCCTCTTTGAGGAAATCCCAACACAGTTCACAAGTAGCGGCAAGTAAGCAATGTACGGCTTTGTACACTCGGGTATGATCATGAGAATCTTGCGGACCAGGTCGATTACTGCTGGGATGTCAACTTCAGTCAGATTCGATGGGCCAACTGGTTGCGGGGGATCCTCCATGAAGGGTTCTTACTTGATCATGGGCGAGTGAAGGTGTTCCAAGAACACGTTAATAGAGACCTTCGTCCGAGTGGAACCAATCTTGTCCAAGTTGTTGGCCGCCTGGTTCTTTAGACGCGAGATATGGTGGAGTTCTAGACCTTCGAAGTTTCTCTCCAGCTTCCGGACATGTGACGCCCGAAGACCGACGTCCCAGAAGTTTCCAGAAGATTCCCGAAGATTCCAGATGTTCCGGGTTGCCGGTGTGTTTCTTTTGTGCTTGTGTTTTTATTTTTGCATTGCATCATGTCATCATGCCATCATGTCATATTTATTTTTGCATCTCAACCTAAATAAATCGTGTGGACCTTCGGTCCATTTAAATCGAGGGAAGGTGACTTCTCTTTATAACATATAAAGCCTCTCAATATTTAGGGAGCTATATTAAAAATATTCCATTTGCTTCGGAATCACCATAACACACTTGCATAATTTCCCCATGTCTTTTTTTCACTTCGAACTTCTCTTTCCAAACCTTGCCAATAATTCTTTTCTTGTTTTTCGAGGTCCTTCCAAACCCTCCAACTATTTTAATTAAAATCCTCACATTTTTGTGAGTCCAGGGAATTTTACCCTATGCCCTAACTCTATTCCTCGCACCTCCCTTCTTTTCTTTCTTGTGGTTGTTATCTCCGGCCTCATTTAAAATGTCTAAATAGTGTAGTTTTTTTATGCTTCACCTCTTGCTATGTTAAAAACATTCAACCTTGTCTTGTAATAACGAGAGTCAACTTAATAATTTAATGTGGTGTTTCGTCAATATGCAATTCGTTGCATATTGAGCTCCACTTAACTTGTAGTTTTGTTTGTGCACTTTGCCATGCCATGCATATTTTAAACCGGACATGCATCATACTTGGATGTGCATCGTATGCCATGCTTATAGTTGTGTGTTTACCATGTTGTTTCTTTCTTTCCGGTTGCTTCTCTTGTTAGCTTCGGTTTCCTTCCGGAGTTGTGAGGATTCTCTCGTCTGTGTTGCTCCGTCTACTTCATGGATCCGTTCTTCTCCCTTGTGGAATCCCAGGCAAGATGACCGAACCCGGATACCATTACTATCTTTGCCTATTGCTAGTAGTTCCGCTCTATAGTTTTGCCTCGATGCCCATGTCTTTCTTGTCAGCCTCCTACTTGTAACCATGAACCTGTTTAACCACCCTACCTGTCGTGGAATTAACACGTCAGATGTCCGGATCACGGACTTAGTGGTGAGGCGCGCATCTATGTAGTAGCTTGAGAGGGGTTGAGCGGAATCGAGAGACGCGATGCAAGGCACGGATTTAGACAGCTTCGGGCCCCGGGAAACATCATCCGGTAATAACCCTACGTGCTGTTTGAGGCTAGGTCTCATTATGATGGTGTCGCCGGTAAACCGGCTCTTGGTGTCTAACCCTAGAAACTTGTCTGCTTGTCTAAACTCTAAAAACCTGTCCCCTTTGGGGAGCCCTGCCCCTCCTTATATATGTTGAAGGGGCGGGTTTACATGACTAGTCCTAGTAGGACTAGGATTGATCTATTACAAGGAGTCCTAGTCTTGCTTCCTTTATGGAGAATATTCCTTGCGCTTTATTATTAAACCGGCCCACTATTAATATGAATCGGCCTTCTGGGCCTTGGGCCTTGTCATCCATGATCCGCTTGCCGGGTTACCAATAACTTGCCAAATGTAAACCGTCTTAAGTAAAATGTCCAGTCCGGCCGGGTTATAATTCCGGCCGGTTCATACCGCGGGGTATATCCCCGACATTAGCCCCCAAGTTTAGCTTGGATGTGTCCATGGTAAACTTTATGCTCCAAAATAACACAATAGCGAATCTGATAGGTTGTGCTCCGGGTTAAAAATTTCTTGTTATCCGTCATCTGACCATCCTTAAGTCCTTGTCTTTCCTTCTTGTAGAAAATCCGGGTCAACAGACCAACTTCATATTTAACTTGCTTGCATAAAGAATACTGTAAATAAAGAATCCATTTGAATCGGCCTTCCAATGTTCTGACTTGACAAAAATATTGATCTTCAAATATTCCATTGATATCCAACCGGCTTGAAGATGTAGAACTTGCCGGTTTATGATTGCCAAAATTGCCGGGTCACACAATTAATCTGATTTGCCAGAACTGAAAATTTGAAGATGTTCCTCATTTATATGCATATTACCTATAGCCCCCAAGTGCCGGGTCATTATGTAATAATGAGCAGGGACTTTGTATATACTTCATTGAAAACAGCCTTGTATAATCTTGAAGAAATCCGGATTATTCATCTCAATCACTATGAAACTGAATATTCCATATCACGTAGCCCCCAAGTGCCGGGTTATTATGCAATAATAAGCAGGGACTTTGTAGATATAATTATTGAAATGAATATTATATAACGTAACTTCCATCGTGGGGTTTGAATCCACGTCCACAAGGTTAAGAGCTTTGTGCTTTACCAACTGAGTTAGACGGGCCTTTCAATATAATGGATGAATACTTGTGTACCTTGAATTGTTGACAGGAGCGATTGGTAGCCCCCAAGTTCCGGTTTAGCTACATTTAGAAGGTGAACCGGTACTTCCAGATGAAGCGAATGATCTTTCCATTAGTCCCCAAGTGTCAAGTAGACAACTTGCTTGTGTGCTTGAGACTTTTGTCTTTGAATTGCTGCTGTTTTACTGCTTCAACTGCCCATTAGCCCCCAAGTGTCAAGTAGACAACTTGTTTGTGTGCTTGAGACTTGTGTATTTGATGTAACCTCAATCTGAATAATGTAGCCCCCAAGTGCCGGGTTGTAAGCCTGCAGCAACTCGGGACTATTCCTTTGTAGAATAAATCACTTCCATTGATGAAATAACATCCATTGAGCTTGAAAGCGACTTTGAAAACCTCAATCATAATATTGATAACCATAATAGGAATCCAGCCATGTTTGGCTATTGAATAATACAATCCGGTTGGAAGACCGGTTCCAATGATGTTTGATCACAATCGGGCCGGGTTTAATAAACACCGGTCATTATTTTGTCTCATACTGGCGACTTATAGTCAAAACCAGGCCGGTTTAATAAACACCGGTCATTATAACTGATCATGTACTGCCAATACATATTTGAAAATAAAATACTTCATACCTGCGATCAAAATATGCTTGATATTCTTAATCCGGCGAAACTTGCAATTTTCTGAGGGAGTCTTTGATAGATCCAATGATAATTCCGGGCTTGATAACAGACACCGGTTTACTTTGTTCAGAAATTTGTGGCTTTGTTGCCTGATAGATGATCCGGGTTTTAATGAACGCCGGTTTACTTGGTCTGATATACATGATCCAGACTTTCAATTTGATAGATATGTGGTCAACTTGTGTAGCTGTTCCACTCCGGTTTAAAAGGTTATAGAACACAAAAAACACCAAAAAACATGCAATTTTTTGCAAAAAAGGCCGTGTAGTCGAGGCTTTTTCAAAGAGCTGCCAGGCTCAAAGCAAGGTTCAGCCATTCAATGGGACGTGGGCAAACCTACTGTCCCAAGGAGCCTAGCCAATCTCTGAACGTGAGCGTATCAACTGTTCAGAGGGCCGATAGAACCGCAAACAAAAATCCGAGCCAATCAATGGGACGTGGGCAAACCGACTGTCCCAAGGGGCCTAGCCAATCACTGAACGTGAGCATATCAACTGTTCAGAGGGCCGAACACAAACAAAGCCAATCAATGGGACGTGGGCAAACCTGACTGTCCCAAGGGGCCTAGCCAATCACTGAACGTGAGTGTATCAACTGTTCAGAGGGCCGAACACAAACAAAGCCAATCAATGGGACGTGGGCAAACCTGACTGTCCCAAGGGGCCTCCAGGGTTCCTCCTGAACCGGTGGGTCAATCTAAACCAATCACTGAATGTGGTACTATCCAACTTTTCAGAGGGTCGCCAGGGTTCCTCCTGAACCGATGGATAAATTGCGAAGCCTTCTCTCCTTCAACTGGATATGATCTCATGTTCTTGAGAGTTTCATTGCTCCTTTGTGCATATGCCCTGCACAACCAGATAGACTGATCAAAGCATCTTGTTTTCTTTAAAAAGTAATATATAGTAAGAGAAATAATTTTGTAGATGGATATCACCTGAGTGTATTTGAACCGGTATGTTGAATAGACCGGATCACAGGGCGGATAGTAAACGACTGCCGCATCAGAAATAGCGCAGACATATGAATCAGCCGCGGTATTGTAAGCCAGCGGAGATGAACGAGTTATCCTCTGTGTTGTAAACTGATTTGTTTGAAGAACAGATGGGCCGGCCGGCGCGGTCGCGAGAGACGGCCGCGTCGTTGTAAACCGGTGTTGTAGCGTGAGACGGCCACGGTGTTGTAAACCGGTGCGGTTACAAGAGACGGCCGCGGCGTTGTGAACCGGCGCTTGAATCCGTGGAATAACGACGATCACTTGTGTCGAACAATGCTTGGCGTGCCTCCACCTCCGTGGTATAATACCATTTTATAATAAATAATTTTCCTGCATATAGAAATACCGCAGGGCGAGGAATTTTTGCTTGGACGAATTAATAATAAAAAATAAATAGGATAGATATCACCTGATTTGCCCGGAGAACAGATGATTTGGCCGAGGTATTATAAACCGGCGCGTGCAGGCGAATTAATCGTGGTCGCGGACAGCGTTGAATTATCGTGGACCGGACCGAAAAAACGGCGGCGGGCGCTTGTCCATCGGCGAGGAAGTCGGTCGTGGCGTTTGGAGCGCGCGGGCGCGGGCAGACGAGCCGGCCGGCGCTTTGATGTAAACTGCAACACGCCTGCTCCTGAAGCCGTGACATACCTTGACGCTGACCGGCTGCCTCTTTTAATAGTCGCCCTGTGTAAAAAATATTACATGCAAAAGTAATTGTGTCGGATGAAATAATACATATTTTAAAAAATAAATAAGGTAAATAGCACCTGGGTTCGTTCAGATGACGGATGATCCGTATTTAGTACTGCGAATAATCGTTAATGAAATAATGTGCTAATTGTCCATTGAGAACACGGCAAGCGCCGCGAGCAGCTTGTGACAGAGGCAGTGGCGAGTCAACGGTGGAGCCTGATTCCGCGGAGACGTCCACGTTCGAGCCACGACTGGACCTGTTGGCTCACGTCCGTGTCTTCTTCTAAGCTGAGGTCTTCTTTTCTTCTTTTGATAAAAAACAAACCAATCATATTAACATCTCCACGTACTAATACTAGTTGCTTGTTTCCAGGATCCGGTTTGTACTAGTAGCACTTGATTTCTTTTCTGACGTGCCCGGGTAGCACCGGCAGCTCAAGTGTCCAATTAATTCGCTGGATGTCCGGTTCGTCGCCTGTGATGTACGCTAAGCAATCCGGTTTTCAATCAGCTTTATTCTGTTGTATGAATAGCAACCTTGGCCACCAGCAATACATCTCGGGGATGTAGCATCTGACGGTAAACACTAAAAGCCGGATTACTCTGTACTAGTGTCTCCACACGTCATAGTGGATGGGCGGCATAGTAATCGGTGATTTGATTTTTATCTCTCTCACATAAAGCAGCAGCAGCAGCAGACCAGTACTTGCCTGGGGACTCGACTTGTACGGAGCAGCCACTACGGGTCGGAACAAGGGCCGCGGCAACCTGAGGCGATCCATCAATGGGGCGGAGACGAAGACGGCTCGATAGCCGAGACCAAGTGCGTGCTCCAATCCGTTAGTCAAAAAACTTACGTGATGGCGACAACGACTCGGACGCGTTGGCATGAAACGTAGTAGTAGTACTACTTGGTCACTGTTTTGATTTGATTTAGTCCTCACGCCAGAAATTAACAATGATGCAGTACCACTGTTTGCTTCGGGACTTGATCCTTTGGTAGGCAGTATTTTTTTTGGAACCAGGCGCTTTCTCCAATGGATCCTCCTCTTTCTAAATGTAATTGACCGGGCCAGTACTTATAGCAGCACTAATAATACTCGTTTTGATCTCCACTTGATTTACCTTTTGTGTCCACGTGGCCTAGTAGCACCAAACAGCCTCTGGTTTTGAGACGCTTGCAAGACTCGGCGAAGCTCTCGTCGGTTAAACACACCATCTCGCGTCGGCAGCGCACAGAACGTCAGACCCAATTATTTTCCATCTCAATCTGGTCTTCGCAATTCCGACCACTCGTCGTATTTGATGACGTAGATTTTTCTGTAATCCGGCACATCACGAGTTTTCGTTCCGTAGAAAAGATCCCTCCAAGAACTCAACACCACTGTGCGCGGGCCCCACGGTGGGCGCCAACTGTCATGGAATTAACACGTCAGATGTCCGGATCACGGACTTAGTGGTGAGGCGCGCATCTATGTAGTAGCTTGAGAGGGGTTGAGCGAAATCGAGAGACGCGATGCAAGGCATGGATTTAGACAGCTTCGGGCCCCGGGAAACATCATCCGGTAATAATCCTACGTGCTGTTTGAGGCTAGGTCTCATTATGATGGTGTCGCCGGTAAACCGGCTCTTGGTGTCTAACCCTAGAAACTTGTCTGCTTGTCTAAACTCTAAAAACCTGTCCCCTTTGGGGAGCCCTGCCCCTCCTTATATATGTTGAAGGGGCGGGTTTACATGACTAGTCCTAGTAGGACTAGGATTGATCTATTACAAGGAGTCCTAGTCTTGCTTCCTTTATGGAGAATATTCCTTGCGCTTTATTATTAAACCGGCCCACTATTAATATGAACCGGCCTTCTGGGCCTTGGGCCTTGTCATCCACGATCCGCTTGCCGGGTTACCAATAACTTGCCAAATGTAAACCGTCTTAAGTAAAATGTCCAGTCCGGCCGGGTTATAATTCCGGCCGGTTCATACCGCGGGGTATATCCCCGACACTACCTATGCAAACCGTTGCTTGGCTAAGTACGCTTCGCTCAGCCCCTCTTATAGCATTGTTAGTTGCAGGTGAAGATTGAAGGCGCTTGCTTCATGTTGAAGTTTGGTTGGGTTATATCACACTATATAAATGCTTAAAATGAAATCATCTATATACTGGCAGGGTGGAAGGCTAAGCCTTTTGCTTGGTGTTTTGTTCCACTCATGCCGTTAGGAACCGTATAAACCAGTGTTATGTTCCTTGATTATGCGTTCCTAACACGGTTGGGGTGTATGGGACCCCCTTGATAAACCGCTAAGTGCTAAGTCTTTTCCAGCAAATCCCAACATTGGTACTATTTGCCTCATAATAACAACTTAATTAATTAATTAAATTTGCATAGGGGGTCGCACCCTCGGGTTCTTAATTCTACATAGCAGGAGGGGCCAGTGCTGATGGTGTTGGTCCCAAAAGGGGAGACTGCGGGGCCGCCTTGGGGAAACCCGAGGTATCTGGTATAACCTGTAGGATCACCCATCCGGTCGTGTCCTGAGACTTAGATACGCGCGGCTACTATCAGGGTGTCGACACGCCGGGAGGATTTGCTGGATTAGCCTTACCTTAGTTCGGTTTAACTTGAGCACGGGATTCCGAGAATACTCGGGTCTTCCCACCTATGGAGTTGCGACTCCGCGGATCGTGGGCTTGTGATGGGCCAAGTTGGAACACCCCTGCAGGGTTTGAACTTTCGAAAGCCGTGCCCGCGGTTATGTGGCAGATGGGAGCTTGTTAATATCCGGTTGTAGATAACTTGACACAATGTTTCTAATACACTACCAGCGTGTGTACCGTGGCTGTCAATTTCCGAATAGGGATTCGGGAGTTGAACACGGTGGGGTTATGTTTGACCGGCTTTAGTTAGGATCACTTCGTGATCATCTTTCGACCGAGGCACTTCTCTTCTCGCTCTCTTTTACGTAAGTTAGTGCTAGTTGCTGCTGCAGACTCTTGTTGTTCCTTCACCTCATATTTCTTTCTCCAGCCTTATTCCTCACCCAAGGCTTAAATAGTCTTGTTACCCGGGAATGGGATTGCTGAGTCCTCTGTGGCTCACAGTTACTTCACCACACCAGATGCAGGTTCAGCCGAGTTTGATGCAGGAGTTGGATCAGTTCTTCACCGGGAGCTCAATGAAGAGTGTGACCGTTTGCTTGTGACGTTTCGATGTTCAATAGTGGTTTCTACTAGGATTCGATCCGGACCTGTGGCTTTATGTTGTTTTGGTATCTTTCTTTTGGATCTTCACCCGTAGTCGGGTTGTGATGTTTTGAATGATGTTTTGCTTATGTAATGTATTGTGTGAAGTGGCGAGTGTAAGCCAACTATCTCCTTTTGCAATTTAATCCCTCTTTCACATGAGTCGTGCAAAGATACCAAACTTGAGATCATTCTAGGATGGGCTTATACCTTTAAGTCGTGCCTCGACACGTTGGAGGTATTGTCCCATCCTGGGCATTACAAGTTGGTATCAGAGCCTTCTCCGACCTAGAAGCCCCCACTGATTGATCGAATCGTTGATGGTCGAGTCTAGGCACACACTGAAAACTTTTTGAGTCCTATATTATATTGGAGAGTAGGATTTCTTTGCTTCTCATCCCCTTTCTCTCTGGTGAGGACTCCTGACGACTACTCTTGTCTCTCCTATCTTCAAAAATTGCACCAAATATTTTTTAGGATCCCGCGAGTATTCTGGGATTGTTTCGATGTTCTTGTGACAAGGATATTGTTCTCGATGCCTCCTGTTCCCGGGGAGTTGAGCTTCGGGGTATTGTTGTCACAAGCATATCGCGGCAGTACTAAATACTTAAGACGGCCGACATCGAAAATCTCTCCTATACGGCCAGTGGCAAGATAACCCCGACATCACCCAGTACTGGGGAGGTAGTTCGGGAGTATTGCCATAGCTTGTTATAGTGGATGCTTTTCGAAGGTCCGAGGTAAACAGTTTCCGAGAAAGACTGGTTATGTGTTGAAGGATGGATACACCTGGATGTAGGTTTAGAGTTGATTGCGCAGTGCTTCCCGTGTATCCCCAACACCTGATTGCATAACTGGAATCTTTCGGAAATCTATAGGTGGGTTCATCAAGTAGTTCTAGGCATTCTTCCAACGAATGCATGATATGAAGTTTGGGGTCCTACATTGAGTGAAGTGGTTTTATGGACTTGTTCTGATCGGGAGTTGCATCTTAAAGGGTCCTTGGCTATGCTGATCCGGGGATTGCAAAACCCTTTTGTAACATGCTCCATGAGCTTTCAGCACGAAGATGTCGAACGAAACTTCTATCTTGTATTTGTTCTATCTGATCCTTGTTCCTTTTTTTATTTACCTTTTCCTTCTCCCAAGTGGCTTCTCGACAAGCTGATATACCTGCGGAATTCATTCGTTCAATTCTCTGTTCGAATGATATTGTGAAGATTCTTCTACAACATCTATCCTTTGTTTTTGTTTGATTCTGGTATTCGAGTTGCTTCGATGTCAAATGTTGATTCCATACCCTTCCTAATCGGTGTTCTCATATTTCTATGGGAGTGCTAATTCTTCTTAATCATCAAGATGGTCATGTTAAATTCTTTTCAACCGGTGTGCCTTCTCTTCAAGTTATTCCATACGGACGCCGTTGAGAAATCTGACGATTTGTCTGTTTCATTCATCTCAAGTTGTCTTTGTTTTTTTCCCACCCTCCCACCCTTCTTCTTCTTGGAGCCAGAAATTCTCAGATGAAGTATCCATTTTATTCATGTGATATTTCTGCATTCTTTTCCTTCAATGTTCTTATCCGGTGTTTTATCGTAAAGATGCTCAAGAGCTTCAAGTTCATCATTATTTTGTTCTCAAATTCTGCCGGTGGATATAATTCAAGAATTCGGTGTTGATCTTATCCTTTTCCTCATTTCACAATGCTTTCTTATTCCGGTGCATCAATTAATCATTCTCCTCTTGCTATTCATATCCGGAGAGCTGAAGGTATCTCAGAAGATTCATAATTCCATTCTTATTCCTTTCAAGCTAGTTGAGCATTGTTATCTTACTCAAGCCTTTTAATTCAACCGGTGCAATATCTCTTAAGCAATCTTTCCACCGGTGATTTTCTTTGAGTGGGCCCTAACCCACAGGTCTTTTCCAGGATCTTACCTGACTCTTCTTTCTCCGGAGAATTCTTTCAAAGTGTGACGTAAGAATGATTTCCATCAGTAACATGCCCTCTCCAAGATCGCTTTCAAATTCTTTTTCATCATTGGTTCAACCTTTTTAATTCTTCATTCCGGAGTGCTCAACAATTCTTATGGCATTTCTCGTCTTCATTCTCAACATTTGGAGACCGGAGAAGTGTTTCTCTTAAATTTTGACCCGTTCTCATGTTGAGTTGTGGTTCTAGCTTCATGTCATCCTCTTTATTGTTCAGGTTGTGAGGAATTCTTTTTATACTCGTCCGGAGCATTTCATGAATTCTTTTCCTTGTGTTCCTCCGAAGGCCATCATTTCAGAATATTTCTTCGTTCTCAGTTTTCAACTTTGTCCTCCAAATATTCTTCATTGATGTCTCTTCGTTTGTCTCCATATTCTTACGGTGGTTCTTTCAAGTTTACCCTTCCGTTGTTATCGTTTTAATTCATTTGTTCTTTTCATAATCCTACCAGTGCTTTGTTGAAGATTTACACAAGCTTGTGCGAGATCTCTCTTTAATTCTTTCCAACGAGAATAAGTAGTATGCCAAATCCTTTGGTTATCATCAATTTAAATTGGTGAAGGAGATGCATGACATAATTCTTATTCTTATTCCTTCAAGGTGATTTAATTCTTTTGTCTGGAGCTTGTTCATCATATCATATTCTCGGTCCTAAGTTGTTCATCTTGTTTTCCGGAGATCCAACTTATTTCAATTATATCATTTCAAAGCTTCATCTAATTCATCACAGGCCTTGAATCTTATTCTTTTTCATCTTTCACTTCTCATGTTTTCATTACCGGAGTTCTTCATGGTGGTTCATCATCATTTAATTCATCCTCGAAGTTTTCATCAAGATTCTTGTTGGAGCTCAAGCATTCTTCTTCATGCTTCCAATTGCAATTCTTTCTACCTCATCTTTTCAGATGGTGTTATGTCATTCTTGACAAGTCCTTCATGAATTACGATTCACGAGTTATCAAGAATGAGATATTTAAACCCATCATTTTCTTTGTTCAGGAGGTCTTTCCAACCCTTCAATTTACTCGTTGGAGTTATTTTGGGTTGTATTCACCTAAAAGCTTCCCTAAGGATTGTTGCTAATTATGGTGCTTATAAATGACCCAAGTTCTTTATTTTTCATTCCGGTGAATTAAGTTTATCGTCTCCTTGTTGATCTAAATCAAATCAATTGTTTTCCATTAGTGGCTGGTTGTCACCTCTTAATTTTGAGATGTTTCCATAAGCCCACAGGAAGCTTATTCGTTTTCGTTGTTGATTTTTCCATCAACCCCATTCAACCTTTCTTCGTAAGGACGCTCTTTCAAATTCAATTTTGAGAGAAGCTGTTATTTTTTTCTTCTCCTTTCATTTCTTTCGTTGATCTATATGCTATTCTTTCGTTCCGGAGGCTTTGTGATGTTGCTCTCTCCAAACCATAATCCCGTTTTGTCAAGATCATGTTCTTTTCCTTGTTTATCTATTTAACCGGAGTGTTGTATTCATCAATTCAAGTTCCGTCATCCTATCAAGTTTTGCCTATCTTTTAACCGGAGTGCTATCTGAATCTTTCTTACCCTTGTGCCATTCTTTTAATTGTTCCGGAGGCTGTGTGTTGTTGTTTTCATCAAGTATCATTCCATCTCCTCAAATTCTTGTTAATTCCTTCCATTTTCAGACGGAGTGCTGTCCAAATTCTGTCATTCTTATTCCTTGGCTATACCGTTGCGGTTTCATATTCTTTCCGTCCGTGAGCTCTTGTTTCATGTCTTTCAACCTTCAAGGTTCTGATAATGTTCCATGTTCCTCCTTTTACCGAAGTGCTCTTAACTTCGTTAATCTCTGTTGTATTCTTCTTTCAAGTTTGTTCAACCTCTCAAGGTTCTTTGGTTTCACTCGTCTGTCAAAGAAGCAACTTTGTTTTACCTCTTCTTTTTCGTTTCTACCCGGTGCTATCTCTAGGATCTCGGGTCGAGATCCTCTGTTAGTGTGGGAGAGTTGTGACGCCCGAAGACCGACGTCCCAGAAGATTCCAGAAGATTCCCGAAGATTCCAGATGTTCCGGGTTGCCCGTGTGTTTCTTTTGTGCTTGTGTTTTTATTTTTGCATTGCATCATGTCATCATGCCATCATGTCATATTTATTTTTGCATCTCAACATAAATAAATCGTGTGGACCTTCGGTCCATTTAAATCGAGGGAAGGTGACTTCTCTTTATAACATATAAAGCCTCTCAATATTTAGGGAGCTATATTAAAAATATTCCATTTGCTTCGGAATCACCATAACACACTTGCATAATTTCCCCATGTCTTTTTTTCACTTCGAACTTCTCTTTCCAAACCTTGCCAATAATTCTTTTCTCGTTTTTCGAGGTCCTTCCAAACCCTCCAACTATTTTAATTAAAATCCTCACATTTTTGTGAGTCCAGGGAATTTTACCCTATGCCCTAACTCTATTCCTCGCACCTCCCTTCTTTTCTTTCTTGTGGTTGTTATCTCCGGCCTCATTTAAAATGTCCAAATAGTGTAGTTTTTTTATGCTTCACCTCTTGCTATGTTAAAAACATTCAACCTTGTCTTGTAATAACGAGAGTCAACTAAATAATTTAATGTGGTGTTTCGTCAATATGCAATTCGTTGCTTATTGAGCTCCACTTCACTTGTAGTTTTGTTTGTGCACTTTGCCATGCCATGCATATTTTAAACCGGACATGCATCATACTTGGATGTGCATCGTATGCCATGCTTATAGTTGTGTGTTTACCGTGTTGTTTCTTTCTTTCCGGTTGCTTCTCTTGTTAGCTTCGGTTTCGTTCTGGAGTTGTGAGGATTCTCTCGTCTGTGTTGCTCCGTCTACTTCATGGATCCGTTCTTCTCCCTTGTGGAATCCCAGGCAAGATGACCGAACCCGGATACCATTACTATCTTTGCCTATTTCTAGTAGTTCCGCTCTATAGTTTTGCCTCGATGCCCATGTCTTTCTTGTCAGCCTCCTACTTGTAACCATGAACCTGTTTAACCACCCTACCTATGCAAACCGTTGCTTGGCTAAGTACGCTTCGCTCAGCCCCTCTTATAGCATTGTTAGTTGCAGGTGAAGATTGAAGGCGCTTGCTTCATGTTGAAGTTTGGTTGGGTTATATCACACTATATAAATGCTTAAAATGAAATCATCTATATACTGGCAGGGTGGAAGGCTAAGCCTTTTGCTTGGTGTTTTGTTCCACTCATGCCGTTAGGAACCGTATAAACCGGTGTTATGTTCCTTGATTATGCGTTCCTAACACGGTTGGGGTGTATGGGACCCCCTTGATAAACCGCTAAGTGCTAAGTCTTTTCCAGCAAATCCCAACATTGGTACTATTTGCCTCATAATAACAACTTAATTAATTAATTAAATTTGCATAGGGGGTCGCACCCTCGGGTTCTTAATTCTACATAGCAGGGGGGCCAGTGCTGATGGTGTTGGTCCCAAATGGGGAGACTGCGGGGCCGCCTTGGGGAAACCCGAGGTATCTGGTATAACCTGTAGGATCACCCATCCGGTCGTGTCCTGAGACTTAGATACGCGCGGCTACTATCAGGGTGTCGACACGCCGGGAGGATTTGCTGGATTAGCCTTACCTTAGTTCGGTTTAACTTGAGCACGGGATTCCGAGAATACTCGGGTCTTCCCACCTATGGAGTTGCGACTCCGCGGATCGTGGGCTTGTGATGGGCCAAGTTGGAACACCCCTGCAGGGTTTGAACTTTCGAAAGCCGTGCCCGCGGTTATGTGGCAGATGGGAGCTTGTTAATATCCGGTTGTAGATAACTTGACACAATGTTTCTAATACACTACCAGCGTGTGTACCGTGGCTGTCAATTTCTGAATAGGGATTCGGGAGTTGAACACGGTGGGGTTATGTTTGACCGGCTTTAGTTAGGATCACTTCGTGATCATCTTTCGACCGAGGCACTTCTCTTCTCGCTCTCTTTTACGTAAGTTAGTGCTAGTTGCTGCTGCAGACCCTTGTTGTTCCTTCACCTCATATTTCTTTCTCCAGCCTTATTCCTCACCCAAGGCTTAAATAGTCTTGTTACCCGGGAACGGGATTGCTGAGTCCTCTGTGGCTCACAGTTACTTCACCACACCAGATGCAGGTTCAGCCGAGTTTGATGCAGGAGTTGGATCAGTTCTTCACTGGGAGCTCGATGAAGAGTGTGGCCGTTTGCTTGTGACGTTTCGATGTTCAGTAGTGGTTTCTACTAGGATTCGATCCGGACCTGTGGCTTTATGTTGTTTTGGTATCTTTCTTTTGGATCTTCACCCGTAGTCGGGTTGTGATGTTTTGAATGATGTTTTGCTTATGTAATGTATTGTGTGAAGTGGCGAGTGTAAGCCAACTATCTCCTTTTGCAATTTAATCCCTCTTTTACATGAGTCGTGCAAAGATACCAAACTTGAGATCATTCTAGGATGGGCTTATACCTTTAAGTCGTGCCTCGACACGTAGGAGGTATAGTCCCATCATGGGCATTACAGGACAACATTGCAATAGCCAGCCATTGCCGGGCTCCGTACATCCCACTCCTTCATGACTAGGCTGACCACAAGATCCGAGTCCCCATATACCATCATTCGATGAATCCCCATGGAGATCACCATGCGTAGCCCATAAAAAAGAGCTTCATATTCGGCCTCATTGTTAAGGAATCAAAGTGTATCTGAAGCACGTAACTCAGTCGGTCGCCTTTAGGGGACACCAAAACCACTCCGACCCCAGAGCCGTGAAGCATCTTGGAACCATCAAAGAACATCGTCCAATGCTCCGGGAGACTCAGGGTAGGCTACTCTTGTTCCATCCACTCGGCCAGAAAATCTACCAGGGTTTGGGACTTGATAGCTTTCTTGGGTTCGAACTTGATCTAAAAAGGAAGGAGCTTGATGGCCCACTTTGCCACTCGGCCTATGGCATCTTTGTTGTTCAGGATCTTAGACAGTGGGGCATCGCTTATCACCGTGACCAAGTGCTCTTGGAAGTAATGAGTCGCCTTCTCTCCAGTCAGATAAATCCCGTACACCAACTTCTAGTAATGCGGGTACTATTGCTTGGAAGGCGTCAGAACCTCTGAAATGTAATAGACTGGACGTTGAAGCTTGAAGGTTTTTGTTGAGGAACGTAGTATTTCAAAAAAAAACCTACGATCACGCAAGATCTATCTACTAGAAGCATAGCAACAAGAGGGGAGAGTGTGTCTACGTACCCTCGTAGACCGAAAGCGGAAGCGTCTAGTGACGCGGTTGATGTAGTCGAACGTCTTCGCGAACCAACTGATCCAAGCACCAAACGTACGGCATCTCTGCGTTCAGCACACGTTCAGCTCGATGACGTCCCACGAGCTCTTGATCCACTTGAGCTTCACGGGAGAGTTTCGTCGGCACGACGGCATGGTGACGGTGATGATGGAGCTACCGGTGCAAGGCTTTGCCTAAGCACTGAAACGATATGACCGAGCTGTGTATCTGTGGGGAGGGGCACCGCACATGGCTAAAATCTACTTGTATCTTTGGGGTGTCCCCTGCCCACGTATATAAAGGAGGGAGGAGGAGGCCTGCCCTAGAGGGGGCGCGCCAAGTGTGGGGAGTCCTACTAGGACTCCCATGTCCTAGTAGGATTCCCCTTTTTCCTTTCCGGAGTAGGAGAGAAGAAAGAGGGAAAGAGAGAGGGAGTAGGAAAGGGCAAGGTGGGGCGCCGCCCCTTTCCCCTAGTACAATTTGGACCCATGGGGGGCGCGCATCCTTCCCTTTGGCCTGCCTCCTCTATTCCCGTATGGCCCAATAAGGCCCAATACTTCTCCCGGCGAATTCCCGTAACTCTCCGGTACACCAAAAAATACCTGAATCACTCGGAACCTTTCCAATGTCCGAATATAGCCTCCCAATATATCGATCTTTATGTATCGACCATTTCGAGACTGTTCGTCATGTCCATGATCTCATCAGGGACTCCGAACAAACGTCGGTCATCAAATCACATAACTCATAATACAAATCGTCATCGAATGATAAGCGTCCGGACCCTACAGGTTCGAGAACGATATAGACATGACCGAGACACATCTCCGGTCAATAACCAATAGTGGAACCTAGATGCTCATATTGGCTCCTACATATTCTACAAAGATCTTTATCGGTCAAACCGCATAACAACATACGTTGTTCCCTTTGTCATCGGTATGTTACTTGCCCGAGATTCAATCGTCGGTATCATCATACCTAGTTAATCTCGTTACCGGCAAGTCTCTTTACTCGTTCCGTAATACATCATCTCGTGACTAACTCATTAGTCATTTGCTTGCAAGGGTTATTATGATGTGTATTACCGAGAGGGCCCAGAGATACCTCTCCGACACTCGACGTGACAAATCCTATTCTTGATCTATGCCAACACCACAAACACCTTCGGAGACACCTATAGAGCTTCTTTATAATCACCCAGTTACGTTGTGATGTTTGATAGCACACATGGTATTCCTACGGTATTCGGGAGCTGCATAATCTCATAGTCATAGGAACATGTATAAGTCATGAAGAAAGCAATAGCAGTAAAACTGAACGGTAAAGTTGCTAAGCTAATGGATGGGTCTTGTCCATCACATCAATCTCCTAATGATGTGATCTCATTGATCAAATGACAACTCATGTCTATGGCTAGAAAACATAACCATCTTTGATCAATGAGCTAGTCAAGTAGAGGCATACTAGGGACACTCCTTTTTGTCTATGTATTCACACATGTACTAAGTTTCCGGTTAATACAATTCTAGCATGAATTAATAAACATTTATCATGATATGAGGAAATAAATAATAACTTTATTATTGCCTCTAGGGCATATTTCCATCAGTCTCCCACTTGCACTTGAGTCAATAATCTAGTTCACATCACCATGTGATTTAACACCAATAGTTCACATCCTCATGTGATTCAACACTTTATAGTTCACATCGCCATGTGACCAATACACAAAAGGTTTACTAGAGTAACTAATCTAGTTCATATCGCCATGTGATTAACACCCAAAGAGTACTAAGGTGTGATCATGTTTTGCTTGTGAGAGAGGTTTAGTCAATGGGTCTGCCTCATTCAGATCCGTGTGTATTTTGCAAATTTCTATGTCTATAATGCTCTGTACGGAGATACTCTAGCTAAATGCTCCCACTTTCAATATGTATCCAGATCGAGACTCAGCGTCATCCAGATCAGTGTCAAATCTTGCATCGACATAACTCTTTAATACGAACTCTTTATCACCTCCATAACCGAGAAATATTTCCTTAGTCCTCTAAGGATAATTTTGACCGTTGTCTAGTGATCTACTCCTAGATTAAAATTGTACTCCCGTCAGGCCCAAGATGCGATTCTATCATGATCACGTGATACACTCGTGATTGGGACACAACCGCATTTCAGACGCTTAGCAAGATGGATATCATTACATCGTACCATTACATAAATACATGGGGATACAACAATTCATACAAGTTTCATGAATACAACAACATCAATACAAGGCATCCGGCTATGGATGCAAACATGAAAAGCACAACGACATCCATCTGCTATCCCAGGGTGCCGACCAGGAACCTAGCCTAAGACTGACGAGGAAGAAGAAGAAAGGACTCCAACAAAAGGTAACATCGCTCTCACGTCAAGTCATCGGAAACCTGCACCTGCAACTGTTGTTGTAGTATCTGTGAGCCACGAGGACTCAGCAATCCCATAACCATGGGTAACAAGACTAGCAAATTTAATGGGTAGGAAGAGATAAAGTGGTGAGGTTGCAGCAGCGGCTAAGCAATATATGGTGGCTAACTTACGAGTACAAGAATGAGATGAGCATCTACGCAAACGGTCGCAACTAGTAATGATCGCTAAAGATCCTGAGCTACCGACGAGTCAAACATAATCCCACTATGTTCTCTTCTCAAAGTGAAAAGAGACAGTCACGGTTACACACGCGGTTCGTGTATTTTACTTCGGATCCTCTGTAAATTTGTCTACAACCGAACATTAACAAATTCCAATCTTCCACATAACAGCGGGACGGCTTTCGAAAGATCATAACCCTGCATGGGTGTCCCAACTTAGCCCATCACAAGCTCTCATGATCAACAGAGATAATAATAATATTACCCCTTATCTTAGGGAAGGCCCGATCAGACTCGGAATTCCCGGTGCACAAGACATTTCGACAATGGTAAAACAAGTCCAGCAAGACCTCCCGGCGTGCCGACACCCTGATAGTAGCCCCGCGTATCTCGTCTCATGCCACGACCGGATGGGTGATTTTACGGGAGCCAGATACCTCGAGTTTCCCCGTGGCGGCCCTGTTGAACCCCCGTTTGGGACCAACACCATCAGCACTGCCCCCCACTGTATGTAGAAGAATCCTCGGGCAGTGCTAACTCCCTATGCAATTAATTAATTAAGTTTTTATTATGTTGCAAATTAAAAACCAATGTTGGGCCTTGCTGGAGGAGTTTTATTCAAAGACGAACTGTCAAGGGGTCCCCATATACCCAACCGTGTTAGGAACGCAAAATCAAGGAACATAACGCTGGTTTATCGGCTCCTAAGGTGGCATGAGTGGAACAAAACACCGAGCAAAAGGCCAAGCCTTCCACCCATTGCCAAGTATATAGGTGTGTTAATATATATAAGATATATTGTGATATTCCCAAAACATCAAGTTCCAACATAGAGCAATCTTCATCTTCACCTGCAACTAACGAGGCTATAAGAGGGGCTGACCAAGCGGGTAAGATAGCCAAACAACGGTTTGCTGGGAAGGTGTCAAAGGTTAGAGGTTTCATGGCAACGAGGAGAGGCCGACAATAAATGATGGGTAGCGCGACATATAACGATAGCATCGAGATAACTAGCATGGCAATGATAGTAAAGGTATCCAAGGGGATGGTCATCTTGCCTGAGATCTCGCAAGGAAGAAGAACGATTCCATGAAGAAGCGAAGAAGAGTCCACGAAGACGAACCAAGCGTAGCCGAACGAATCCTCACAATCGCAACAGATAATGAACTAGTGAGAAGAAGCACACAACAAGGTAAACACACCACTCAAGAACATGACAAGATGCTCAACCAAGTATGATGCAAGACAAGTCTATATGATGCAATTCATGGCAAGGGATGAAGCACACAAGAACAACACAAGCCAACAAGTTTAAATGAGGCCGGAAACAACATATAACAATTCCGATAAGTCCTCATGTGCACATTTCGAAATTGGTCCAGATCTGAACAAATCTTTAGTTAAAGTTGTTAAACAGCAAGTTAACATTCACCATGATGATATACTCGAAATTCTAGTCAAGTTACATATAAAGTTTGTTTAATTCGGAGATACGGCCTAGAAGATATGAGCAAAACAAGTCAAGCATGTTGAATATGCAAGATGCATCCAAACAACAAGCAAACACACTCCAAACATGTAACCAACATGATATTAAACTTCTACATGCAAAATCACACAAGTTTCATATAGGGCACGCTGAAAACGGAGCAACGTTCAACACATACACATGGGACAAGATATAACAACAAGCTGTCCAAAAACAGCAACATAGCAACTTTGGAGCAAGGCATATACTCCCTCCGTTCCTAAATGTAAGGTCTATTAGTTTTTCAAAAAGTCAATTGGTGTCTATGTTTGACCAATTTTGCAGCAAAATATATAAAGATTTATAATACTGATTATATAAAATGGAAAAATATATTTCATGATGAATCCAGTGATACTGATTTGGTATTCTAGATATTGATATTTTTGCTTATAAACTTGGTGGAACTTAGAGAAGTTTGACTTTTTGAAAAAAAATACACCTTATAATAAGGAACGGAGGGAGTATATGCTACAGCACTCAAACATCATAACAAGAGGCATGGATGTGAAATAGACATAATACTTAACAAGCATGAACTCAGAGCACACCCAAAAACTTGCTGGAACACAATTAAACAAGCATGGCAAGATTCAATATGTTTACAGATTTCTCAGACTTAGCCAAAATCTGGGAAGGCAAAAACATCATCACGATGCTGCCTTCGGAGGCACAAAACAACAATCATATCAACTCTACTGATTATTTAAAGATCATGGACATGTAATAGACATAGCATACATCAAACAACTCCATTGGAACAACTCCATAGGAGGCATGGATCAATAACAACAAGCTTCACCAAATTAATCATGCTGATAACAGTTTGACATGTACATTTATAGCAACTTGAGAGCAAGAAATAAATAAACTACAGCAGGCCATATATGCAAATAAGGGCATGGATTGATAGAGAATAACATGGACAACAAGACATGATCATTAGCCAACCCAAAACAAGCATGGATTTGACTGAGTCATCAAGCAAACATACCATCAGGTTTAACAGTTTCAGACTTAGCTGTTTTCAACAAGTCTCGGAAAATAACAACAGCGAGTAGGCTACTTTACAAGCTTGTTGCAAACACCTCAAGGCATATCATGAAAAGTGGATTTCACCACAGAAAAGACGACGTGATTTTGCATCTAAAACATATTGACAAGTGGCATGAAAGACAAACACATCAATAGCTATGAACAAGACAAAATAGCATCTCATAACAAGTTTCAGCACTTAACATCCACATGCACTTTTGCAACAGAGATTAACATGGCAATATGGCACCTAACATGAATACTACAGCAACCATCATGTAGAACACATCACAATGAACATTTTGACATATCATACACTCCATTTGGACCAACATGCACAAAGTTATCACCTCACAAACATGCTAACAAAATTACAGTTATCAGCGGTTTTAAACATATAGCACTCTTGCAACAATGATTAGGGCATCAAGATGAACTCAAACAAGCATGCCACAGTGGAACAAAATGAAGAGCATATCACAACGAACATTTTGACATATCATATGCTCAAATTGGACCATCACACAAAAAGTTACAGCCACTCAAACATGCATACATTTTAAAAGCAGAACTGGGGACTTAGAAGAAAATAGACCTCAGGGTCAGGCGGACATTGTCCAGCCTGAACGGACATGTCCGTTGGTGCTGGCTCGCGGGCCCACTGGCAGTGTCACAAGGCAGAGGAGGCTTGGACATGTCCGTCTCCTTTGGACACGTCCGGACGCGGCGCTCGGGCCCACGGGTCAGTGACTCACGGGCGAGGGCGGACATGTCCAGCGGCCTGACCGGACACGTCCGGCGGCCTTGGCCGGAGCTGCACGCCGGCGAGCTCGGCCAGGTGTCGGTGGCGGTGGAGATAGGTGCCGGAGGCCGGAGGAGGACGGAGCTAGGGTCGGCGTCAGCGGATCTGGCCTCAGGGACTCCCTTCCCGGCGACAGCGCGACCGCTGGAGCTCCGGCGACGACGGTGGTTCATGCACACAGCGAGCGAGGCGGCGGGCCGGCCGGCGCATGGCAGCGAGAGCGGAGGATGGTGGGCGGCGTCGGTGGCGGAGATGGACGGCGGGGCGGCACCGGTGGGGCATGTCGGCGGAGGCGGCGGGGGTCGAGCATGCAGCGGGGAGCTGAGCTCCCGAACCAGATCGGAAAGAGGGAGCGGGCGTGCCGGGCTTCGCGGGCTGCGGCGGCGGCTCCGGGCCCGGGCAGGCTTGGCTCGGGCCTGGCGGGGCCCTAGCGGCTGGGAGGGGCTGGCTGTGACGAGTAGCGCCCTCCCAATGGATGCGGGCGCCAGATGCGGCTACGCCAGCCACTGGCGACGCACCACTTGGCGGTGGAGGGCTAGGTCGACGCGAAAACCGAGGAGAATGGATGCGGCTGGCGGCTAAGAGGTGGGAGGAGGGCAGGTTAGGTCTAGGGTAGTCCATTTTTGGAAAGGGGGGTCTATATGTAGACATAGGGGCTAGGGTTATGGGGGTTTGGGGGTGTTTTTGCACCCTCCGATCGCGATCCGACGGATCCGATTGCGAGGGGGGTTAGGTAGGCCTAGGTGGGCTGTGTAGAGAGGTGAGTGGGCTGAGAAGAGAGAAGAGAGAGAGAGAGAGGCCCGCGGGCAGTTTCGGACACCGAAACGTCCGACGATTTAACCAGCGACTAGTGCCGCTATATTTAACGGTTGGGCTATCAAACGAACTCCAAATGCGATGAAATTTGGCAGGCGGCCTGTCTACACTATAATAAGACCACACGCCAAGTTTCATCCCATTCCAAGAACATTTTCCGGCCACTCATAAAATAAATATTCGAAGGTGTCGTGGGTGCGTGTGAGTGTGTCTGGGCTCAGAACGGACAACGGAGAGGACGGGCGAACTCGGACGGATGCAAGTTTTGAAAACATGATGATGCAATGCACATGATTACATGGCAACATGCAACACGCAAGCTGATGACATGGCAACGACGGCGAATAACTGACTGACACCTGGCACATCAGTCTCGGGGTGTCACAACTCCCTTGCCAAACTCAGGGCAGGGCATACCATAGGTCTGGTATACAGCATGTCATACTTTATAGACCCTATGGCTGAGGCATAGGAAATGACTTTCATTCTCTCTATAAATTTTGTTGTGGTCGGGCATTAAGTCTTACTCAACTTCCCACCTTGCAACACAGGCAAGAACTCTTTCTTTGACTGTTCCATTTTGAACTACTTCAAAAACTTGTCAAGGTATGTACTCATTGAAAAAACTTATCAAGCGTCTTGATCTATCTCTATAAATCTTGATGCTCAATATGTAAGCAGCTTCACCGAGGTCTTTCATTGAAAAAACTCCTTTTAAACAATCATTTATGCTTTACAGAAAATTTCTACATCATTTCCGATCATCAATATGTCATTCACATATACTTATCAGAAATGTTGTAGTGCTCCCACTCACTTTCTTGCAAATACAGGCTTCACCGTAAGTATGTATAAAATTATATGCTTCGATCAACTTATCAAAGCATATATTCCAACTCCGAGATGCTTGCACCAGTCCATAGATGGATCGCTGGAGCTTGCACATTTTGTTAGCACCATTAGGATCGACAAAACCTTCTGGTTGCATCATATACAACTCTTCTTTAATAAATCCATTAAAGAACGCAGTTTTGTTATCCATTTGCCAGATTTCATAAAATGCGGCAATTTCTAACATGATTCGGACAGACTTAAGCATCGCTACCGGTGAGAAAATCTCATCGTAGTCAACTCCTTGAACTTGTCGAAAACCTTTCGCAACAAGTCAAGTTTTGTAGATAGTAACATTACCATCGGCGTCAGTCTATCTCTTAAAGATCCATTTATTTTCAATGGCTTGCCGATCATCGGGAAAGTCCACCAAAGTCCACACTTTGTTCTCATACATGGATCCCATCTCAGATTTCATGGCCTCAAGCCATTTTGCGGAATCTGGGCTCATCATCGCTTACTCATAGTTCATAGGTTCATCATGGTCTAGTAACATGATTTCCAGAATTGGGTTATTGTACCACTCTGGCACGGAACGCATTCTGGTTGACCTACTAGGTTCAGTAGTAACTTGATCTGAAGTTTCATGATCATCATCATTAGCTTCCTCGCTGATTGGTGTTGGAATCACTAGAACTAGTTTATGTGATGTACTACTTTCTAATTCGGGAGAAGGTACAATTACCTCATTAAGTTCCACTTTCCTCCCACTGACTTCTTTCGAGAGAAACTCCTTCTCTAGAAAGGATCCATTCTTAGCAACGAATATCTTGCCTTCGGATCTATGATAGAAGGTGTACCCAACAGTTTCCTTTAGGTATCCTATGAAGACACATTTCTCCGACTTGGGTTCGAGCTTATCAGGTTGAAGCTTTTTTCACATAAGAATCGCAGCCCCAAACTTTAAGAAACAACAACTTTGGTTTCTTGCCAAACCACAGTTCATAAGGCGTCGTCTCAACGGATTTAGATGGTGCCCTTATTTAATGTGAATGCAGCTGTCTCTAATGCATAACCCAAAACGATAGTGGTAAATCGGTAAGAGACATCGTAGATCGCACCATATCTAATAAAGTACGGTTACGACATTCGGACACACCATTACGCTGTGGTGTTCCGGGTGGCGTGAGCTGTGAAACTATTCCTCATTGTTTTAAATGAAGACCAAACTCGTAACTCAAATATTTGCCTCTGCGATCAGATCATAGAAACTTAATTTTCTTGTTATGATGATTCTCTACTTCACTCTGAAATTCTTTGAAATTTTCAAATGTTTCAGACTTGTTCTTCATCAAGTAGATATACCCATATCTGCTCAAATCTTGAGTGAAGGTCAGAAAATAATGATACCCACCGCGAGCCTCAACACTCATCGGTCCACATACATCAATATGTATAATTTCCAACAAATCAGTTGCTTGCTCCATTGTTCCAGAGAACGTAGTTGTAGTCATCTTGTCCATGGGGCATGGTTCGGATGCACCAAGTGATTCCAAAAGCCCATCAGCATGGAGTTATTCATGCGCTTTACACCAATATGACCTAAATGGCAGTGCCACAAATATGTCGCACTATCATTATCAATTTTGCATCTTTTGGCTTCAATATAATGAATATGTGTATTACTACGATCAAGATCCAACAAATTATTTTCATTGGGTGTATGACCGTCAAAGGTTTTATTCATTTAAATAGAATAACAATTATTCTATGACTTTAAATGAATAACTGTATTGCAACAAACATGATCAAATCATATTCATGCTCAACACAAATGCCAAATAACATTTATTTAGTTTCTACACTAATCCGGAAAGTATAAGGAGTGTGCGATGATGATCATATCAATCTTGGAATCACTTCCAACACACATCGTCACTTCACCTTTAACTAGTCTCTGTTCATTCCGCAACTCTCGTTTCGAGTTACTAATTTTAGCAACTGAACCGGTATCAAATACCCAGGGGTTGCTATGAACACTAGTAAAGTACACATCAATAATCTGTATATCAAATATACCTTTGTTCACTTTGCCATCCTTCTTATCCGCCAAGTACCTAGGGCAGCTCCACTTCTAGTGACCATTTCCTTTGAAGTATAAGCACTTAGTTTCAGGCTTGAGTTTAGCTTTTGGTTTCTTCACGGGAGTGACAACTTTCTTGCCATTCTTCTTGAAGTTCCCCTTCTATCCCTTTGCCCTTTACTTGAAACAAGTGGTCTTGTTAACCATCAACAATTGATGATCTTTCTTGATTTCTACCTTCGCCGATTTCAGCATCGCGAAGAGCTCGGGAATTACTTTCATCATCCCTTGCATATTATAGTTCATCACGAAGTTCTACTAACTTGGTGATAGTGACTAGAGAACTTTGTGAATTACTCTCTTATCTGGAAGATTAACTCCCACTTGATTCTAGCAATTATAGTACCCAGACAATCCGAGCACATGCTCACTGGTTGAGCTATTCTCCTCCATCTTGTAGGCAAAGTACTGTCAGAGGTCTCATACCTCTCGACACGGGCATGAGTATGAAATAGTAATTTCTACTCTTGGAACATCTTATATGCTCTGTGGCATTCAAACGTTTTTGAAGTCCCGGTTCTAAGCCGTAAAGCATGGTGCACTAAACTATTAAGTAGTCATCATACCTAGCTTTTGTCAAAATGTTCATAACGTTTGCATCTGCTCCTGCAATAGTTCTGTCACCTAGGGGTGCATCAAGGACATAATTCTTCTGTGCAGCGATGAGGAAAATCCTCAGATCACGGAACATGTCCGCATCATTGCTACTATCATCTTTCAACTTATATTTCTCTAGGAACATATAAAAACAAACGGGGAGCTACATCGCGAGCTATTGATCTACAACATAGATATGCTAATACTACCAGGACTAAGTTCGTCGTAAATTAAAGTTCAATTAGTCATATTACTAAAGAACTCCCACTTAGGTAGACATCCCTCTAGTCATCTAAATGATCATGTGATCCAAATAAACTAAACCATGTCCGATCATCACGTGAGATGGAGTAGTTTTCAATGGTGAACATCTTATGTTGATCATATCTACTATATGATTCACGCTCGACCTTTCGGTCTCCAGTTTTCTGAGGCCATGTCTGTACATGCTAGGCTCGTCAAGTTTAACCCGAGTATTCTGCATGTGCAAAACTGTCTTACATCCGTTGTATTTGAATGTAGAGCTTATCACACCCAGTCATCACATTGTGTCTCGGCACGACGAACTTCCGCAACGGTGCATACTCAGGGAGAACACTTCTACCTTGAAATCTGTGTAAGGGATCATCTAATAATGCTACCGTCGCTCTAAGCAAAATAAGAAGCATAATAAGATAAACATCACATGCAATCAAAATATGTGACATGATATGGCCATCATCATCTTGTGCTTTTGATCTCCATCTCCAAAGCATCGTCATGATCTCCATCGTCACTGGCTTGACACCAAGATCTTCATCGCAATGTTGTGGTCGTCTCGCCAACTATTGCTACTACTACTATCGCTAACTCATAGTGATAAAGTAAAGCAATTACATGGCTTTCGCAATTCATACAATAAAGAAACAACCATAAGGCTCCTGCCGGTTGCTGATAATTTACAAAACATGATCATCTCATACAATAACGTGTAACTCATCACGTCTTGACCATATCACATCACAACATGCCCTGCAAAAACAACTTAGACGTTCTCTACTTTGTTGTTGCAAATTTTACGTGGCTGCTACAGGCTTAGCAAGAACAGTTCTTACCTATGCATACAAAAACCACAATGATTTTTCGTCAAGTATGTGATGTTTTAACCTTCACAAGGACCGGGCGTAGCCACACTCGATTCAACTAAAGTTGGAGAAACTGACACCCGCCAGCCACATGTGTGCAAAGCACGTCGGTAGAATCAGTCTCGCGTAAGCGTACGCATAATGTCGGTCCGGGCCGCTTCATCCAACAATACCGCCGAATCAAAGTATGACATGATGGTAAGCAATATGACTATTATCACCCACAACTCATTGTGTTCTACTCGTGCATATCATCTACGCATAGACCTGGCTCATGATGCCACTATTGGGGAATGTAGTATTTCAAAAAAAAAAAATCCTATGATCACGCTAGATCTATCTACTAGAAGCATAGAAATGAGAGGGGAGAGTGTGTCTACGTACCCTCATAGACCGAAAGCAGAAGCGTCTAGTGACGCGGTTGATGTAGTCGAACATCTTCGCGATCCAACCGATCCAAGCACCGAATGTACGGCACCTCCGCGTTCAGCACAAGTTCAGCTCGATGACGTCCCACGAGCTCTTGATCCAGATGAGCTTCACGGGAGAGTTTCGTCGGCATGACGGCGTGGTGACGGTGATGATGAAGCTACCGGCGCAGGGCTTCGCCTAAGAACTGCAACGATATGACCGAGGTGTGTATCTGTGGGGAGGGGCACCACACACGGTTAAAATCTACTTGTGTCTTTGGGGTGTCCCCTGCCCACGTATATAAAGGAGGGAGGAGGAGGCCTGCCCTAGAGGGGGCGCGCCAGTGTGGGGAGTCCTACTAGGACTCCCAAGTCCTAGTAGGATTCCCCTTTTTCCTTTCCGGAGTAGGAGAGAAGAAAGAGGGAAAGAGAGAGGGAGCAGGAAAGGGCAAGGTGCGGTGCCACCATTCTTTCCCCTAGTCGAATTCGGACCCATGGGGGCGCGCCTCCTTCCCTTTGGCCTGCCTCCTCTATTCCCGTATGGCCCAATAAGGCCCAATACTTCTCCCGGCGAATTCCCGTAACTCTCCGGTACTCCAAAAAATACCCGAATCACACGGAACCTTTCCAATGTCTGAAAATAGCCTTCCAATATATCGATCTTTACGTCTCGACCATTTAGAGACTATTCTTCATGTCCATGATCTCATCCGGGACTCCGAACAAACGTCGGTCATCGAATCACATAACTCATAATACAAATCATCATCGAACATTAAGCGTGCGGACCCTACGGGTTCGAGAACTATGTAGACATGACCGAGACACATCTCCGGTCAATAACCAATAGCGTAACCTGGATGCTCATATTGGCTCCTACATATTCTACGAAGATCTTTATCGGTCAAACCGCATAACAACATATGTTGTTCCCTTTGTCATCGGTATGTTACTTGCCCGAGATTCGATCATCGGTATCATCATACCTAGTTAATCTCGTTACCAGCAAGTCTCTTTACTCGTTACGTAATACATCATCTCGTGACTAACTCATTAGTCATTTGCTTGCAAGGCATATTATTATGTGTATTACCGAGAGGGCCCAGAGATACCTCTCCGACACTCGATTGACAAATCCTATTCTTGATCTATGCCAACACCACAAACACCTTCGGAGACAACTTGTCGGTGTACTAAAGTAGGGGTACCTTAGTATCCCGAACTTGTGCACGGGCAGTCGCAGCGTCCCGTGGCAGGGCTTGCCATGCGATCGCTAAGGCCCACTGTGGTCCCTTTGGGGCCATTCAAGAACAAAGTATTCAATTTAAAGAAACAAGGCCTCGGCAAGAGGAGCTTGCCGGGAAGGCCACTCGAGGCTCAAGACCACTTCTTTTAGCACAAGACCCTGGCAAGGAGAGCTTGCCGGGAAGGCCAAACAAGGCATTTCAAGAGACTTGCCGCGACGCGCCACGCATCCCGACAAGGCCCGGAGAGCGACAAGCTCCCAGGCGCGACAAGATAGCAACCGCGGCAAGGCGCTTGCCGCGGCAAACTCCCACTAGGTACCCTCGCTCCAGCACATCCGCCCACGCGTCGCCCTGGGACCCTTCCAGGCGCACGTGGCGGAAGGTTGTGCAGCCTGGGGTACACGGTGGCAACATGTGATGACGAGGCCACCGTCGTGGCGGACGGTGGCGCCCTGAATGACACTTTTTGCACTGTTTGGAGCGACGGCGACGGGCATTTAATGCCCTTGTCCCCTATCGTCAGGGTTAGGTATAGAGCACTATACAAACATTGTTCCAACTACCACCCATTTTACGTTTTTACCCCCATCTGCGTTGCCACCTGTCGGTGACCCCTTTGACCTATAAAAGGAGGCCCATGCGCAACGTAGAGGGGGCTCCGATCATCGATCACTCTCACGCTCGGTCCTGTTAGCGATTAGCACTGTAGCTCTTCTCGCTCTCGAGCCAAGAACGCAATACAAACCAAGGCAGGAGTAGGGTTTTACGCCCCCGTGCGGCCCGAACCTGGGTAAACTGCTCACGTGTTCGCCTCGATCCGCTCTTTGTGCATCCTCCGCCCCCTTGCCATACCGAAAAGGGGCTCCGGTCCCATAGGTGTTCGTGGGCGATCAGTTTCCCCGACATCTTTGGCGTGCCAGGTAGGGGGTGCGTCGAGTTTGTGTGAACCTGATCCGGCATTCACGCGGGTGAAATCTCCACCAACTTCATTGACTTCATCGATATGCCGCCGAAGAAGAAGGCTTCGGAGGCAGCAGGCCCGTCCGCGTCGATCCCGCCACCGCCGGAGCCAACGGCTGGAGGGGTAGACGCCGGCGGGAGGACGGACGTCGGCGAGGAAACTCACGGCGCCGCCAAGTCCAAGGACAAGACGGACGACCGAGCGCACTCCAAGGCCTCGGCGTCCGTACACGCACCGCGCCCCTCTCAGGAGGCGCGGGACGAGCAGTGACGTGGTACACAAGGTACCATACGCTTGCTGGGCCAAGGTCAAGCTGGCGGTTCGCGGGACGCTCAAGGCCAACATGCTGGCACGAGCAAGGCGTGGTCGCCGGGACGAGACGCTGCTCCTTCTAACGTAGTTAGAAGTCCGAGCATATCTCGCTCCTCGCACCGCTCGCCACCACTCCCCGCCACTGCAGCAGAAGCTCTAGATCGAGCTCAGCTACTCCTTGACTTCCCTCCTTCGGCCGACAAGGCCGACGACTGGAGGGCCACCATCCAAAGCCTCATCGCCTTTGCCAGCAACGACACTCCGCAGCAGCCGACGATGTCGCGGCCGCGGCAAGTTAGCTAGGCGCAGGCTGATGGAGACAAGACCGCCGGGCTGCAACCACCGTGCACTCCGCGCCCCGAAGGCGAAAATTGCCGACTCGTCGGATCAACATCGACGACGACTCCACTGCGTCGTCAGATCCGTGAGCTCGCCGCGATCAGCGCCAAGTTCTCGACGACCGACGACAAGAGGATGCTTGAAGTCGTATCGAGCGTCGAAGAGAAGCGCGACGACAATCAGATCAGCGCGCTGGGCCCACTGTTGACATCCAAGCGCCAGGGGGACCAGGCGACCTGCCATACGCGGCGGGCTGCCCTGCGTTCACCCGTGAGCTGCGGCAAGTCCAGTGGCCCAGCATGAAGAACTTCAAGCCCGACGTACCCGAGAAGTACGACGGCAAGACTCATCCGTCAGAGTTCCTCAGCATCTACACCATCGCGGTGCAGGCTGTCGGGGGACGAGACGAGAAGATACTCGCAAACTACTTCCCGCTAGTGCTCAAGCCAAACGTCAGATCTTGGCTCATGCACTTGCCGGAGAACTCCATTTCTTCTTGGGCCGACCTGTGCCATCAATTTGTCGGCGCCTTCACGGGCGGCCACAAGCCCCATGGCCAGGAGAGTGACCTTCATATACTCGCCCAGAAGGAAGGGGAGTCCCTGCGTAAGTACATCTAGAGATTCAGCCGCGTCCAGCACAACATCCCAGACGTCCACCTTGCCGCGGTTATTAGCGCGTTCCACCAGAACGTGCGTAACCGCAGGATGGGGGAGGAGATGGCGATGTGCAAGATCCGAGACGTCAGTGAGCTTTATGCCCTGGCCGACAAGTGCGCATGTGCTGAAGAGGGGAGGAAACTCCCCAGAGAGGATGCTAGACCAGGGGGATCAGATAGTGAGGATGCCGCCCCGGCAAAAAAGAACCGGCGGCGGAACAATAGGAAAAAGAAGAACAAAGAAGTGCTGGTCGTCGAGCAGTCCGGCAAGGAGGCTGGCGCCAAGAAAGCCCAGACCGGTCGCTCCGGCAAGGAGGCTGCCGCGTGCACCAACTGCCAGACTGTGGCCACCGCCGACAAGCAGGACGGCTCCGACAAGCAATACTGCAAGATCCACCGCACCAAGGGCCACGACCTCCAGAACTGCAAAAGGGTCGAGTACCTCATCGAACAGCAGAAAGCTGAGTATGAGCGACGCGACAAGGAGAAGGCCCAGGGAGGTGGTGGAGAGTCCGGCAAGAAGTGGCCATTCAACGGACGGGGAGGACGCCGCGGCAAGGCCAAGCAGCGGCAAGGAGACAGACCTCCCCGCAGCCGCGACAAGGACGAAGATGAAGATGACGAAGAAGACATGGATGACGGAGATAACAGCGAGCAGGAGTTCCAGAAGGCCACGGGGGTTCTGTGCGTTGACGGTGGTGCTTCTCTGCATACTTCCCACCGCCAACTCAAGCAATGGGTGCGGGAAGTTAATGCGGCAGAACCGCCCGTCGAGTCGCGCAAACTTCTGAAGTGGTCCAGCACGCCCATCATCTTTGACATTGAGGACCACCCTGACCGCACAACTGCGGTCGGGTGCTTGCCGATGTTGGTTTCACGAACTATACGCAACCTCAGGGTCACCAAGATGCTGGTTGACGGCGGAGCCGGCCTAAACTTGATCTCCTCCGCTGTGGTTCGGAAACTCCAGATCCCCGACAGCGAGCTCGAAGAAACCGGCACGTTCCAAGGGATCAACCCAGGAAGGAGCAAGCCGAAGGGGAAGATCACGCTGCCAGTGACATTTGGCGGAGAGCTGAACTTCAGGACTGAGAGGATCACCTTTGACGTTGCCGATATCCCATTACCCTACAATGGGATACTTGGCCGTCCAGCGCTCGCCAAGTTCATGGCAGCCTCTCATTATGCTTACAACATGCTCAAGATGCCGGGCCCGATAAGCGTCATCTCTGTCCCCGGCGACAAGAAAGATGCCCTTATCTGTGCCGACAAGATTTACCGGGACGCAGCAGCTGCAACGGATAGCAAAACACTTGCCGTTGAAGCTCCCGGGGGGAAGAACAAGGCCAAGTCCGGCAAGAGCTCTGGGGCCCACTCCGGCAAACGCACCTCTTCGAAGTGCTGCGCTGCCGTCGAGGACGCACCATCGAGCTCCACCGGCAAGTGTAAGAAGGCGATGGCAGCTCCACCAGAGACGAAGAAGGTGTCCGCCAAGGAGGACGGCACTGGTGGTACTTTCACCATCAGTGCCACGCTTGATCCTAAATAGGAAAGCGCGCTCGTTGCTTTCCTGCGGGCAAATGTCGACGTGTTTGCATGGCAACCGTCTGACATCCCCGGCGTTCCCAGGAAAGTGATTGAGAACAAGCTTGCCGTTTGTCCTCACGCGCGGCCCGTCAAGCAGAAAGTTAGAAAACAAGAAGTGGAGCGCCAAGAGTTCATAGCGGAAGAAATCAAGAAGCTCGAAGCGGCAGGCCTTGTCAGAGGTGTACTCCATCCCACGTGGTTGGCCAACCCTATTGTCGTGCGCAAGGTGAACGGGAAGTGGAGGCTTTGTATAGACTTCACCGATGTGAATAAAGCTTGTCCCAAAGATCCATTTCCCTTGCCGCGCATTGACCAGATTGTTGACTCCACAGCCGGATGTGAGTTGCTTTCGTTTCTTGATGCATATTCAGGATACCACCAGATATTTATGGCTGAAGAAGATGAAGAGAAGACCGCATTCATTACTCCATGTGGCACTTACTTCTTCATACGCATGCCCTTTGGATTAAAGAATGCCGGTTCGACTTTTGCAAGGGTAGTCCACACTGCATTTGAGCCACAGATACACAGAAATGTAGAAGCTTACATGGACGATATAGTGGTCAAGAACAAGGACATGGCTACTCTGATACAAGATTTAGACGAAACCTTTGGGAATCTGCGCAAGATCCAACTCAAGCTCAACCCCGAGAAGTGCGTGTTTGGAGTCCCCTCCGGCAAGCTTCTCGGGTTCTTCGTGTCTCAAAGGGGGATTGAAGCTAACCCCGACAAGATCAAAGCCATCGAGCAGATCGAAGCCCCAAAGCACGTCAAGGATGTACGAAGACTTGCCGGCTGTGTGGCTGCTCTCAGCAGGTTTATCTCTAAGTCTGCGGAACGCACCTTGCCGTTTATCAAAATTTTGAAAAAGGCGGGTCCAATGAAATGGACTCCGGAAGCAGAGGCAGCGCTGCGGGACTTGAAGAGGTACCTGTCCTCCACTCCAATACCTGTCGCACCTAAGCCACAAGAGAAGTTGCTGCTATACTTAGTAGCAACCAATCAAGTGGTCAGTGCTGCGTTAGTAGCGGAAAGGGAGGCAGATGATGAGCCAACACCCCCGGCAAGCACATCCAGCGACAAGCAGGGGGCTTCCCCGACATGGATGGAACCATACAGATGCAAGAGGACGTACGGAAGAAGATGGTGCAGCGCCCAGTCTACTTCGTCAGCTCCCTTCTCCAGGGGGCTAGGTCAAGGTACTTGGGGGGGGGGGGCAGAAGCTGCTTTTCGGCCTTCTCATGGCCTCGAGAAAGCTGCACCACTACTTCCAAGTGCACGAGATAACAGTGGTCACTCGCTTTCCGCTGAAGAGTATACTGCAAAATCCAGAAGCGACAGGCAGGATTGTCGAGTGGGCACTGGAGCTATCAAGCTTTGGCCTCAAGTTTGAAAGCACTTCAACTATCCAGAGCAGAGCATTGGCAGAGTTTATAGCAGAATGGACGCCAACGGCAGACGAAGAGATTCCAGAGACGAGCATCCCCGCCAAGGAAGCAAGCAAAGAATGGATAATGTACTTTGATGGTGCCTTCTCGCTACAAGGCGCCGGTGCCGGCGTGCTACTCTTCGCGCCCACCGGAGAGCACCTCAAGTACGTCGTACAGATGCACTTTCCCAAGGAGCAAGCGACAAACAATACTGCAGAGTATGAGGGTTTGCTTGCCGGTCTCAGAATCGCGGTAGACCTTGGGATTAAGAAGCTGATTGTAAGGGGTGACTCACAGTTGGTTGTCCGCCAAGTGAACAAGAGCTACCAGAGTCCGTTGATGGAAGCTTATGTCGACGAAGTGAGAAAGCTTGAAGAGCACTTTGAAGGCTTACAGATGGAACACATTCCAAGAGCTCAGAACGATGTCGCAGATGGCCTGTCAAAGTGTGCTGCATTAAAGCTACCTGTGGAACCGGGGATCTTTGTGCTCAAGCTAACTCAACCATCCGTAACACCGTCAACTGGGCAGAACAAGAAGAGAAAGTTGGTTTCTGGTCACTACTTGCCGGCAGAGCTTCCTGAAGCCGCCGCCAATAAGGTCACCAAGGTCAACAACAAGATTGCTGAGGAACGGTCTGCTCCTGCTAACCCTAGGGTTTGTACAGTTGAAGCAGGCGTTCCCGACAAGTTTTGCTTCGGCAAGCTTGCCGGGGAACGTCAAGCTCCGGCTGAGCCACAAGTTCTTGCCGTGGAAGCTGACGTTCCCGCAGCAGCACAGATGCCTTTAGTCCTTGTCGTCGAGCCGCAAGCTCCGGCATGGGCACAACAGATTGTCCGTTTCCTCCCGACAGGAGAA
Organism: Secale cereale; assembly: GCA_902687465.1. Classification (NCBI taxonomy): domain Eukaryota; kingdom Viridiplantae; phylum Streptophyta; class Magnoliopsida; order Poales; family Poaceae; genus Secale; species Secale cereale. The sequence continues at coordinate 111,414,741 of LR738715.1, forward strand.
CTTCCCGAAGAGCCGGAAGAAGCAGAAAGAATAACCCGGCAGTCAAGTATGTATCAGTTTGTCGGCAACGAACTATACAGAAGAAGACTTAACGGTGTGAAATTGAAATGCATTGCCCGGGAAGATGGACAAGAGCTGTTGGCAGAGATACACGGAGGCATATGTGGCCACCACATTGGCGCCAGAGCACTTGCCGGCAAAGCGTTCCGGCAAGGTTTCTTTTGGCCAGAATCCCTCCAGGATGCAACTGGGCAAGTAACCAAGTGTGAAGCATGCCAGTTCCATTCCAAGCAGATACATCAACCAGCTCAAGCTCTCCAGACGATCCCTTTATCCTGGCCATTTTCGGTCTGGGGGCTCGACATCCTCGGCCCCTTTCCCCGCGCATCCGGGGGCCTTGAGTACTTGTACGTCGCCATCGACAAGTTCACAAAGTGGCCGGAAGTGGAACCAGTGAGAAAGGTGACCGCACAGTCAGCAGTCAAGTTCTTCAGGTCGATTGTTTGCCGTTTCGGAATCCCTAACAAGATCATCACCGACAACGGCACACAATTCACAAGTCGCACATTCATGCAATACGTCCAAGACCTTGGCGCCAAGGTCTGCTTCGCTTCTATTGTCACCCGAGGAGCAACGGTCAAGCGGAGAGGGCAAATGCTGAAGTGCTGCGCGAACTCAAGACGAGAACTTTCGACAGGCTGCGCAAGTGCGGAAGGAACTGGATCGAGGAGTTGCCAGCGGCTCTTTGGTCGATCAGGACAACGCTAAATCGAGCCACTGGACAGACACCCTTTGCTCTTGTCTATGGAGCAGAGGCAGTTCTCCCCACGGAACTCGTATACGGGTCGCCTCGAGTGCTCGCTTACGGTGAGCTCGAGCAAGAGCAGCTGCGACAAGATGACGCATTGCTCCTTGAGGAAGACCGTCTTCAGGCTGCTGTACGAGCTGCTCGATACCAGCAAGCTTTGCGCCGCTACCATAGCAGCAATGTTAAAGCCAGAAGTCTCGAGGAAGGCGACCTTGTTCTTCGGCGCATTCAGTCCGCCAAGAATTCCAACAAGTTGACGCCGAAGTGGGAAGGCCCTTATCGGGTAAAACAAGTCACTAGGCCCGGCGCAGTCCGCCTAGAGACCGAAGATGTCTTACCGGTGAGCAACTCCTGGAACATTGAGCATCTTCGCAAGTTTTACCCATAAGGCGCGGTTGCCGTGATCCGCTCCGGCAACCACCTTTTGTACAAGTCTTGCCGCTGTTGCATGTAATCCTTTGTACAAAGCCGGGCGCAGATCCCGTGCATCAGTAAAGTTTATGTGCATCACACAACTTGTCATTTCAAGCCTTTTCATTTTATTGCATGTACTATCTGACACTTTGTGCAGCACCTACCCTCGGTAAGCAATAACGAGCCCGAGAGCTCCATATCTATATTCTCTCTTCTGCCTTCTTTCTCCAGCAGAGGAAGGTTTCCTCGCGCACAGGTTTGCCGGGGGGGAGGAGGATAGTGGAATGGACCAGGCGCCGTTCAAGAAAACCCTGCCTTGCCGGGAAGCAAACAACACAAAAGCTAAGTTGCCAAAGTTGGAGCGATCAAATTTTTAATTTTTAAGTTATCTTCCTTGAACGACCTCGCTTAGTATGGAAAACATGTGCGCGGAGGAACCAACTCGTGGCTAGCCGCGCCCTTACTTTGTTTCGAGCACGCTCAACGACTTAAGTGTGCTGCGACTAATGTCACGCCCTTGTTTCGTTTTCGAGTTTGCTCAACAATCTAAGTGTGCTGCGACCAGCTACGACAAGGTTTCTTGTCGGCAACGACATTGCCAGCAGGCTGCTGAAGTTCCGCACTCAGCGCTCGCGGCAAGGGTCCCTACGCCGGCAAGTTCCCTAAAAGCGTAGGGTAAAAGTATACAAAGCAAGGAAGTCAAGTAAAGGAAATAACATTGCATTAACTACCCAAAATAAAGTTATCTTACAAAGCAACTTGTCGCAGTGCTAATAGACTATTGTTCATAACGTGGTTGGCAGCGACAAGGAAAGAAGAAAGTAAACAAGACTAATCCGCACGGTCGCCCTCGACCCTCTTGATGCCGCCCACCTTATTCACAATAGGCGCGACAAGGGCCTTGAGCGCCTCCTGGCCAACGTCCGGCGGCAAGGTCCTGAGGACGTTGGTGAGGTTGAGGCCTGGGTTGCGGTGCACTATCTTCATCAACACCTTCTCGAAGGCCCCTGCGCAGAGCCTGCGCGACTCGCCCGCTAGCTGCTTTGGGATCCTTTCCCGGAGCTGCTGGAGGGCCGGCGCCACCCCCCTGAAGAACAAGCTCAACTTGGCGCTGTGGGGGAGATTCTCGTCGGTGGAGTACCCGAGGAGCTCCGCCCCCAGCCCCGCCAGCTCCTTGTCGACGTCGGCAGCGGCGGCAACAAGACCCTCTGTCCAGTGCTCCACCGTCAGCCTGAAGTTGTTTTGGGAGATGGCGGCGCTGTCCAACAGCGCCTTCTCGGCCCTGAGCTCCTCCTTCAGTTTCGTCTCCCACTCTCTGGCGCCGTCAAGCGTTGTGGTGAGGGTGGACAACTTCAGCTCCAGATCGGCGATGGAGTCATTGGCGACGGCGAGCTCCTTGCCCTTGTCGGAGAGGCGGACCTGCAGCTCGGAGTGGCTGTGGGTGTCCTTCTCCCTCTCGAGCTTCAGTGCGGCAACCTCCTCGCCGCTCGTCTTGAGGTTGGCCACCACTTGCGCCACCCTCGCCTCCAAGTCCCTCTTGGCGGTCTCAGCAGCCACAGCAGCATCCTTTCGCTTCCTGCAGAGCTCCGCCAAGAGACTGTTCGCGTGTGGCAAGGTCGTCCTCGTGGCTGTCGAGGTCGACCTTCCACTGTGTTACTTCGCCTTCTCGCCGGGACAACTCCTCGGCGGCGAGCCGTTGCTGCTCCTCCGCTTCGGCCCTCTCCAAGATAAACGCCTGATGCGCCTCGGCGAGCTGCTCCCGCTCCTCCGCCAAGGATCGAAGAGCTGCTTGGTTGCTGGCTCGGAGCTCTTCTGTGTGCTTCTCCAAATCGACGCCCGCCTTGGCGGCCAGAGCCTCTCGGGACTCCAGCTTGGCCTGCCTGGCGCGGTACAGGGATAGAAGCCTCCGCAGAAGCCGCTCCTCCTCGTGCTCGCTGCTGCCGCTTGGCGCATCAACAAACTTCAGCCCGGCGGAGGCAAGGACCTCCCCGTCGAAGACCTCTCCCTCTACGGGCGCCCTGTATGTGGACGCCCATGGGAGCTGAATGAATACTCCGTTGCCGGCCTCCAGATAGGCGCCTAGCTCGGCCGCGGCAGCAGAGGGATCGGTAGCCGGCGCAGCGTTTGACGCTCCTGCGGCCTCAGGGCCGTCAGTGCGACCACCGGATCCCTCCTCAGCCGCCGCGCCGGCAGCCTTGGCGGCCTCGTCTGTGGCGGGCTCATCAGCATCAGCCGCCTCTTCGGTAGCGGCGGCACCACCAGTGTTGCCGCGCGCGTCCTCCTCGGCGGTGGCTTCCGTCTCCATCGACTCTGTGGCGGACGGGTCTGACAAAAGAAAAGAAAAAGAAGGAAAAATAGTCAAGCAAATATCCAAAAAAGAAGAATCACAAGGAAAAAAGTCCAGGGTTTTACCTGTGCGGGCCTACTCTTCGGTGGGGTTCCTTGGCGGGGAGTTCTCCCTCGGCGGCGTGGTGGTAGCTCCCGCCGGCGGAGGGCCGCTGGTGCCGTCCCTTGGCGGTGTACTCGCCCTTGGCGGAGTACTCGCCCTTGGCGGGGTGCTTGCCCCTGGCGGAGTACTCGCCCTTGGCGGAGTGTCCTCCCTTGCCGGGGAGCTTCCCCTTGGCGGTGCGGTCGAGACGTGCGGCGCGTCGGGGGCGGTCTCCTGGCGCTCCTGATGCTGCTGCTCCGTTTCTACACAGGTCAACAAACAAAACTTCAACAAAGATAGAACGCCCACGCGCGCCCGACAAGCGGAAAGTAGACGAAGGACTTACACTGGGGGCTGCGCTGGGGGCTGCTCTGGAGAACGACTATCGGGCCCGACGAGCCTGTCGCAGGCGCGCCCCCTGCTGCTGCGGCGGGCTCATCCTCGATGACGATCACTGGGACTTTGGCCCTCTTCGCCGCCCTCTGGGCCAGAGTCCTGGAAGAAAGACAGGATCAAAATCAGGCAAAAGAGATACAAGATAAGAATCAACAGAAAACCAAAGAAAAACAAGAACAGCGAAGACTTACTCTTCTTCCTCCTCATCGTCGGAGCTGAGCGCCGAGAAATCAAAATCAGGCTCGCGCGTCCCGGCACGAGGAGCTGGGGGAGTCGGCTCCCTTGGCCGCTTGGCGGGGGCCGGGATGGTGGTCTGAGAAGACCCCGCTCCGGTTGCCGCCGAAGCGCGAGGGGCGGCGGGCACAGGGGCGCCAATCCGAGAAGATCCCCCTCCTGTTGCCGCTGAGGCACGGGGCGCTCCCTTGGCGGCCTTGCTCGTCGCGGTGGCGCGTGTCGGGCGACGCTGCGGCTGCTGGCTCGCCTGCCGCCCTGTCACGTCTGCGGCCTTGCGGAGGCGCCTTTTCGGCGCAGCTGGAGGACTTGCTGGTGGCGGTGAGCTACCCGAGCACGAGGAAGAGGAGTCGAGACCCAGCGAGCCACCTGAGTCTTCGGCAGGGTCGCTTGACCCGACGCCCTGCTCGGCGGGCCCGCTCGACTCGGCGCCTTGCTCGGTGGGCTCGCTTGTCTCGGCGAGTCGCCAGACAAGCTTTCCCGCTTTGCGAAGCTCTTCCTCCTCGGTGAGACTTGCCGCCTCCGCCTCCTCCACAGTATACCCAAACTCGCCCGCGGCCCTGGCTGCAGCTGCCTCTTCCAACCTGGTGGCAATATATGCCATCTCCTGGTCGGTGGTGTCGCGGGTGAGTCCCCTCTTCTCGTCGGCTTTAATTGGCGACTCCACCAGGTTGTCGAAGAACGTCTGCACGGCTTCGTCGGAAGGTTCCCGCCAAGTGGGGTCGATCCCATGGGAATCACACCACGGCATCACCACGCGAACGGCACTGAGCGCAGAGCTATTGCACAATGGAACTACGCCCGGCGGCAACGCGAACCACTCAGGACGGGCGGAGTCATACTTAAATAGCGCTTGGAGCATTGCGTTGAGCTCCAAGACAGTGAAGTTGTAATTGAGGCCCGGGCGCAACCTCATGATGTCTGCCGCGTTCTCGAACTCCCAGGCATCCCTCTTCCTCTCCTGCAAGGGAGCGATGCGGCGGCGGAGGAAGTCTGCCCCGACGGCCCCTACAGTGAGCCTGGCTTGCCAGAGGCGAAGGATCCGAGTGGTGGCTATCTTCAGCTTGTCGTCCTCGGGGGCCAAGTCACTCTAGTCATTGCCGCGTACTACTGCGGTTTGGCATCGGGAAGTGAAAGACTGCGGGTCATCCTCTATAATCCAACACCAGTTGGCCCTCCACTCATCCCACTTGCCGCGGAGCTCCCCCGTCAAGTAAGCCTCTTTCTTATGGAGCCTAAAGATCCAAGAGATTCCGCCAGACAGAGGTGACCCCGACTCGACTCGAGGTATGAAGTAATGGCGGAAGAGAGCTACATTGGGGTAAACTCCGACGAAATTTTCGCACAGATGTGCGAAAATGGCCATGGTCAAGACTGCGTTTGGGGTGAAGTCAAGGAGATGAAACCCGTAGGTATTCATGATGTCATAGAAGAATTCCGAAAAGGGCGGGCAGAGCCCGCAGTAGAAGAACAGAGCGAAGAAGGCATAGCCGTTCAGGTACATCTCGCAGGCCACGGCGGGGAGTACCTTGGTGCGCGGGTGCGCCTTCGTCTCCCTCGACCAGAAGAGGTAGAAGTTGTCTTTCAGATCCTCCGCACTAAGCCTTGGCAGGAAGACCGCCATCTTCTTCCGCATTGCTACTAGCCGCAGCGCCTTGGTGGACTTCGCGGCCTTCGCCTTCTCGCCCTTCGGGGCCATGGCGGGGACGGTGGGGGAAGTCGACGGCGCTGGTGGTGCTGGCGGCGGCGGAGGAGGGGGGCGGAGCGCTTCTCTCTTTCGACCTTCGGGGAAGAGGGGAGCGGCGGGGATTTCTGGAGGATGAAGAAGCAACGGGCGAATGGAAGGGACTTCCCCTGTTTCCCCTGCTTTTAAGGGGGGAGGGGGGACGTTCCGCATTTCCCCATTAAAGAAACAGGCCACGACCTCTCCCACGACGCCGCGATTGACGCGTGCCGTTAGGGAGGGGCGCGGTGGATACGGAGTGGGATACGACGTGCCGCAGGCCGCGCGTGCCCGTGCACTGTTTTGGGCCTGGCCCAACAGCGCTCGGCACCGTGTATGGCCCAGGCCCGGGGGGCTCCTGTCGGTGTACTAAAGTAGGGGTACCTTAGTATCCCAAACTTGTGCACAGGCAGTCGCAGCGTCCCGTGGCAGGGCTTGCCGTGCGACCGCTAAGGCCCACTGTGGTCCCTTTGGGGCCATTCAAGAACAAAGTATTCAATTTAAAGAAACAAAGCCCCGGCAAGAGGAGTTTGCCGGGAAGGCCACTCGAGGCTCAAGACCACTTCTTTTGGCACAAGACCCTGGCAAGGAGAGCTTGCCGGGAAGGCCAAACATGGCATTTCAAGAGACTTGCCGCGACGCGCCACGCGTCCCGACAAGGCCCAGAGAGCGACAAGCTCCCAGGCGCGACAAGATAGCAACCGCGGCAAGGCGCTTGCCACGGCAAACTCCCACTAGGTACCCTCGCTCCAGCACATCCGCCCACGCGTCGCCCTGGGACCCTTCCAGGCGCATGTGGCGGAAGGCTGTGCAGCCTGGGGTACACGGTGGCAAGATGTGATGACGAGGCCACCGTCGTGGCGGACGGTGGCGCCCTGACGGAGGTTTTTTGCACTGTTTGGAGCGACGGCGACGGGCATTTAATGCCCTTGTCCCCTGCCGTCAGGGTTAGGTATAGAGCACTATACAAACACTGTTCCAACTACGACCCATTTTACGTTTTTACCCCCATCTGCGTTGCCACCTGTCGGTGACCCCTTTGACCTATAAAAGGAGGCCCATGCGCAACGTAGAGGGGGCTCCGATCATCGATCACTCTCACGCTCGGTCCTGTTAGCTATTAGCACTGTAGCTCTTCTCGCTCTCGAGCCAAGAACGCAATACAAACCAAGGCAGGAGTAGGGTTTTACGCCCCCGTACGGCCCGAACCTGGGTAAACTGCTCGCGTGTTCGCCTCGATCCGCTCTTTGTGCATCCTCCGCCCCCTTGCCGTACCGAAAAGGGGCTCCGGTCCCATAGGTGTTCGTGGGTGATCAGTTTCCCCGACACAACTGTAGAGCATCTTTATAATCACCTAGTTATGTTGTGACGTTTGATAGCACACAAGGTGTTCCTACAGTATTCGGGAGTTGCATAATCTCATAATCATAGGAACATGTATAAGTCATGAAGAAAGCAATAGCAGTAAAACTAAACGATCAAGTTGCTAATCTAACGTATGGGTCTTGTCCATCACATCATTCTCCTCATGATGTGATCCCGTTGATCAAATGACAACTCATGTCTATGGCTAGGAAACATAACCATATTTGATCAATGAACTAGTCAAGTAGAGGCATACTAGGGACACTCTGTTTTGTCTATGTATTCACACATGTACTAAGTTTTCGGTTAATACAATTCTAGCATGAATTAATAAACATTTATCATGATATAAGGAAATAAATAATAACTTTATTATTGCCTCTAGGGCATATTTCCTTGAGTTTTCCCCTGTTCTTCGCATTCCACCGTGAGCATAGTGCTAACAACTTGGCTTGTGGCTGCGATGTATAAGAGCACGGGCTCTTTGTTGCTCGGGGCAGCTAACACCAGCTGGGTGGAGAGCAAGGCCTTGAGTTCCTGGAACGCGCCCTACGCTTTAGTAGTCCACTCAAACTTGTCAGATTTCTTGATTAGTCGGTAAATAAGCAGTGCCTTTTCGCCAAGTTGTGATATGAACCTACTCAGGGCTACTAGATAACCCATGAGCTTCTGCATGTCGTGTAGACACTCGAGTTGCTTCATTCGAACAATTGCACTAATCTTCTCGGGGTTCGCGTCGATCCCATGTTCGGAAATGAGAAAACCGAGCAACTTGCCCGCTCACACTCCAAAAGTGCACTTAGCTGGACTGAGTTTTGATACGTCTCCAATGTATGTATAGTTTTTTATTGTTCCATGCTGTTATATTATCATTCTTGGATGTTTTATAATCATTTTATATCATTTTTTGGAACTAACCTATTGACATAGTGCCCACTGCAAGTTGTTGTTTTCTGCTTGTTTTTCACTTTCCAGAATATCAATATCAAATGGAGTCCAAATGCAACAAAACTTTTTGTCGGCTTATTTTAGACCAGAAGACATCCAGAAAGTCAAAGGATTACATGAGGGAAGCCATGTGGGGCCCACGAGGTACCAAGGCGTGCCCTGGTGGGTAGTGGGCCAATGGGACTACCTTTCACCGACCTCCGACTTTATAAATACCACAATATTCCAGAAACCCTAGAGGAGTCGACGACAAATTGTTTTAGCCGCCGTAAGTTCCAGAGCCATGAGATCCAATCTAGAGCCCTTTTTCGGTGCTCTGTCGGAGGGGAACACGATCATGAAGGGGTTCATCATCCTTATTGGTGCTCCTCCCATGATGCGTGAGTAGCTCACCTCAGACCTACGGGTCCGTAGGTGGTAGCTAGATGGCTTCTTCTCTCTTTTTGATCTTCAATACAATGTTCTCTTCGAAGATCTATTTGATGTAATTCTTTTTGCAATGTGTTTGTTGGGATCGTGAGTTTATGATCAGATCTATTTGAATTCATATCCATACTTGGTTATTATAGCCTCATATTTATTCTTCAATATTTCAGTTTTGTTTGGCCAACTTGATTGATTTATCATGCAATGGGGAGATGTGCTTTGTAATGGGTTTGATCTTGCGGTGCTCAATCTCAATGACAAAAGGAGAAGTGACACGCATGTATCATTGCTATTAAGGATAAAACGATGGGGTCTATTCCTACATGAATATATCTTGTCTACAACGTGTCATCATTCTTAAAGCATTACTTCGTTTCTCCATGAACTTAATACACTAGATGCATGCTGGATAGCGGTCGATGTGTGGAGTAATAGTAGTAGATGCGGAATTATTTCGGTCTACTATCTTGGACATGATGCCTATATACATGATCATCGTCTTGGATATCATCATAACTATTTGCTCTTCTATCAATTTCCCAACGATAATTTGTTTACCCATCGTATGGTATTTTCTCAAGAGAAGCCACTAGTGAAATCTACGTCCCCGGGTCTATTTCTCATCATATACTTTCATATCTATATTGCTATTTGCTTTTCTAGTTTATTTGCGTCTTTTATTTCAGATCTATATCATCAAAAACCCAAAAATATCTCGCTGGGTTTTATTTTCTTTTATTTTATTTGCATCTATCAATCTATCTATTTATCATATCACTTTGCCCAAGAGGGATTAATAACCCCTCTATGCGTCGGGTTGCGAGGATTTGTTGTTTGTGTGCAAGTGTCATCTACATAACTTGCTTGGTTCTCCTACTGGATTGATAACCTTGCATTCATAACTGAGGGAAATACTTAGCTTCGTTGTGCTGCATCATCCCCTCCTCTTCAGGGAATTTACTGACGCGGTTCACAAGTAGAAATTTTTATCTTGTACTGGCGCAAGTTGGTGAATGTTTCAGTGAGGTCAGCCAGGTGGTCGGAACCTTTCCTGGAGTTGACCATGATATCATCCATATAAGCCTCCATGTTCCGACTTATCTGCTTCTGCGGGCACTTTTGGATCATGCGCATGAAATTCGCCCCGACATTCTTCAGTCTGAATGGCATAGTGACATAACAAAAACACCCAAATGGGATGATAAATGCAGTTTTTATTTCATCTGCATCATACATTTGGATCTGGTGGTACCCGAAGTAAGCATCCAGAAACAAGTGTCGCTCACACCTGACAGTAGAGTCTACTATCTTATCTATGCAGGGGGAGAGGAAAATGATCTTTTGGGAAAGCACGATTGAGGTGCTTGAAGTCAATGCACATCCGGAGATAATTATTCTTCTTGGGCACCATGAAGACATTGGCGAGCCTCTCGGAGTGGTACACCTCTCGAATGAATTCGGTCGCCAAGCGAGTGAGATCTTGATAACCCACAAGTATCGGGGATCGTTTGAAGCCTTTTTCGATAAGTAAGAGTGTCGAACCCAACGAGGAGTTAAAGGTAGAACAAATATTCCGTAAGATTCTATCGACCACCGATACAACTCTACGCACACTTGACATTTGCTTTACCAGAAACAATTATGAAACTAGTTTGTAGGAGTGATGCTAGAACTACTTTGCAAGAATAAGACTAGAAGTACTTTGCAAGATAATAAAAGTGGATAGCTTTTGTCAACAAGAAAGTTATTTGTCCCTAGGTAATCGATAACAAGTACCGGTAATCATTCTTGCAATTTTATATGAGGGAGAGGCATGAGCTAACATACTTTCTCTACTTGGATCATATGCACTTATGATTGGAACTCTAGCAAGCATCCGTAACTACTAAAGAACATTAAGGTCGTGAAACCCAACTGTCGGGGATATACCCCGCGGTATGAACCGGCCGGAATTATGACCCGGCCGGACTTGGTGGTTTACTTGAGACGGTTTACACTTGGCAATTTACTGGTAACCCGGCAGGCGGATCATGGATGACAAGGCCCAAGGCCTAGAAGGCCGGTTCATATTAATAGTGGACCGGTTTATGAATAAAGCGCAAGGAATATTCTCCACAAAGGAAGCAAGACTAGGACTCCTTGTAATAGATCAATCCTAGTCCTACTAGGACTAGTCATGTAACCCGCTCCTTCAACATATATAAGGAGGGGCAGGGCTCCCCAAAGAGGACAAGTGACAAGTTAGAGGAGAAGGTTTAGAAGAGAGGTTTAGACAAGTTTCTAGGGTTAGACACAAAGATCCGGTTTGCCGGCGACACCACGAGGATCATAATGAGACCTAGCCTCAAACAACACGTAGGGCTATTTCCGGATGATGTTTCCCGGGGCCCGAAGCTGTCTAAACCCTTGTCTTTGCATTGCGTCTCTCGATTCCGCTCAACCCCTCTCAAGCTACTACATAGATGCGCGGTTCCACATTTAAAGTCCGTTAATCCGGACATCTGACGTGTTAATTCCACGACAGTTGGCGCCCACCGTGGGGCGGCGCACGGTGGTGTTGAGTTCTTGAAGGGATTTCTCCAAGGGATTGAGAAGCTGAGGATTAGCCAGTTGGAGAAGATTTGGCTCGGAAGGATCTGGATCGGTTCTTTGGAGTTCATCAGTTATTGTTTACGATCGGTGAGATGTAAAGTTCTACCGAGATTAAGGGATCAAAACCCGAGGGATGTGATTTTCACTACAGCTCCAGATTCGGCCAGCCATTGATTCGTCGGATCATCCAGCAGTTAGGCGTTTCAGGAACCTTCCGTTATTATTAAAAGAAAACACATCGATGACCGGGAGATTTCGATCCGGGTCGTCGAAGGGTTTCCGAGTCGCCACCGGATGCTTTTCCTCGTGCCTTGCGCCAGTTACGACCGCCTTGGGGTGGATCAAGCGAGCGATCCACCTGTTTTGCTACAGCTGTCACCGTCGCCGTCTTGTCGGAACTGTTGGAGCAGCCAAGGCCTCTGAGCCGCTTGGCTTCACACCATCGTGGCCCCGTCTCCGAGTTCGGCCTCGCCAAAACAGGCCGCCCGCCTGTAAATGGGCAGTTAATCCGATTCAAAGTGAGATTTCTTGAAGCGGTCATGCATCGGACCTCCGCCAAGCATGTTCTGTGTCCCAACACAATCACGTGACCCAGCCTGCCCAATTACTGCTGCAAGTTGCCACAAGGTGGCCCCATAACAGCAAAACTGATCGAAGCAATCAATCAAAGAAAAAGAAAACAAAAGCGCTAAGAAGGATTTGACGTCGGCGCTGCGGGATCTCAGTGTAACGAGTCTGGAAACCTAACCCGGTCGACTTCGATCAAAGGATTTTTTTCTTCCGAGACTGACAGCAACCAGCCTCAAGTTAAAAATTCGGACACGTTTTCTTATCCACGACTCTGCGTACAACTTCAAGTCCCAAGGCAAGTAATCAACGCTGTGGCATACTACTTCCGCACAAAACAAAATCGGAGGAAAAGATACAATGGGCCAGGTTGGAGTACTACTAGTACTACAGGATTTGGAAAGTAATACTGGAGGATACAATTACGTGGGTTCATTCAACCGGCAACGATTCGGAAGTGGGAGCCTGGGTAGATTCGGTCCCACCTCTGGTTGCACGATCTCTGGGTCGCATAGAGCCGGCCTCGCTCGGTGGAGAGTCGCTGCCTCTGCCGTCTCAAACACCGCTGCCGCTGCTGCATGCGTTTCAAGCCCCGAGGAGTTACTGCTATCCACACTACTTGTTCCACGGGAGATCATCTGGATTTTTATTCTGCCTCGCCTACATCCTAAAGCTATCAGGTGCTAGCTTTCCTATGTATTTTATCAGCGCATTCATCCGGCAACAATTACTCTCACATGTAATATTTTTTACGTAGGACAACTAATAGAAGAAAAAAAAGGGGAGGAGGTGGTGGTACGCCACGGATGCACGGTCAGCTGTGTTGCGCGGCTTCACGAACATGCGTGTCGCGGTCCGGTTTGCATCAACGCGCCGGCCGGCTTGTCTGTCCGCGCCCGCGCGTGCTGAGCTCCAACACCACGACCGGCTCCCTCGCCAATAGACGAGTGCACGCCGCCGTTTTTACGGTCCGGTCCACATTAACACGACGCTGTCCCCGCCTACGATTAACTCACCCACACGCGCCGGTTTACAATGCCGTGGCCATTTTTCGCGACCACACCGGTTTATAATGCCGCGGCCATCTCTCACGATTGCGCCGGCTCACAACAAGGAAGACAACTAGCCCGTCGGCGCCGGCCGACCCATCTGCTATTCGAGCAAATCAGGTGTTATCCTTCTTATATATTTTTTATCATTTTATTTCCCCTGAGCACCATTACACTACCCTATTGGTGTTTTCTATATACAGGTAAAATCGTTGTTATACTGTGGATATAAAACACGCACTGGCAACGTTCTACAATGGTGTTTTCATATGTGTCGCATTACTTGATGAAACGGACGGCCGGTTCACACGTCCACACCGGTTTACAACACGGAGGACAACTTACTCATCTCCGTCGGTTTACAACCCCACAGCCGGTTTAACTGTTTGAGCCGCCTCTGATACTGCGGTCGTTTTACTGTCCAACATGTGGTCCGGTCTACTTAACATACCGGTTCAAATTCACTCAGGTGATATCCATCTACAGTATTATTTCTCTTGTTATATATCATTTTTCATTAAAAAATAAGATGCTTTGATCAGTCTATCTGGTTGTGCAGAAAATATATACTCAGAAGCAATAAAACTCCCTGAAGAGCATGAGGTCACATCCGGCTCAAAGAGGACGCTTCACGGAAACCCTCTGGATGGTAATCCATCCAGTGATTGGTTTATATTTACACATGGTTTCAAGGAACCATGGAGGCCCTCTGGAAAGACGGGATTACCCGCATCCAGTGATTGGCTAATATTTTTCTTATGGTTCCTATGGAAAGTCGGATAATCCGCATCCATCGACCGGCCCTCTGGAAAGACGGGATTCCCGCATCCAGTGATTGGCTACAATTTTTATGGTTCCTATGGAAAGTCGGATAATCCGCATCCATCGACCGGCCCTCTGGAAAGACGGGATTCCTGCATCCAGTGATTGGCTACAATTTTTATGGTTCCTATGGAAAGTCGGATAATCCGCATCCATCGACCGACCCT
>LR738715.1:111428836-111448681 GCA_902687465.1 Secale cereale
TTTTTCTTATGGTTCCTATGGAAAGTCGGATAATCCGCATCCATCGACCGGCCCTCTGGAAAGACGGGATTCCCGCATCCAGTGATTGGCTACAATTTTTATGGTTCCTATGGAAAGTCGGATAATCCGCATCCATCGACCGGCCCTCTGGAAAGACGGGATTCCCGCATCCAGTGATTGGCTACAATTTTTATGGTTCCTATGGAAAGTCGGATAATCCGCATCCATCGACCAGCCCTCTGGAAAGACGGGATTCCCGCATCCAGTGATTGGCTACATTTTTTATGGTTCCTATGGAAAGACGGGATTACCCGCATCCATCGACCGGCCCTCTGGAAAGACGGGATTACCCGCATCCAGTGATTGGCTGAACCTTGCTTTGAGCCTGGCAGCTCGTAAAAAGCCTTGACTACATGGTTTTATTTGCAAACTTGCATTTCTGGTATTTGTGTTTTATGGTTCTTTGATCCGGAGTGGGACAACTTCACAGTTGACCACATATCTTCAAAGTCTGGACACAACGCTCCAGCATTATTTAAACCAGCAGTTCTTATAAACCCGGAATAATTGGATACGCCCCAACGGAGCTAAGAGCTTCCTCAGAAACTACAAATTTCGCCGGATTAAGAATATCAAGCATACTTGATCGCAGGTATGAAGTATTTTTAAATACATATTGCTAGTATGAGACGAAATAATGACCGGTGTTTATTAACACGGCCTGGTTGTGATCAAATATCACTGGAACCGGTTTTCAAGACCGGATTATATTCTTCAAATCTTTAAATAGCCAACATGGCTGGATTTTTACTATGGTTATCAATATTATGATTGAGGTTTTCAAAGTCGCTTTAAACGCAATGGATATTATTTCATCGATGGAAGTGATTTATTTTACAAAGAAATAGTCCCGAGTCGCTGCAGGCTTACGACCCGGCACTTGGGGGCTACATCATTCAAATTAAGTTTACATCAAACACACAAGTCTCATGTCGCTGCAAGCATGCACCATGACACTTGGGGGCTAATGCAAAGTCATTTTTTGCTCACTTTATTGAAGACCCGACTCATCACATTATAATGAGCCGGCCCTTGGGGGCTACCAATCGCTCCTGTCAACAATTCAAGGTACACAAGTATTAATCCATTATATTGAAGGGTTCACTTCTCAGTTGGTAAAGCACAAAGCTCTTAACCTTGTGGACGTGGTTTCAAACCCCACGATGGAAGTTACATCATATAATGTTATTTTCAATGATTATATCTGCAAAGTCCCTGCTCATTATTACATAATGACCCGGCACTTGGGGGCTATATGTTGCTATTCAGGAAGTACCGGTTCACCTTGTAAATGCAGCTAAACCGGAACTTGGGGGCTATATGTTGCTATTCAGGAAGTACCGGTTCACCTTGTAAATGTAGCTAAACCGGAACTTGGGGGCTATATGTTGCTATTCAATTTTACATGATCATATTTTCAAAGTCCCTGCTCATTATTTCATAATGACCCGACACTTGGGGGCTACATAATATGGAATATTCAGTTTCATAGTGATTGGGAGGAATGATCCGGATTTCTTCAAGATTATACAATGCTATTTTCAATGAAGTATATACAAAGTCCCTGCTCATTATTACATAATGACCCGGCACTTGGGGGCTATAGGTAATATGCATATAAAGGAGGAACATCTTCAAATTTTCAGTTCTGGCAAATCAGATTAATTGTGTGACCCGGCAATTTTGGCAATCATAAACCGGCAGGTTCTACATCTTCAAGCCGGCTGGATATCAGTTGAATATTTCAAAGACCAATATTTTTGTCAAGTCACAGCATTAAAAGCCGATTCAAATGGATTCTTTATTTACAATATTTCTTATGCAAGCAAGTTGATTATGAAGTTGGTCTGTTGACCCGGATTTTCTAGAAGAAGGAAAGACAAGGACTTAAGGATGGTCAGATGCCGGTTTACAAGAAATTCTTAACCCGGAGCACAACCTGTCAGATTCGCTCTTGTGTTTATTTTGCAGCATAAGTTTACCATGGATAAATCCAAGCTAAACTTGGGGGCTAATGTCAGGGATATACCCCGCGGTATGAACCGGCCGGAATTATGACCCGGCCGGACTTGGTGGTTTACTTGAGACGGTTTACACTTGGCAATTTACTGGTAACCCGGCAGGCGGATCATGGATGACAAGGCCCAAGGCCTAGAAGGCCGGTTCATATTAATAGTGGGCCGGTTTATGAATAAAGCGCAAGGAATATTCTCCACAAAGGAAGCAAGACTAGGACTCCTTGTAATAGATCAATCCTAGTCCTACTAGGACTAGTCATGTAACCCGCCCCTTCAACATATATAAGGAGGGGCAGGGCTCCCCAAAGAGGACAAGTGACAAGTTAGAGGAGATGGTTTAGAAGAGAGGTTTAGACAAGTTTCTAGGGTTAGACACAAAGAGCCGGTTTGCCGGCGACACCACGAGGATCATAATGAGCCCTAGCCTCAAACAGCACGTAGGGCTATTTCCGGATGATGTTTCCCGGGGCCCGAAGCTGTCTAAACCCTTGTCTTTGCATCACGTCTCTCAATTCCGCTCAACCCCTCTCAAGCTACTACATAGATGCGCGGCTCCACACCTAAAGTCCGTTAATCCGGACATCTGACGTGTTAATTCCACGACACCAACCATAGCATTAAGTATCAAGTCCTCTTTACTCCATACGTCATACCCCACCTACTCGGGTTTAAGTTTCTGTCACTCTCGCAACCCACTGTAAGCGAACCATGAACATATTGCAACACCCTACTGCGGGGGCCCCTCATGTTTCGCGAGAATGGAGGGCACCGTAGGACAACACCATAAATAAAATGTACAATCATACCAACCAAAATCATGATTAACCCACAAGACAAAGCGGATCTACTCATACATCATAGGATAACCATAGATCATTGGAAAATAATATATGGAGTTGAGCACCATGTTTAAGTAGAGATTACAGTGGGGGGGGGGAGAGGTGATACACCGTTGCAATGAGGGGGAGAGAGTTGGTGTGGACAGTAGCAAGATTGTTGATGTAGATCGTCGTCCCGATCGTTGCCCCGGTGGCACTCCGGCGCCACCGGAAGAGAGGGGGAGAGAGTCCCCCTCCTTATTCTTCTTCCTAGGTGGGAGAAGGGTTCTCCCTATGGTCCTTGGTCTCCATGGCATGGGAGGGGTGAGAGCCCCTCCGAGATTGGATATGTCTCTCTGTCTCTCTCTGTTTCGAGTCCCCCAGATCTGGCCGAAAACCGTTTCTTATATTCCCGGAGAGAGATCCGTAACTCTGATTGCGCCGAGATTTTTAAACGATTTTTTCCGGATATAAGCTTCCTTGTGCCTGAAGTACAGCTCCACCCGACATTTCAGGTGGGCACGATACACCAGGCCATGCCTGGCTCCTCTGGCGCGCCGTGGTGGGTTGTGCCCACCACGGGCCACCGTTTGCTGTGTTTCCAACTCTCAAAAATCACATATATTCCAAAATAATGCTCCGTGAAATTTTATTGCATTTGGACTTCGTGTGATATGGATACTCTGCGATACAAAAAACATGCAGAAAACAGGAACTGGCACTGGGCACTGGGTAAGTAAGTTAGTCCAAATAAATCATATAAAAAGTTGCCAAAAGTATGTAAAACTTGTATAATATTGGAATGAAACAATAAAAAATTATAGATACGACGGAGACGTGTCAGCATCCCCAAGCTTAATTCTTGCTCGTCCTCGAGTAGGTAAATGATAAAAAAGATAATTTTTGATGTGGAATGCTACCTAGCATAAACTTGATCATATATCTAGTCATGGCATGAATATTAATACATGAGTGATTCAAAGCAATAGTTTATAATTTGACATAAAGACATCAATACTCGGGCATCCCAACAAACAATCATGTCTTTCAGAATATAAAATGCTAAAAAATGTTACCCGTACAAAATCATATAGTCTTGTCATGCTCTGTCTTCCCAGCTCAAAGTATAAATCGTGTACTACCCCGGTGTCAGCGATGCAATTGGTTCATACTTTTTAATGCACTTCAGCATTTTCATCTCTCACGCAATACATGAGAGCGAGCCATGGATATAGCAATATAGGTGGAATAGAATGTGGTGGTAGTAGACAAAAGAAGGGAACAAAGTCTCACATCAACTAGGCAAACTAATGGACTATGGAGATGTCCATCAATCGATATCAATGTGAGGAGTAGGTATTGCCATGCAACAGATGCAACTAAGAGCTATAATGTATGAAAGCTCAATATGAAACTAAGTGGGTATGCATCTAGTCCTATGAAAAATTTCCACTAGTATATGAAAGTGAAAGCATATGAGACTCTCTATATGAAAAACATGGTGCTACTTTGAAGCACAAGTGTGGTATTTGCATGCCCCTTCTCTTTTTTTGTTCTTTTTATTTTATTTTGTTTTTTTGGTGGGCTTCTTTGGCCTCTTTTTTTAATTTGGGCTTTTTTGGCCTCTTTTATTATTTTTAAAATCCGGAGTCTCATCCCGACTTGTGGGGGAAGCCTGGTCTCCATCATCCTATCATCATGGGGCATGCTCTAATAATGGATGATGATGATCATCACACTTCTATTTACTTATAACTCAAAAGAAATAAAAATTACAACTCGATACCTATGACATAGTATGACTCTAATTGAATGCCTCTGGCAGTGTACCAGGATGTGCAATGATCTAGCATAGCAAAGATATCAAAAAATGGACAAGCCTTGAAAATATCGTGCTAGCTGTCTTACGATCATGCAAAGAAATATGAAAATGAATACTCAAGTCAACTATATGATGGAAATGCATGGCAATATATCCCGGAATGGCTATGGAAATGCCATAATAGGTAGGTATGGTGGCTGTTTTGAGGATGGTTTAATAAAGTTTATGCACCGGCGAAAGTTGTGCGGCACGAGAGAGGCTAGCAATTATGAAAGGGTGAGAGTGTGTACAATCCATAAACTCACATTAGTCATAAAGAACTCATATACTTATTGCAAAATTTTATTATCCCTCGAAGCAAAGTAATACTACACATGCTCCTAGCGGGGAGGTTGGTAGGAGTTAACCATCGCGCGCCCCCGACCTTCACACAAAGATAGGACAATCAAGGATAAATTGTGCTCTAACTTCCCGGCATAACGAGAGACTATACGTGCATGCTTAGGGAATCACAAACATTAACATCAATATCTTACTAAACACAATCATCCACTAGTACCTCCCACATATTATCATCTCTATATCGCAAAACTATTGCAAGGAATCAAACATATCATATTCAATGATACATAAGTTTTATGTAGGATTTTATGACTAACCATGCAATTGACCAATTCCTGTTGACTCTCTAAATAGATATAAGTGAAGCATGAGAGTATAATTCTTTCTACAAAAGATCATGCTCTAACAAATATAAGTGAAGCACGAGAGCATTCTATGAACATCGTTTTTCTATGTGAAGAGAAACAGGCAATCCAAACTTCAAATGATATAAGTGAAGCTCATGAAGCATTCTATAAAGCCATACTCAAAAGATATAAGTGAAGTGCAATGAGCATTATAAAAATCAACCAAGGACTATCTCATACCAGCATGGTGCATTATTAAAATAAATAAATAAGGCACACGACGCTCCAAGAATTTACGCATATCCTGTGAACGAAACGAATCCGAAAACATACCGACACTTGTTGAAGAAAGATGGGATGCCTTCTGGGGCATCCCTAAGCTTAGATGCTTGAGTCTCCTTGAATATTTACTTGGGGTTCCTTGGGCATCCCCAATCTTGAGCTCTTGCCTCTCCTCCTTCTCCTCACATCGAGACCTCCTCGATCTTCGAACACTTCATTCACACAAAACTTAACCGAACTTTTAGTAGCGGGGTTAGTGCATATGGTCAATGAAATTCCATAATGTGCTGCTCTAACATTATTGCATAATTATAAAAAAACATTACCCACTGTATGCTATCACAATTCTATGGCCCCAAGTCAAGGAGGCTTCAACAAGAACTCCAACATACGCAAATAATGAAGCTATAACAGCAATTTGTGAAAACAGGACAGTCTGTAAAGATTTGAACATTCACCATACTTCTGTAACTCAAAAAATTCTGGAAAAATTAGGGAAACTCAACAATTTGTATAGAAAGACTGTGCAAAAAGTTTCAGATCCTTTCGACATTCCAGTAAAAAATGTAAAATCGTGCACTACTACCAGAGTTTCTGTTTTTGCTCCGCACAAATCAACGAGCAGTTTAATCATCCCAAAGGAAACTCCTGGCACATTATTTTTATAATACAACGGAATTTTACAAGGGGATGATTATTTTTGTTGAAATATTTCTGTAATTAAGATCCACAAAGTTCCCATGGGCATGAACAAAGTTCAAGGCTAGCTCCCACTTTCACAATGCTTGTCCCTCTCACTTTCACTTTTCTTTATGAAAAAGTTTTAGGTTCCCCTCTATATTTTTTGGTTTTTAAACTTTATAAAAGCACTCAACAGAAATAAATGACTCTTTTTTTTAAAACTTCCAGGTTGTCTCCCTGCCAGCGCTTTCTTTAAAGGCATTAAGCTAGACATAAAGTGCTCAAGTAATGAATCCACCCGGATCCCAAGGTATATCAAAGCCAATTTGAATCACAATGATTTAGCATTTAGTAGTGAGCACAAAGCAACATATATCAAGCAATGATGAAGTCTAACTCTCTTCCTATGCATCGGCATGTCATACGAGAACAATTCATGCACATCATGTAAAGGCCAATGCATAGTATAAGAAGTTTCTTGCAATTCTATCGTGTTGGAAACATAGAGAGGCGGAGATGTAGTTCCTCTCTCATAATAATTGCAAGTAGGAGCAGCAAGCACATGCATATTGTATTCATCCAAATCATCATGTGCAATGGTAAAAAGCAACCCATCAATATAATCCTTAATAAGTGCAAATTTCTCTGATATAGTGTGGTTCGGGGAATTCAAAAAGATAATAGGACTATCATGCATGGGTGCAATAGCAACAATTTCATTGTTAACATAAGGAACTATAGCAAGTTCATCTCCATAAGCATAATTCATATTGGCATCTTGGCCACAAGCATAGCAAGCATCAAGTTCATCAAAAAGGGATGTTTCAAATGAATCAACGGGATTGTAGCAATCATCATAGCATGCATCCTTCGGTAAGCACAAAGGGAAATTAAAAATTGTATGAGTTGAGGGGTTACTCTCATCGAAAAGTGGCACGGGTAGCTAATCCGTTGTTCCTCCTTTTGTTCTTCACTCTCCTCCTCATCTTTTTCATCCAATGATCTCACAATGTCATTAATTTCTTCTTCCATAGACCCCTGCAAAACATTAGTCTCTTCTTGGACAGCGAAGGAGTCCTCAATATATGGTTTAATATAAGCATTAGAAGCATAATTATCATAGCAATATTTAAGTATGGCAAAAATTTCAGATTTGAAGAGAGTAGCATCATACGCTTCAATCAAAGAAGCAATTTCATAAGCACCCTTAAAAGCAACAAATTCTTCAATTTGTTGAACATCATAGTAATTATAAACATCCTTAGCATAAGAAGATACGATTCCATTATCACTAAACTCATATTGGTATGGAAGGTGTTTCTTAGGGTCTTCAAAACAACAAGTAACATCATATATTTCACATAAATTCCAAGCATAGCATTAAAAAATGATGAATTTGATCCAGTAAAAGTTTCCCTTTTTCAGAAATGTGGTGTCGCACATAACAAGCATGCTCATCTAAAGGTTTGCCCTCAACTAAGCCAGTTGGGGTTTTAGCCCGAGCACATTGGGTTCGAAGATGATCCAAGTAAAAGGCTTCAGTAGTGTGATAGATTTTGAGTGGTTCTTCAACCATTGGTTTAGTAGGTACCACTAATTTTTTTGGTATTTTGCGTTTCTACCCATAAGTAAAGATAGAAAACAGGAGCACAAAATAAAAACTACTTAGTGATAAAGCAAATAAGCACACACGAGAATATTCACCCACGCTATAACTCCCCGGCAACTACGCCAGAAAAAGGTCTTGATAACCCACAAGTATTGGGGGTCATTTGTAGACTTTTTTGATAAGTAAGAGTGTCGAACCCAACGAGGAGCTAAAGGTAGAACAAATATTCCCTTAAGTTCTATCGACCACCGATACAACTCTACGCACACTTGACGTTTGCTTTACCGGAAACAAGTGTGAAACTAGTTTGTAGGAGTGATGCTAGAACTACTTTGCGAGAATAAAACTAGAAGAACTTTTTTTTGACCTTGAAGACTGCAGCGCTTGCTAGAAGTACTTTGCAAGATAATAAAAGTGGATAGCTTTTGTCAACAAGAAATTTATTTGTCCCTAGGTAATCGATAATAGGTACCGGTAATAATTCTTGCAATTTTAAATGAGGGAGAGGCATGAGCTAACATACTTTCTCTACTTGGATCATATGCACTTATGATTGGAACTCTAGTAAGCATCCGCAACTACTAAAGATCATTAAGGTCCTGAAACCCAACCATAGCATTAAGTATCAAGTCCTCTTTACTCCCATTCATACCCCACCTACTCGGGTTTAAGTCTCTATCACTCTCACAACCCACGGTAAGCGAACCATGAACATATTTCAACACCCTACAGCGGGGGCCCCTCATGTTTGCGTGAGAACGGAGGGCACCATAGGACAGCACCATAAATAAAATATATAACCATACCAACCAAGATCACAATTAACCCACATGACAAAGTGGATCTACTCAAACATCATAGGATAACCATAGATCATTGGGAAATAATATATGGGGTTGAACACCATGTTTAAGTAGAGATTACAGTGGGGGAACGAGGTGATACACCACTTCAATGAGGGGAGAGAGTTGGTGTGGACGGTAGCAAGATTGTTGATGTAGATCGTCGTCTTGATCGTTGCCCCGGTGGCACTCCGGCGCCACCGGAAGCGAGGGGGAGAGAGCCCTCCTCCTTCTTCTTCTTACTTGCCCTTCTCCCTAGGTGGGAGAAGGGTTCTCCCTCTGGTCCTTGGTCTCCATGGCATGGGAGGGGTGAGGCCCCTCCGAGATTGGATCTGTCTTGCTGTGTTTCGCGTCCCCCAGATCTGGCCGAAAACCGTTTCTTATATTCCCGAAGATCCGTAACTCCGACTGCGCTGAGATTTTTACACGAATTTTTTCCAGATATAAGCTTCCTAGCACCCTAAGTACCGCTCCAACTGACGTTATAGGTGGGCACGATACACCAGGCCACGCCTGGCTCCTCTGGCGCGCCATGGTGGGTTGTGCCCACCACGGGCGTCCGCTTGCGGTGTTTCCAACTCTCAAACAATCACATATATTCCAAAATAATGCTCTGTGAAATTTTATTGCATTTGGACTTAGTTTGATATGGATACTCTGTGATACAAAAAACATGCAGAAAACAGGAACTGGCACTGGGCACTGCGTAAGTAAGTTAGTCCAAATAAATCATATAAAAAGTTGCCAAAAGTATGTAAAACTTGTATAATATTGGCATGAAACAATCAAAAAATATAGATACGACAGAGATTTATCAGATTTCCTCACCAATTGCTTTGCGCTTCTCAGTAGAAGAGCATCGTAGGTATTCCTTGACAGGCTTCAACTTTGAGTCAACACGGAGTCTGTGCTCAGCCAGTTCCATAGGCACACTCGGCATGTCAGCAAGCTTCCATGCAAAGATGTCCCAGTTCTCACGGAGGAACTGGATGAACTCGACTTCCTATTCGTAGTCGAGGGTTGTTGATATGTTTGTCGGGGCGGCATTCCTATTATCGGGATGGATGTGCACCGGCTTCGTTTCTCCAGCCGACTAGAAAGCAGATTTCACAGTCGGCATCTTAGACTTTAGAAGTTCACTCGCATCCACTGCCTTGTACTCGTCTAACTCGGGAATTGCCATCTGCTCGTCAGCAATCTGGGAGGCCTTCTGGAGGCACTCCTTAGCTAGCTTCCGATTGCCGGTGATGGCAATCATGCCCTTCGGCCTTGGCATCTTGAGCTTAAGATATTCGTAACATGGTTTCCCCATGAAACATGTGTTGGCAGGCCTACCAGGATAGTGTGGTAAGCACTCTGGAAACCTACGACCTCGAAAGTCAGTCGTCGCTTCCTGGAGTTTTTCTCTTTGCCAAACACAACGTCGAGGGCGATGCAACCAAGTGACTTGGCCTTCTTCCCGGGAATCATCACGTGGAATTTCATACTGCTCTTGCCGAGTCGGGACATCAGAATGCCCATTGCTTCTAAGGTGTTCGCATTAATGATGTTGAGCCCGCTACCGCCAGCCATAAAAACCTTGCGCAATCTGACTCCTCCGACAAACGGATCGACCACCAAAGCCTGTCGTCGAGGGGTTTCTATGTGGGCAGGGTGATCCTGAAGGAAATATGCCCTAGAGGCAATAATAAAGTTGTTACTTATATTTCCTTATATATCCAGAAAAATGTGTTTTATTCATGCTAGAATTGTATTAACTGGAAACTTCATACATGTGTGAATACATAGACGAAATACGGTGTCCCTAGTAAGCCTCTACTAGACTAGCTCAGTAATCAAAGATGGTTGAGTTTCCTAACCATAGACATGTTTTGTTGTTTGATTAATGGGATCACATCAGTAGGAGAATGATGTGATGGGCAAGACCCATTCGTTAGCTTAGCATAATGATTGTTCAGTTTTACAGTTATTGCTTTCTTCATGTCAAATACATCGACTATGAGATTATGCAACTCCCATATACTGGAAGAATGCCTTGTGTGCTATCAAACGTCACAACGTAACTGGGTCATTATAAAGATGCTCTACATGTATCTTCGAAGGTGTTTGTTGAGTTGGCATAGATCGAGAATAGGATTTGTCATTCCAAGTATCGGAGAGGTATCTTTGGGCCCTCTCGGTAATACACATCATAATAAGCCTTGCAAGAAAATGCCTAATGAGTTAGTCACGGGATGATGCATTACGGAACGAGTAAAGAGACTTACCAGTAACGAGATTGAACTAGGTATGAAGATACCGATGATCGAATCTCGGGCAAGTAACATACCGATGATAAAGGGAATAACGTATGTTGTCATTACGGTTTAACCAATAAAGAGCTTCATAGAATATGTGGGAACCAATATGAGCATCCAGGTTCCGCTATTGGTTATTTATCGGAGAAGTGTCTCGGTCATGTCTACATAGTTCGCGAACTCGTAGGGTCCACACGCTTAACTTTCGATGACGATTTGTATTAAGAGTTATGAGTTTTTGGTGACCGAAGATTGTTCGGAGTCCCGGATGAGATCACGTACATGATGAGGAGTCTCGAAATGGTCGAGCTGTAATTGTAAAGGTTATATACGGACACCGGAATGGTTCCGAAGAGGTTCGGGGATTTATCGGAGTACCGGACCCACCCCCCCCCCGGAAGGTTAATGGGCCTCATGGGCCATAGTGGAGCAGAGGAGGCAGGCCACAAGAGGTGGCGCCCCCCCCCCCATAGCAGTCCGAATTGGACAAGGGGTGGGGCCGTGACCACCCTTTCCTTCTCCCTCTCCACATCTTTCCCCGTTTCCCCTCTCCGCTGGAAGGAAGGGGGAGCCGACTAGGAGTAGGAGTCCTAGTGGGACTCCCCCCCCCACTTGGCGCGCCCCCTAGGGCTGGACGGCCTCCCATATCCTCCTTTATATACAGGGGCAGGGGGCACCCTAGAACATACAAGTTATTCTCTTAGCCGTGTGCGGTGCCCCCTCCACAGTTTACACCTCAGGTCATATTGTCGTAGTGCTTAGGCGAAGCCCTACGCGATCTACTTCACCATCACAGTCAACACACCGTCGTGCCGCCAGAACTCTCCTACGACCCTCTACTCGATCAAGAGCTCGAGTGACGTCATCAAGCTGAACGTGTGCTGAACTCAGAGGTGTCATACGTTCGGTGCTTGATCGGTTGAATCGCGAAGATGTTCGACTACATCAACGGCGTTAATCTAACGCTTCCGCTTTCGGTCTATGAGGGTACGTAGACACACTCTTCCTGACTCGTTGCTATGCATCTCCTAGATAGATCTTGCGTGATCGTAGGAATTTTTTGAAATTGTATACTACGTTCACAACAGTGGCATCATGTGCCAGGTCTATGCATAGATGATATGCACGAGTAGAGCACAATGGACTTGTGGGCGGTGATGTTCATACTACTTACCACCAACGTCTTATTTTGATTCGGCGGTATTGTAAGATGAAGCAGCCCAGACCAACATTACATGACTGCGTTCATGCGACCGGTTCCACCGTTACGTGCAACTTGTTTGCATAAAGGTGGCTGGCGGTGTCGGTGTCAAAACCGGCGGATCTCGGGTAGGGGGTCCCGAACTATGCGTCTAAGGTCGATGGTTGCAGGAGACGGGGGACACGATGTTTACCCAGGTTCGGGCCCTCTCTATGGAGGTAATACCCTACTTCATGCTTGATTGATCTTGATGAATATGAGTATTACAAGAGTTGATCTACCACGAGATCGTAATGGCTAAACACTAGAAGCCTAGCCTGTATGACTATGGTAATGAGTATATCCTTTCCAGACTACACCCTCTGGTTTATATAGACACCGGGGGGATCTAGGGTTACATAGAGTCGGTTACATAAGAAGGAAACTTCATAGTTGGTCGCCAAGCTTGCCTTCCACGCCATGGAGAGTCCAATCCGGACAAGGGTACAGCCTTTGGCCTTCGTGTCTTTATAGCCCATCAATTCGGCCCATGGATAACAGGTCGGACGCCTGAGGACCCCTTAGTCCAGGACTCCCTGAGTAGCCCCTGAACCTGGCTTCAATGATGAGGAGTCCGGCGCGCAGATTGTCTTTGGCATTGCAAGGCGGGTTCCCCTCTTCCCGAAATCCAAGATAGTCTTCGGACATGATGATAGTATCCGGACCTGTAACACACACCATACACAACCGTAGAGAGAATATAATTTTACACGAGTCTAATCTGCTGACAAATTTTTGTAACATGACATCACGTCCACCCGACCATAATTCTGGACCGTTCTGTGTCCGCCGCTCCACGTCCCGAGACGCGGTTGCTATTGGCATGTCTTGTCAAAGCAGAAATCGTGCCCCCTTATTGCGGGATTCTCATCAATGCGGGTATGGGTAACCCAACCGTGTCGTTTACACAGGCCTTGGGAATAGGAGAGCTTTTTAGGGCGAGTGGGGAGGCGCTTGATATTCGCGGCCTTTATAAGGGCATAAGGATTCCCTTTTTTCACTCACGCCCTTTCTCTCCCTCAGCCCTTCCGTCCTTGAGCTCCAGCTCCCAATCTTTAGCTTTCCCTCGTTCGAGAAAGCACTCCAAACATGTCCGGATCCGGAGCTGGAGGCAAGTGGATGGCCTCCTCCGTTAAGAAGAAGGACATCAAGGAGCTTCGGGAGGCCGAATACATGGCCAAGGAGATCGCTCACTGACTCCCGGTCAAAGGACAGATCATCCTGACTCCAGAGCCCCATGAGAGGGTTGTGTTTCTCACACATTTTGTCCGCGGGCTGGGATCCCCTCTCTACCCGTTCGTTCGCGGACTAATGTTTTACTACGGGCTAGATTTCCATGACCTAGCCCCTAACTTCATTCTCAACATCTCGACGTTCATTGCCGTGTGCGAGGCCTTTCTCCGCATCCCACCTCATTTCAGTCTATGGCTGAAGAACTTCAATGTGAAGCCGAAGGTGGTGGGCGGTCAACAAGCAGAGTGTGGAGGTGCCATGGTGGGCAAGATGCCCAATGTTACCTGGCCTAAAGGCTCCTTCACGGAGACGGTGAAGGGGTGGCAATCGAGGTGGTTCTACATCACCGAGCCGCGCGACACTAACTGGGCGGCGGCCCCCGAATTCCGATCCGGAACCCCGATGCGGCTCACCTCCTGGCAAGAGAGGGGCCTAACCTGGGGTCCCTCGGACGAGCTGATTGGGCTCCAAACGTGCGTCCAGAACATGATAGACAGGAAAATCAAGCTTGTCAACATGATCCAGGTCATGCTCGTTCGTCAGATCCTTCCGTGCCAACGCCGGACTTCCTGTCTGTGGGAGTACGATCGGGCCAAGCACCAGACACTACAGGAGCTCTTCGACACGACGCACGAAGACATCTGGAAAGTGCTCTTCAAGGTCGGCGAGACGCCACCGCCCACGACCGAGGATCGCGGGATCAGCTTAAAACTCCAGGCTAATTCAGTAAGTTCTTTCATGTTTTGAAGGCATACTCTTTACTAGCAAATTATGAGGAAAAATTCTAAGCCTTCCCATCCTTGTTTATAGGCCTGGATCGAGGTAGCAAGGGGGATTAACTGTCCGGCTATGCTGCCCGAAGGCCAAGACTTCCCATTACTGACGAAAATGTTGTTTCCAGCACCTTATGAGGTGCCGGCGAAGATGGCCAAGAAAGCGGCCAAAGTGACCCGGAGGGGCACTCGCCGAAAAGGCGCTTCGGACATGATGTCCGAAGACGGGACTCACTCTTCATACGCCGAAGACGATGATGAGGAGGAGGAAGAAGAAGAAGACTCCCCACCCGAGGTGGGGAGGAAGAAGAGAGCGGCCTCCACGAATCTGGAGGCGAAGGCGCCCAAGAAGGGGAGGGGCTCCCGCGCGGATAACTCCACGTGGGATATCGATAGTAGTCCGGAGCAACCTCCCTGGACCAAGCCTCGGGCCGCATCGTAAGTACCAAAATCCTTATGCGTGCCCAAATGTCTGGCCTTTTCGGTTTTTAATATTGATATGTGTAAATTGTGTCATTCCAGTCCAGCCCGTGAGGGCTCCCCACGATCCTCTACAGAGGGTTCCCTAAACTCTAAAGAGATGGCTAGCATGTCTCCGCCACCTGCTCATTCGGTCTCGCTTAAGGGTGATGATGAGGTGGTGTCCCAAAGGAGTTTCCCAGACCGGGGGAAGGTTCCGGAGATCGTCAGGGTGGCGCTCCAGGATGACTCCTCGGCCGCCCGACACGTGGAGGGAAAAGCCCCCATGGGGACTGGTGATGGAGGCTGGGTTCCATTTGGCCCTCTGCCGGATACTATTCAGGAGACCTTCACGTCTCTGGAGTCCAGCGAACGGCCTTCCCCGAAAGGAGGAGGTGTGCCTGTTCCGCCGGTGACCTCTGTCCAAACGGAGGCACCAGATGATCTGCTGGAAATGTTGCAGGGTGCTTCCATTGTGGATGAATACCATAGCTTTATGGGTACAGTGATCGAGAAGGTTTTGTCTGCCAAAAGCGGACTGACCGAAGCCTACCTTAGCCTTCTAATAGGCTTTGAGGTGAGTAATGTAATTGTAGGAAGAATATCGCAGTTTAGACAGTAGCTCCTGATGCTCTGTTCGTTGTTCAGAAAGAAAGAGCCGAACAGGGGATCAAAAATAATTTTCGCAGGAGTCTAACATAACGTGTCTATGTGAATAAGCGGGAATCGCTGTGGGCTGCTACCGCTCATACTGCGGAAATCTCCGGACTGAAACAGAAACTGGAGCGGGCCGAGGAAGAGCTTGGCCTCGTGAAGAAGCAGCTGGAGGATAGCCAAGGTATGCAATAACCCGCCTATTCTTTTAATAAGGATGAGTGGTCCGTGCGGACAAAAGTGTCATGAACTTTATTAGGGGCCATGACCGAGGTGGCAGCCCTCAAGGAGGCGTTAGCCGAGGCCAAGGACAAAGCGGCCAGGGAAAGCGTTGCGCGCGAGAAGCACGAGGCCCTGGTTAACAAGGCCCAGCAAGAGCTCCACGACGTCGTCGAGAAGCTCGAGTCCTTGGAGCGCGATTTTACGATGCAAGAGTCCGAACTTGCGAAGGCCCACCAGAGCGCATAGGATGCTCGAGCCGAAGCCCAGAGCGCCCGCCAAGAGATTCAGGTGGCCAAGAAGATTGCGGCGGGTAAGTCTTTTTCTATGCAAAGCAAGTGTGCGAAGGAAACATTCCTTGTACTTACCCGAATTTGTGTTTTCTAGGGGTGTTTGCGAATCTGCCGCGCAGCATATCAGATGATGCCGAGTTTTATCGAGCCGAAGAGGGGATGTCTACGGAGAAGCTATTCTGGTCTCAATATCTTGTACCGGAACATCCGGTGCCTTTTAGCGACCGGCTGAAATGGCTGGTCGAGTTGCACCGGTCGGCCGAGCTAGCCATGAAGGACCTAATAGTCCGGTTGTGGTCTGCCGTGTCCATACCCATCAACTACTTCGGACTTGTGAAGCGGCTTGTGAGTGCGTGCCACGGTTTGAAGCCGTGAAACGATCGGTCTGCATTGAAGGTGCACGAATGGCATTTGCCCTCGTCAAGATGCATTGGGCGAAGCTAGATGCCAAGGAGCTGATGACCGAGGGGGCACCGGAGGGCAAGGAGCATCGTCGACCCGAGCTGTATTTCGGCGGAGTCCTGGAGGGATCCCGCCTTGTGGCGGAGCAATGTGCGAAGGACGTGATATTCCCGTGAAAACATTCGGGTTGTCCTGTAATATGAAACAAGATCGGCATGTAATATGATGCTTGTAACTAAATTTTTACCTCCTGTGCGGCTGTTTATTTAGAATCTAAGGGTTGACCAGTCGTCAGCTTCTGCCCCCATGTAGATAGTACGGGGGTGTTTGGGATAAATCTAAACACTCTTTACTCCACATTCTGGTCCTTAAAGGAGGTGTTTAGCGCAACGAACGAGGCAATCAGACTATACGGCCTTTATTACCCTCACTTAGCCATCGGAGTTTGACAATGAAGATTTCGATGAACCCCTAGTGCTCGGAAGGCCGAACTAGGGGCGCTATACACGCCTAATCGGAGAAAAACCAATTCCTCGCATAAAGTAGAAAAAATCTCTAGGGATTTGAGACCTCTCGAACGGCTGACCAGCTCTCTCCGCATCATGACAGTCAGTTTTCGGCTTTCTCTACTGAGGTGCTCATCCGGAAGAACCGGGACACAATCGCAGTAGTTCTCCCTTTACTACCCTAGCCAATATAGCGGAACGTAAGGTAGTAAGCATAGGAGCCGGGCAACCCAACTATTGACCAAAGACATGATTCGGATCCGATGCATATAATGCTATAAGTTTGGGGTGCCGAACTGTACTTTAAAAGTGTTCGGAACTTTATTGCCGTAGTGCGGGGCAAAATGAAGCCCCTAGCGCAGACATACGTACCAGAGTGTACGTGTGCAATGAGTAATAAATACAAAGGTAAGGAAAAGGAGCGGGAAATCAAATAAATAAGCTGACACTATCCTTTACTGTAGTGTAATTAATATATGAAGGCGTAGTTGTACAAGTAATGCAGTAACCAAGAAAGGCTATTTGGCATGCCACGACCCAGAGCGAGCTGCGTGCGGGTATGTAAAAAAGGTATAGCGATCGTTAGCAAAGACCACATGGGGATTTCCTTGTACGCCAAAGCTCCTCGCCGCGATGATGTGTCCGTCGAACGGGTTGTCGGAAGAAACCTCGTATGTGAATCAACCATGTACACATCGTATGAGGAAGTGGTCGTCCATCGCCCAGTAAATTGCGGGTTTT
Organism: Secale cereale; assembly: GCA_902687465.1. Taxonomy (NCBI): domain Eukaryota; kingdom Viridiplantae; phylum Streptophyta; class Magnoliopsida; order Poales; family Poaceae; genus Secale; species Secale cereale. The sequence goes on from LR738715.1 coordinate 111,446,475, forward strand.
GACCATGCTCCTCATCGTCATCGTCGTCCATGCCATCGATGTCTTCGGAGCCGTAATCAAGCGTGTTGGTTAAGTCCTCGATAGTGGCTATGAAGTGGGTGGCGGGTGGGAAGCAACATTATCCGTCGTCAGGCCCTAGTTCGAAATGGACGTAGCTTGACTGTGAGTCCCCTGCCAAGGACAGGTTTTTTAACGAGTTTAGCACGTTGCCCATGGGCGAGTGTTGGAAGATGTCTGCGGTGCCGAATTCGAAAATCGATGACCGATCCAGCTCGGTGTCTGCAGGCGTATGTGGTTCGGAACTTATAGCCGGAGACGAGTCCGGAGTTCCGTTGACGCAAATATTGCAAGGTGTCAAGTATGTGTGCGGCTCCAACACCGCGGACTCTGTGGCCTCGAATGGCGCAATCCGCTCTGAATTATATCGGTCTACTATCTTGGACATGATGCCTATATACATGATCATCGTCTTGGATATCATCATAACTATTTGCTCTTCTATCAATTTCCCAACGATAATTTGTTTACCCATCGTATGGTATTTTCTCAAGAGAAGCCACTAGTGAAATCTACGGCCCCCGGGTCTATTTCTCATCATATACTTTCATATCTATATTGCTATTTGCTTTTCTAGTTTATTTGCGTCTTTTATTTCAGATCTATATCATCAAAAACCCAAAAATATCTCGCTGGGTTTTATTTGCTTTTATTTTATTTGCATATATCAATCTATCTATTTATCATATCACTTTGCCCAAGAGGGATTGATAACCCCTCTATGCGTCGGGTTGCGAGGATTTGTTGTTTGTGTGCAAGTGTCATCTACATAACTTGCTTGGTTCTCCTACTAGATTGATAACCTTGCTTTCATAATTGAGGGAAATACTTAGCTTCGTTGTGCTGCATCATCCCCTCCTCTTCAGGGAATTTACTGACGCGGTTCACAAGTAGAAAGTTTTATCCTGTACTGGCGCAAGTTGGTGAATGTTTCAGTGAGGTCAGCCAGGTGGTCGGAACCTTTCCTGGAGTTGACCATGATATCATCCATATAAGCCTCCATGTTCCGACTTATCTGCTTCTGCGGGCACTTTTGGATCATGCGCATGAAATTCGCCCCAACATTCTTCAGTCTGAATGGCACAGTGACATAACAAAAACACCCGAATGGGATGATAAATGCAGTTTTTATTTCATCTGCATCATACATTCGGATCTGGTGGTACCCGAAGTAAGCATCCAGAAACAAGTGTCGCTCACACCCGACAGTAGAGTCTACAATCTTATCTATGCAAGGGGAGAGGACAATGGTCTTTTGGGAAAGCACGATTGAGGTGCTTGAAGTCAATGCACATCCGGAGATAATTATTCTTCTTGGGCACCATGAAGACATTGGCGAGCCTCTCGGAGTGGTACACCTCTCGAATGAATTCGGTCGCCAAGCGAGTGCGATCTTGATAACCCACAAGTATAGAGGATCATTTGTAGCCTTTTTCGATAAGTAAGAGTGTCAAACCCAACGAGGAGCTAAAGGTAGAACAAATATTCCCTAAAATTCTATCGACCACCGATACAACTCTACGCACACTTGACATTTGCTTTACCAGAAACAAGTATGAAACTAGTTTGTAGGAGTGATGCTAGAACTACTTTGCAAGAATAAGACTAGAAGTACTTTGCAAGATAATAAAAGTGGATAGCTTTTGTCAACAAGAAAGTTATTTGTCCCTAGGTAATCGATAACAAGTACCGGTAATCATTCTTGCAATTTTATATGAGGGAGAGGCATGAGCTAACATACTTTCTCTACTTGGATCATATGCACTTATGATTGGAACTCTAGAAAGCATCCGCAACTACTAAAGAACATTAAGGTCGTGAAACCCAACCATAGCATTAAATATCAAATCCTCTTTACTCCATACGTCATACCCCACCTACTCGGGTTTAAGTTTCTGTCACTCTCGCAACCCACTGTAAGCGAACCATAAACATATTGCAACACCCTACAGCGGGGGCCCCTCATGTTTCGCGAGAATGGATGGCACCATAGGACAACACCATAAATAAAATGTACAATCATACCAACCAAAATCATGATTAACCCACAAGACAAAGCGGATCTACTCAAACATCATAGGATAACCATAGATCATTGGGAAATAATATATGGAGTTGAGCACCATGTTTAAGTAGAGATTACAGCGGGG
>LR738715.1:111465660-111487316 GCA_902687465.1 Secale cereale
AAGAGGTGATACACCGCTGCAATGAGGGGGAGAGAGTTGGTGTGGACAGTAGCAAGATTGTTGATGTAGATCGTCGTCCCGATCGTTGCCCCGGTGGCACTCCGGCGCCACCGGAAGAGAGGGGGAGAGAGTCCCCCTCCTTATTCTTCTTCCTAGGTGGGAGAAGGGTTCTCCCTATGGTCCTTGGTCTCCATAGCATGGGAGGGGCAAGAGCCCCTCCAAGATTGGATATGTCTCTCTGTCTCTCTCTGTTTCGAGTCCCCCAGATCTGGCTGAAAACCGTTTCTTATATTCCCGGAGATCCGTAACTCCGATTGCGCCGAAATTTTTACATGATTTTTTTCCGGATATAAGCTTCCTTGTGCATGAAGTACAGCTCCACCTGACGTTTCAGGTGGGCACGATACACCAGGCCATGCCTGGCTCCTCTTGCGCGCCGTGGTGGGTTGTGCCCACCACGGGCAACCGTTTGTTGTGTTTCCAACTCTCAAAAATCACATATATTCCAAAATAATGCTCCGTGAAATTTCATTGCATTTGGACTTCGTGTGATATGGATACTCTGCGATACAAAAAACATGCAGAAAACAGGAACTGGCACTGGGCACTGGGTAAGTAAGTTAGTCCAAATAAATCATATAAAAAGTTGCCAAAAGTATGTAAAACTTGTATAATATTGGAATGAAACAATAAAAAATTACAGATACGACGGAGATGTGTCAGCATCCCCAAGCTTAATTCTTGCTCGTCCTCGAGTAGGTAAATGATAAAAAAGATAATTTTTGATGTGGAATGCTACCTAGCATAAAATTGATCATATATCTAGTCATGGCATGAATATTAAGACATGAGTGATTCGAAGCAATAGTCTATAATTTGACATAAAGACATCAATACTCGGGCATCCCAACAAACAATCATGTCTTTCAGAATATAAAATGCTAAAAAATGTTACCCGTACAAAATCATATAGTCTTGTCATGCTCTGTCTTCCCAGCTCAAAGTATAAATCGTGTACTACCACGGTGTCAGCGAAGCAATTGGTTCATACTTTTTAATGCACTTCAGCATTTTCATCTCTCACGCAATACATGAGAGCGAGCCATGGATATAGCAATATAGGTGGAATAGAATGCGGTGGTAGTAGACAAAAGAAGGGACAAAGTCTCACATCAACTAGGAAAACTAATGGACTATGGAGATGTCCATCAATCGATATCAATGTGAGGAGTAGGTATTGCCATGCAACAGATGCAACTAAGAGCTATAATGTATGAAAGCTCAGTATGAAACTAAGTGGGTATGCATCTAATCCTATGAAAAATTCCCACTAGTATATGAAAGTGAAAGCATATGAGACTCTCTATATGAAAAACATGGTGCTACTTTGAAGCACAAGTGTAGTATTTGCATGCCCCTTCTCTTTTTTTGTTCTTTTTTTTTGGTGGGCTTCTTTGGCCTCTTTTTTTAATTTGGGCTTCTTTGGCCTCTTTTATTATTTTTAAAATCTGGAGTCTCATCCCGACTTGTGGGGGAAGCCTGGTCTCCATCATCCTATCATCATGGGGCATGCTCTAATAATGGATGATGATGATCATCACACTTCTATTTACTTATAACTCAAAAGAAATAAAAATTACAACTCGATACCTATGACATAGTATGACTCTAATTGAATGCCTCTGGCAGTGTACCAGGATGTGCAATGATCTAGCGTAGCAAAGATATCAAAAAATGGACAAGCCTTGAAAATATCGTGCTAGCTATCTTACGATCATGCAAACAAATATGAAAATGAATACTCAAGTCAACTATATGATGGAAATGCATGGCAATATATCTCAGAATGGCTATGGAAATGCCATAATAGGTAGGTATGGTGGCTGTTTTGAGGATGGTTCAATAAAGTTTATGCACCGGCGAAAGTTGTGCGGCACGAGAGAGGCTAGCAATTATGAAAGGGTGAGAGTGTGTACAATCCATAAACTCACATTAGTCATAAAGAACTCATATACTTATTGCAAAATTTTATTATCCCTCGAAGCAAAGTAATACTACACATGCTCCTAGGGGGGAGGTTGGTAGGAGTTAACCATCGCGCGCCCCGACCTTCACACAAAGATAGGACAATCAAGGATAAATTGTGCTCTAACTTCCCGGCATAACGAGAGACTATACGTGCATGCTTAGGGAATCACAAACCTTAACATCAATATCTTACTAAACACAATCATCCACTAGTACCTCCCACATATTATCATCTCTATATCGCAAAACTATTGCAAGGAATCAAACATATCATATTCAATGATCCATAAGTTTTATGTAGGATTTTATGACTAACCATGCAATTGACCAATTCCTGTTGACTCTCTAAATAGATATAAGTGAAGCATGAGAGTATAATTCTTTCTAGAAAAGATCATGCTCTAACAAATATAAGTGAAGCACGAGAGCATTCTATGAACATCGGTTTTCTATGTGAAGAGAAACACGCAATCCAAACTTCAAATGATATAAGTGAAGCTCATGAAGCATTCTATAAAGCCATACTCAAAAGATATAAGTGAAGTGCAATGAGCATTATAAAAATCAACCAAGGACTATCTCATACCCGCATGGTGCATTATTAAAATAAATAAATAAGGCACACGACGCTCCAAGAATTTACGCATATCCTGTGAACGAAACGAATCCGAAAACATACCGACACTTGTTGAAGAAAGATGGGATGCCTTCTGGGGCATCCCTAAGCTTAGATGCTTGAGTCTCCTTGAATATTTATGTCGGGGGAAACCGTCCGCCACGAACACCTATGGGACCGGAGCCCCTTGTCTGTGCGGTACGAGGGCGGAGGGAGCACGAAGAGCAGATCGTAGCGAGCACGCGGGCAGTTTTACCCAGGTTCGGGCCGCGGTGTACGCGTAAAACCCTACTCCTGCTTGGTTGTGTATTAAGTTGGAGAGCTCGGGAGCTTGAAGAAGCAACTACACCGAGCGTATGAGTGATCTAGGTTCCGAACCCCCTCCACGTTGTGCATGGGCCTCCTTTTATAGTGCAAGGGGTCACCGACAGGTGTCAACGTAGGAGAAAGGGGTAAAAACGTAAAAGAGGAGGTAGTTGTAACAGTGCGGGAACAGTGGAGCTACAGTGCGCGAACAGTGGTCTATACCTACTTTGACAGTGGGGGACAAGGGCATTTAATGCCCGTCGCCGTCGACCCCAAAAGCTCCCGCCCTTGCGTCTCCGTCTGCCACGGCGATGGATCCACCACCGTGGAGTGCCACCGTGTCCCCCAGGCTGCACAGCCATCCGCCACGCGTCCCTGGATAGGCCTCAGGGCGACGCGTGGGCCGATGAGCTGGAGCGCGGGCACACAGCGCAACCCTCCCGGCAAGCACCTTGCCGGGGCCTTGGTCTTGCCGGGCCCGGGAGCTTGCCGCTCCCCGGGCCCTTGCCAGGGCCTTGTGCTAGTGGGGCAGTCTTGAGCCTGGTACGGCCTTCCCGGCAAGCTCCACTTGCCGGGGTCTCGATCTTCTGTCTTGTATACTTTGTTTTTGAATGGCTTAATATGGAGCAGAAAGGTCTCCGGCGAGCGCGTGGTAAACCCTGCCGCGGGAAGCTGCAACTGCCCGTGCACAAGTTGGGGTACTGAGGTACCCCTACCTTAGTACACCGACAGGAGCCCCCGGGCCTGGGCCACACACGGTGCCCAGCGCTGTTGGGCCAGGCCCAAAACAGTGCACGGGCACACGCGGCCCACAGCGTGCCGAATCTTCTTCCGTATCCGCCGCATCCCCCGTAACGGCACGCGTCGATTGCGGCGTCGTGGGATGGGACGTGCCCACGTTCCATCAATGAAAAAGGGCGAAACGCCCCCCACTCCCCCATAAAAGCAGAGGAAGCAGGAGCGGTTCCCCTCCTTGCGCTTTCATTGCTTCTTCTTCTTCCTCCCGAGATCCCTTTGCGCTCCGCCTCCACACCTCCGCAGCCGCCGTCTGCATCTCCGGCGTCGCCGGGCTCTTCGTCCCCCTTCCCCCGCCGCGTCCGCCATGGCCCCGAAGACCGACAAGGCGAAGGCGGAGAAGGCCAAGAGGGAGAAGTCGGAGCAAGCGGCGAAGCTCGCCGCGTATCGGAAGCAGAATCTCGTCTTCCCGCCGAGGCTCGGCGCGCGGGAGCTCTGGAACAAGTACTACTTGTTCTGGGCCAAGGAAACCAAGGCGCACCCCTGCACTCAAGCTTATCCGGCCGCCGCCAAGGACAACTACCCCGGCGGGTACTACTTCTTCGCAGCCTTCTTTCACTGCGGTCTTTGCCCTCCTTTCTCTAATTTCTTCTGGGTCGTCGGGAAGTTCTCCAGTTTGAAGGAAACGGACGATCTGCTGCGCCCATGCCGGAGCCTGGGGCTCAGCGGCAAGGACTAAAGGCTCGAGGGCCGCTGCGGGAACCTCAGCTTCTACGGCAAGGACCTCTGGTTCTGCCGGAGCTGATGGTCCCCCGGCAAGCTCGCCGGGGCGAGGCTTGTCGGGAACGCTTGCTTCAACTGTACAGACCCGAGGATCTGCAGGAGCAAACTGTTCCTCAGCGTTGTGGTTGTTGATCTTGGGGACCTTGGCGGCGGTTTCAGGAAGATCCGCCGGCAAGTAGTCGCCGGAGACCAACTTTCTCTTCTTGGACTGCCCAATTGATGGTGTAACGGATGGTTGAGTCAGCTTGAGCAAGAAGGTCCCTGGTTCCACAGGTAACTTCATCGCAGCACACTTTGAAAGGCCGTCTGCTATTTCATTCTGAGCTCTCGGGACGTGCTCCATCTGCAGACCTTCAAAGTGCTCCTCAAGCTTCCTTACTTCATCGACCGCAATCCTTGTCGGACCACCAACTGAGAATCTCCCCGCACAACCAGCTTCCTGATCCCAAGTTCGGCCGCAATCCTGAGGCCGGCAAGCAAGCCTTCATATTCAGCAGTGTTGTTTGTCGCCTGCTCCCTGGGAAAGTGCATCTGGATAACATATTTAAGGTGCTCTCCGGTGGGTGCGATGAGTACCACGCCAGCACCGGCGCCTTGCAGCGAGAAGGCACCATCAAAATACATTACCCTCTCACTTGTCGCTTCTTGTACGGGCGCATTTGTTTCTTGGACTTCTTCATCGGGCGTTGGGGTCCACTCAGCTATGAATTCTGCCAAAGCTCGGCTCTGTATGGTTGAAGTACTTTCAAACTTGAGTCCAAAGCTTGACAGCTCCAGTGCCCACTCAACGATCCTGCCTGTCGCTTCGGGGTTGTGCAATATCCTCTTCAGCGGAAAGCGAGTGACCACTGTTATCTCATGGGCTTGGAAGTAATGGCGCAGCTTTCTCGAGGCCATGAGGAGGCCGAAAAGCAATTTTTGCACACCAGAGTATCTTGATCTAGCCCCCTGGAGAAGGGAACTTACAAAATACACTGGGCGCTGCACCATCTTCTTCCGCACCTCATCCTGTTCCTGCGCAGAGTTATCCTTGTCGGGGCCAGAGCTTGCCGGAGCAGCCCCCTGCTTGTCGCTGGATTCGCTTGCCGGTGGTGCTGACTCCTCGTCGGACTCCCTCTCCGCTACTAACGCAGCACTAACCACCTGGTAGGTTGCCGCTAGGTATAGCAACAACTTTTCCTGTGGTCTAGGTGCGACAAGTATTGGAGTGGAGGATAGGTACCGTTTCAAATCCTGCAGCGCCGCCTCCGCTTCCGGAGTCCACTTCATGGGACCTGCCTTCTTCAAGATTTTGAAGAAAGGTAGGGCGCGTTCTGCAGACTTTGAAATGAACCTACTGAGGGCAGCCACACAACCTGCAAGCCTCCTGACATCCTTGACGCGCTTTGGGGCCTCTATCTGCTCAATGGCTTTAATCTTGTCGGGGTTGGCTTCAATCCCCCTCTGTGACACAAAGAACCCGAGAAGCTTGCCGGAGGGGACTCCAAAGACGCACTTCTCGGGGTTCAACTTGAGCTGTATTCTGCGCAGGTTCTGAAATGTTTCTTCCAAATCTTGGATCAGGGTATCCTTGCTCTTGCTCTTCACCACGATGTCATCCATGTAAGCCTCTACATTTTTGTGGATCTGTGGCTCAAAAGCAGTGTATACTACCCTTGCAAAGGTCGAGCCTGCATTCTTCAATCCAAATGGCATGCGTATGAAGCAATAAGTGCCACATGGAGTGATAAATGTAGTCTTCTCTTCATCCTCTTTGGCCATAAAAATCTGATGATAGCCTGAGTATGCATCAAGAAAACAGAGTAGCTCACATCCGGCAGTGGAGTCAACGATCTGGTCAATGCGCGGCAAAGGGAATGGATCCTTGGGACATGCTTTATTCACATCAGTGAAGTCTATACACAGTCTCCATTTCCCATTGGCCTTGCGCACGACGACTGGGTTTGCCAACCACGTCGGATGGATCACACCTCTAACTAGGCCTGCTGCCTCTAGCTTCTTGATTTCCTCGTTGATGAATTCTTGGCTCTCCACGGCTTGCTTCCTCACTTTCTGCTTGATGGGCCGCGCATGAGGACAAACAGCAAGCTTGTGCTCAATTACCTTCCTGGGAACACCGGGGATGTCAGATGGTTGCCAGGCAAACACATCGACATTCGCCTGCAGGAAGGCAACGAGCGCGCTTTCCTATTTGCTGTCAAGTGTGGCACTGATGGTGAAGGTACCACCAGTGCTGTCCTCCTTGGCGGACACTTTCTTGGTTGCCGGAGGAGCGGCCATTCCTTTCTTACTCTTGCCGGTGGAGCTCGATGGAACGTCCTCGACGGCAGCGCAGCACTCCGAAGAGGTGCGGTTGCCGGAGTGGGTCCCAGAGCACTTGCCGGACTTGGTCTTCGTCTTCTTCCCCCCGGGAGCTTCAGCGGCAAGAGTATCCTTCTCGGCCGCAGCTGCCGCATCCCGGTAGATCTTGTCGGCGCAGACAAGCGCATCCTTCTTGTCACCGTGGACAGTGATGACGCTTATCGGCCCCGGCATCTTGAGTACGTTGTAAGCATAATGGGAAGCTGCCATGAACTTGGCGAGGGCAGGACGGCCGAGTATTCCATTGTAGGGCAATGGAATATCGGCGACGTCGAAGGTGATGCGCTCAGTTCTGAAGTTGAGCTCCCCGCCAAAGGTCACCGGCAGAATGATCTTTCCCTTGGGCTTGCTCCTTCCCGGGTTGATTCCTTGGAAAGAACCGGTTTCTTCGAGCTCGCCATCTGGAATCTGGAGTTTCTTGATCACAGCAGAGGAGATCAAGTTCAGCCCGGCCCCGCCGTCAACCAACATTTTGGTGACCTTGAGGTTGCGGATGGTGGGTGAGACCAGCATCGGCAAGCACCCGACCGCAGTGGTGTGGTCAGGGTGATCCTCAAGATCAAAAACGATGGGCGTGCTGGACCATTTGAGGAGCCTACGCGATTCCACGGGCGGCTCTGCTGCATTCACCTCGCGCACCCACTGCTTTAGTTGGCGGTGGGAGGTGTGCAGATAGGCGCCACCGTCGACGCACAGGACCTCCGTGGCCTTCTGGAACTCCTGCTCGCTGTTATCCTCGTCCTCCATGTCTTCATCGTCGTCCTCTTCGTCCTTGTCGCGGCCCCGGGGAGGTCGATCTCCTTGCCGCTGCTTGGCCTTGCCGCGGTGTCCTCCCCGGCCGTTGAACGACCGCTTCTTGCTTGTCTCTTCCCCGCCACCTTGGGCCTTCTCCTTGTCGCGCCTCTCGTACTCAGCTTTCTGCTGCTCGACGAGATACTCGACGCGCTTGCAGTTGGAGAGATCGTGACCCTTGGTGCGGTGGATCTTACAGTATTGCTTGTCGGAGCTGCCCGGCTTGTCGGCTGCCGCTACAGGGGCAGGCTCCTTGCCGGAGCCGCCAGCCTGTGTTTGCTTGGCGGGAGCCTCCTTGCCGGACTTCTCGACGGCAAGCACCTCTTTCTTGCCCTTCCTTCTGTTATTCCGCCGCCGGCTCTTCTTTGCCGGGGCGGCGTCGTCGCTGTCGCTTCCTCCTGCGCCAGCATCCTCCCCGGGGAGTCTCCTCCCCTCTTCTGCGCGTGCGCACTTGTCAGCCAGAGCATAGAGCTCGCTGACATCCCGAATCTTGGTCATCGCCATTTCTTCACGCATGCGGCGGTTGCGCACGTTCTGGTGGAACGCGCTGATAACCGCGGCAGGGTGGACATCCGGGATGTTGTGTTGCACACGGCTGAAGCGTTGGATGTACTTGCGCAGGGTTTCTCCTTCCTTCTGGGCCAGAATGTGGAGATCGCTCTCCTGGCCGTGGGGTTTGTGGCCGCCGGTGAAGGCGCCAACAAACTGGTGGCAGAGGTCGGCCCAAGAAGAGATGGAACCTTCCGGCAAGTGCATAAGCCACGAACGGACGTTCGGCTTAAGCACGAGCGGGAAGTAATTCGCCAAGATCTTCTCGTCGCGCCCCCCGGCAGCTTGCACTGCGATGGTATAGACGCTGAGGAATTCCGAGGGGTGTGTCTTGCCGTCGTACTTCTCCGGTACGTCGGGCTTAAAATTCTTCATGCTGGGCCACTGGACGCGCCGCAGCTCGCGGGTGAACGCAGGGCAGCCTGCCGCGTACGGCAAGTCGCCTGGTTCACCGGGCGCGTGCGCGTCGACAGCGTTCCCAGCTCTGTTATCTGATTGTCGCCGAGCTTCTCGCCGGCACTCGATTGTGGTGCGAGCGTCTTCTTGTCGCCGGTCGTCGAGGACCAGGCGCTGATCCCGACGAGCCCGCGGGTCCGACGAGGCTGTGGAGCCATCGTCGGCGTTGTTCCGGCGGGGCGGCGTCTTCTGCTTCCGCGGCGGGGAGTGCACGCTTGTCGCACCCCCGGCGGTCTTGTCGCCGTCAGCCTTCGTCTTCTCAGCTTGCCGCGGCCGCGAGGCCGACGGCTGCTGTGGAGAATCGTTGTTGGCGAAGGCTATCAGGCTCTGGATGGTGGCCCTCCAGTCTTCGGCCTTGTCTGCTGCTGGAGGGAATTCGAGGAGCAGTTGCGCTCTTGCGAGCGCTTCTGCCGGAGTGGAGGGGAACGCGGGCGAGCGGTGCGAGGAGCGGGATACGCTCGGACTTCTAACGGCGTTAGAAGGAGCGGGGTCCCGCGCCGGCGCCTTCGCTTTGCTTGTGCCCGGACGGAGGTCCGGGGCGTCTCGCGAGCCCCCGGTTTGTCCTTGGCCCAGCAAACGGATGCCACCTCCTGTGACATGGCGCTGCTGGGTTGTTGTGTGCTGAGAGGGACGCGGTGCGTCCACGGAGACCGAGGTTCGGTCGTCCGTCCTGTTCTTGGATCTGGTGGCGCCGTGAGTGTCCTCGCCGGCGACCATCCTTCCGATGGCGTCTCCCCCGCCCACCGTTGGCTCCGGTGGCGGCGGGTGAGACGCGGACGGGCCTCCGACCTCCGAAGGCTTCTTCTTCGGGGCCATGGAGTTGCTGCTAGTGAAGTTGACGAATTCGGAGAGGTTGATGAAGAATGCGCCCGCGCGAACGCCGGATCAGGTTCGCACAACCTCGACGACCCCTACCTGGCGCGCCAAAGATGTCGGGGGAAACCGTCCGCCACGAACACCTATGGGACCGGAGCCCCTTGTCTGTGCGGTACGAGGGCGGAGGGAGCACGAAGAGCAGATCGTAGCGAGCACGCGGGCAGTTTTACCCAGGTTCGGGCCGCGGTGTACGCGTAAAACCCTACTCCTGCTTGGTTGTGTATTAAGTTGGAGAGCTCGGGAGCTTGAAGAAGCAACTACACCGAGCGTATGAGTGATCTAGGTTCCGAACCCCCTCCATGTTGTGCATGGGCCTCCTTTTATAGTGCAAGGGGTCACCGACAGGTGTCAACGTAGGAGAAAGGGGTAAAAACGTAAAAGAGGAGGTAGTTGTAACAGTGCGGGAACAGTGGAGCTACAGTGCGCGAACAGTGTTCTATACCTACTTTGACAGTGGGGGACAAGGGCATTTAATGCCCGTCGCCGTCGACCCCAAAAGCTCCCGCCCTTGCGTCTCCGTCTGCCACGGCGATGGATCCACCACCGTGGAGTGCCACCGTGTCCCCCAGGCTGCACAGCCATCCGCCACGCGTCCCTGGATAGGCCTCAGGGCGATGCGTGGGCCGATGAGCTGGAGCGTGGGCACACAGCGCAACCCTCCCGGCAAGCACCTTGCCGGGGCCTTGGTCTTGCCGGGCCCGGGAGCTTGCCGCTCCCCGGGCCCTTGCCAGGGCCTTGTGCTAGTGGGGCAGTCTTGAGCCTGGTACGGCCTTCCCGGCAAGCTCCACTTGCCGGGGTCTCGATCTTCTGTCTTGTATACTTTGTTTTTGAATGGCTTAATATGGAGCAGAAAGGTCTCCGGCGAGCGCGTGGTAAACCCTGCCGCGGGAAGCTGCAACTGCCCGTGCACAAGTTGGGGTACTGAGGTACCCCTACCTTAGTACACCGACAATTTACTTGGGGTTCCTTGGGCATCCCCAATCTTGAGCTATTGCCTCTCCTCCTTCTCCTCACATCGAGACCTCCTCGATCTTCGAACACTTCATTCACACAAAACTTAACCGAACTTTTAGTAGCGGGGTTAGTGCATATGGTCAATGAAATTCCATAATGTACTGCTCTAACATTATTGCATAATTATAAAAAAACATTACCCACTGTATGCTATCACAATTCTATGGCCCCAAGTCAAGGAGGCTTCAACAAGAACTCCAACATACGCAAATAATGAAGCTATAACAGCAATTTGTGAAAACAGGACAGTCTGTAAAGATTTGAACATTCACCATACTTCTGTAACTCAAAAAATTCTGGAAAAATTAGGGAAACTCAACAATTTGTATAGAAAGACTGTGCAAAAAGTTTCAGATCCTTTCGATGTTCCAGTAAAAAATGTAAAATTGTGCACTACTACCAAAGTTTCTGTTTTTGCACCGCACAAATCAACGAGCAGTTTAATCATCCTAAAGGAAACTCCTGGCACATTATTTTTATAATACAATGGAATTTTACAAGGGGATGATTATTTTTGTTGAAATATTTCTGTAATTAAGATCCACAAAGTTCCCATGGGCATGAACAAAGTTCAAGGCTAGCTCCCACTTTCACAATGCTTGTCCCTCTCACTTTTACTTTTCTTTATGTAAAAGTTTTAGGTTCCCCTCTATATTTTTTGGTTTTTAAACTTTATAAAAGCACTCAACAGAAATAAATGACTCTTTTTTTAAACTTCCAGGTTGTCTCCCTGCCAGCGCTTTCTTTAAAGCCATTAAGCTAGACATAAAGTGCTCAAGTAATGAATCCACCCGGATCCCAAGGTATATCAAAGCCAATTTGAATCACAATGATTTAGCATTTAGTAGTGAGCACAAAGCAACATATATCAAACAATGATGAAGTCTAACTCTCTTCCTATGCATCAGCATGTCATACGAGAACAATTCATGCACATCATGTAAAGGCCAATGCATAGTATAAGAAGTTTCTTGCAATTCTATCGTGTTGGAAACATAGAGAGGCGGAGATGTAGTTCCTCTCTCATAATAATTGCAAGTAGGAGCAGCAAGCACATGCATATTGTATTCATCCAAATCATCATGTGCAATGGTAAAAGGCAACCCATCAATATAGTCCTTAATAAGTGCAAATTTCTCTGATATAGTGTGGTTCGGAGAATTCAAAAAGATAATAGGACTATCATGCATGGGTGCAATAGCAACAATTTCATTGTTAACATAAGGAACTATAGCAAGTTCATCTCCATAAGCATAATTCATATTGGCATCTTGGCCACAAGCATAGCAAGCATCAAGTTCATCAAAAAGGGATGTTTCAAATGAATCAACGGGGTTGTAGCAATCATCATAGCATGCATCCTTCGGTAAGCACAAAGGGAAATTGAAAATTGTATGAGTTGAGGGGTTACTCTCATCGAAACGTGGCACGGGTAGCTAATCCGTTCTTCCTCCTTTTGTTCTTCACTCTCCTCCTCATCTTTTTCATCCAATGATCTCACAATGTCATTAATTTCTTCTTCCATAGACCCCTGCAAAACATTAGTCTCTTCTTGGACAGCGAAGGAGTCCTCAATATATGGTTTAATATAAGCATTAGAAGCATAATTATCATAGCAATATTTATGTATGGCTAAAATTTCAGATTTGAAGAGAGTAGCATCATACTCTTCAATCAAAGAAGCAATTTCATAAGCACCCTTAAAAGCAACAAATTCTTCAATTTGGTGAACATCATAGTAATTATAAACATCCTTAGCATACGAAGATACGATTCTACTATCACTAAACTCATATTGGTATGGAAGGTGTTTCTTAGGGTCTTCAAAACAACAAGTAACATCATATATTTCACATAAATTCCAAGCATATCATTAAAAAATGATGAATTTGATCCAGTAAAAGTTTCCCTTTTTCAGAAATGTGGTGTCGCACATAACAAGCATGCTCATCTAAAGGTTTGCCCTCAACTTAGCCAGTTGGGGTTTTAGCCCGAGCACATTGGGATCGAAGATGATCCAAGTAAAAGGCTTCAGTAGTGTGATAGATTTTGAGTGGTTCTTCAACCATTGGTTTAGTAGGTACCACTAATTTTTTTGGTATTTTGCGTTTCTACCCATAAGTAAAGATAGAAAACAGGAGCACAAAATAAAAAATACTTAGTGATAAAGCAAATAAGCACACACGAGAATATTCACCCACGCTATAACTCCCCGCCAATTGCGCCAGAAAAAGGTCTTGATAACCCACAAGTATTGGGGGTCATTTGTAGACTTTTTTGGTAAGTAAGAGTGTCGAACCCAACGAGGAGCTAAAGGTAGAACAAATATTCCCTTAAGTTCTATCGACCACCGATACAACTCTACGCACACTTGACGTTTGCTTTACCGGAAACAAGTGTGAAACTAGTTTGTAGGAGTGATGCTAGAACTACTTTGTGAGAATAAAACTAGAAGTACTTTTTCTGACCTTGAAGACTGCAGCGCTTGCTAGAAGTACTTTGCAAGATAATAAAAGTGGATAGCTTTTGTCAACAAGAAATTTATTTGTCCCTAGGTAATCGATAACAAGTACCGGTAATAATTCTTGCAATTTTAAATGAGGGAGAGGCATGAGCTAACATACTTTCTCTACTTGGATCATATGCACTTATGATTGGAACTCTAGTAAGCATCCTCAACTACTAAAGATCATTAAGGTCCTGAAACCCAACCATAGCATTAAGTATCAAGTCCTCTTTACTCCCATTCATACCCCACCTACTCGGGTTTAAGTCTCTATCACTCTCGCAACCCACGTTAAGCGAACCATGAACATATTTCAACACCCTACAGCGGGGGCCCCTCATGTTTGCGTGAGAACGGAGGGCACCGTAGGACAGCACCATAAATAAAATATATAACCATACCAACCAAGATCACAATTAACCCACATGACAAAGCGGATCTACTCAAATATCATAGGATAACCATAGATCATTGGGAAATAATATATGGAGTTGAGCACCATGTTTAAGTAGAGATTACAGCGGGGGAACGAGGTGATACACCACTGCAATGAGGGGAGAGAGTTGGTGTGGACGGTAGCAAGATTGTTGATGTAGATCGCCGTCCCGATCGTTGCCCCGGTGGCACTCCGGCGCCACCGGAAGCGAGGGGGAGAGAGCCCTCCTCCTTCTTCTTCTTACTTGCCCTTCTCCCTAGGTGGGAGAAGGGTTCTCCCTCTGGTCCTTGGTCTCCATGGCATGGGAGGGGTGAGAGCCTTCGAGATTGGATCTGTCTTGCTGTGTTTTGCGTCCCCCAGATCTGGCTGAAAACCGTTTCTTATATTCCCGAAGATCCGTAACTCCGACTACGCTGAGATTTTTACACGATTTTTTTCCAGATATAAGCTTCCTTGCACCCTAAGTACTGCTCCAACTGGCGTTATAGGTGGGCACGATACACCAGGCCACGCCTGGCTCCTCTGGCGCGCCATGGTGGGTTGTGCCCACCACGGGCGTCCGCTTGCGGTGTTTCCAACTCTCAAACAATCACATATATTCCAAAATGATGCTCTGAGAAATTTTATTTCATTTGGACTTAGTTTGAGATGGATACTCTGTGCTACAAAAAACATGCAGAAAACAGGAACTGGCACTGGGCACTGGGTAAGTAAGTTAGTCCAAATAAATCATATAAAAAGTTGCCAAAAGTATGTAAAACTTGTATAATATTGGCATGAAACAATCAAAAAATATAGATACAACAGAGATGTATCAGATTTCCTCACCAACTGCTTTGCGCTTCTCAGTAGAAGAGCATCGTAGGTATTCCTTGACAGGCTTCAACTTTGAGTCAACACGGAGTCTGTGCTCAGCCAGTTCCATAGGCACACTCGGCATGTCAGCAAGCTTCCATGCAAAGATGTCTCAGTTCTCACGGAGGAACTAGATGAACTCGACTTCCTATTCGTAGTCGAGGGTTGTTGATATGTTGGTCGGGGCGGCATTCCTATCATCGGGATGGATGTGCACCGGCTTCGTTTCTCCAGCCGACTAGAAAGCAGATTTCACAGTCGGCTTCTTAAACTTTAGAAGTTCACTCGCATCCACTGCCTTCTTGTACTCATCTAACTCGGGAATTGCCATCTGCTCGTCAGCAATCTGGGAGGCCTTCTGGAGGCACTCCTCAGCTAGCTTCCGATTGCCGGTGATGGCAATCATGCCCTTCGGCCTTGGCATCTTGAGCTTAAGATATTCGTAACATGGTTTCCCCATGAAACATGCGTTGGCAGGCCTACCAGGATAGTGTGGTAAGCACTCTGGAAACCTACGACGTCGAAAGTCGGTCGTTGCTTCCTGGAGTTTTTCTCTTTGCCAAACACAACGTCGAGGGCGATGCAACCTAGTGACTTGGCCTTCTTCCCGGGAATCACCACGTGGAATTTCATACTGCTCTTGCCGAGTCGGGACATCAGAATGCCCATTGCTTCTAAGGTGTCCGCATAAATGATGTTGAGCCCGCTACCGCCAGCCATAAAAACCTTGCGCAATCTAACTCCTCCGACAAACGGATCGACCACCAAAAGCCTGTCGCCGAGGGGTTGCTATGTGGGCAGGGTGATCCTGAAGGAAATATGTGTTGGGGAATATAGTATTTTAAAATTTTCCTACGATCATGCAAGATCTATCTACCAGATGCATAGCAACGAGAGGGAAGAGTGTGTCTACGTACCCTCGTAGACCGGGAGCGGAAGCGTCAAGTGACGCGGTTGATGTTGTCGAACTTCTTCGCGATCCAACCGATCAAGCACCGAACGTACGGCACCTCCGCGTTTAGCACACGTTCAGCTTGATGACGTCCCACGAGCTCTTGATCCAGTTGAGCTTCACGGGAGAGTTTCGTCAGCACGATGGCGTGGTGACGGATATGATGTGTTCACCGGCGCAGGGCTTCGCCTAAGCTCCACGACGGTACGACCGAGGTGTGATTCTGTGGAGGGGGGCACCGCACACGGCTAAAACAATTCAACTTGTGTGTCTTTGGGTGCCCCCCTGCCCCCGTATATAAAGGAGCAAGGGAGGGAGGCCGGCCAACCTCTCCTGGTGCGGCTAGGGAAGGAGTCCTACTAGGAATAGGATTGCAATCCTATTCCTAGTAGGATTCACCAAAAGAAAGAAGAGGGAAAGGAATAGGAGAGGTGGCGCCCCCCCCCCCCAATCCTAGTCCAACTAGGAACCCTAGGTGGGGGCGCCGGCCAGCCCTATGGGCTGCCTCTCTCTTTCCCTTTAGGCCCACTATGGACCATCCCCTCTCGTAGGGGGTTCCGGTAACCCCCTCCGGCAATCCCGATAAATCCGAAACTTTTCCGGAACAATTCCGGTGTCCGAATATAGTCGTCCAATATATCAATCTTTATGTCTCGGACATTCCGAGACTCCTCGTCATGTCCGTGATCTCATCCGGGACTCCGAACTACCTTCGGTACATCAATACTCATAAACTCATAATACCGATCCTCATCAAACGTTAAGCGTGCGGACCCTACGGGTTCGAGAACTATGTAGACATGACCGAGACTCATCTCCGTCAATAACCAATAGCGGAACCTGGATGTTCATATTGGCTCCTACATATTCTACGAAGATCTATTATCGGTCAGAACCGCATAACAACATACATTGTTCCTTTTGTCAACGGTATGTTAATTGCCTGAGATTCGATCGTCGGTATCTCTATACCTAGTTCAATCTCGTTACTGGCAAGTCTCTTTAGTCGTTCCGTAACTCATCATCTCGTGACTAACTCATTAGTCTTTTGCTTGCAAGGCTTATTGTGATGTGTGTTACCGAGAGGGCCCAGAGATACCTCCCCGACACTCGGAGTGACAAATCCTAATCTTGATCTATGCCAACACCACGAATACTTTCGGAGACACCTGTAGAGCATCTTTATGATCACCCAGTTACGTTGTGACGTTTGATAGCACACAAGGTGTTCCTACGGTATTCGGGAGTTGCATAATCTCATAGTCATAGGAACATGTATAAGTCATGAAGAAAGCAATAGCAGTAAAACTAAACGATCATAGTGCTATGCTAACGGATGGGTCTTGTCCATCACATCATTCTCCTAATGATGTGATCACGTTGATCAAATGACAACTCATGTCTATGGTTAGGAAACATAACCATCTTTGATCAATGAGCTAGTCTAGTAGAGGCATACTAGGGACACTCTGTTTTGTCTATGTATTCACACATGTACTATGTTTCCGGTTAATACAATTCTAGCATGAATAATAAACATTTATCATGATATAAGGAAATATAAATAACAACTTTATTATTGCCTCTAGGGCATATTTCCTTCAGTCTCCCACTTGCACTAGAGTCAATAATCTAGCTCACATCGCCATGTGATTTAATACCGATAGTTCACATCGTTATGTGAATAACACCCATAGTTCACATCACCATGTGACCAACACCCAAAGGGTTTACTAGAGTCAATAATCTAGTTCACATCGCTATGTGATTAATACCCAAGAGTAATAAGGTGTGATCATGTTTTGCTTGTGAGAGAAGTTTAGTCAACGGGTCTGTCATATACAGATCCCTATGTATTTCGCAAATTTCTATGTCTACAATGCTCTGCATGGAGCTACTCTAGCTAATTGCTCCCACTTTCAATACGCATCCAGATTGATACTTAGAGTCATCTGGATTTAGTGTCAAAGCTTGCATCGGCGTAACCCTTTACGACGAACTCTTTATCACCTCCATAATCGAGAAATATTTCCTTAGTCATCCAATTACTAAGGATAATTTTGACCGCTGTACAATGATCTACTCCTGGATCACTATTGTATCTCCCTGTCAAACTCTTGGCAAGGTACACAACGTGTTTTGTACACAGCATGGCATACTTTATAGAACCTATGGCTGAGGCATAGGGAATGACTTTCATTCTCTCTATATTTTTCTGCCGTGGTCTGGCTTTGAGTCTTACTCAACTTCATACCTTGTAAAACAGGCAAGAACCCTTTCTTTGACTGATCCATTTTGAACTTCTTCAAAATCTTATCAAGGTATGTGCTTTGTGAAAGTCCAATTAAGCGTCTTGATCTATCTCTATAGATTGATGCCTAATGTGTAAGCAGCTTCTCCGAGGTCTTTCATCGAAAAAAATTTATTCAAGTATCCTTTTATGCTATCCAGAAATTCTATATCATTTCCAATCAACAATATGTCATCTACATATAATATTAGAAATGCTACAGAGCTCCCACTCACTTTCTTGTAAATACAGGCTTCTCCAAAAGTCTGTATAAAACCATATGCTTTGATCACCTCATCAAAGCGTATATTCCAACTCCGAGACGCTTGCACCAGTCCATAGATGGATCGCTAGAGCTTGCATACTTTGTTAGCACCTTTTGGATCGACAAAACCTTCTGGTTGCATCATATACAACTCTTCTTTGAGATATCCATTTAGGAATGCAGTTTTGACATCCATTTGCCAGATTTCATAATCATAAAATGCGGCAATTGCTAACATGATTCGGACAGACTTAAGCATCGCTACAGGTGAGAAAGTCTCATCATAGTCAACTCCTTGAACTTGTCGAAAACCTTTCGCAACAAGTCGAGCTTTGTAAACAGTAATATTACCATCTGCGTCGGTCTTCCTCTTGAAGATCCATTTATTTTCGATGGCTTGCCGATCATCGGGCAGGTCAACCAAAGTCCACACTTTGTTCTCATACATGGATCCCATCTCAGATTTCATGGCTTCAAGCCATTTTGCGGAATCTGGGCTCATCATCGCTTCCTCATAGTTCGTAGGTTCATCATGGTCTAGTAACATGATTTCTAGAACTGGGTTGTCGTACCACTCTGGTGCGGAACGTACTCTGGTTGATCTACGACGTTCAGCAGAAACTTGATCCAAAGTTTTATGATCATTATCATTAACTTCCTCACTAATTGGTGTAGGAATCACTGGAACAATTTCCTGTGATGTACTATTTTTCAATCCGGGAGAAGGTACAATTACCTCATCAAGTTCTACTTTCCTCCCACTCACTTCTTTCGAGAGAAACTCCTTCTCTAGAAAGGATCCATTCTTAGCAATGAATATCTTGCCTTCGGATCTGTGATAGAAGGTGTACCCAACAATTTCTTTTGGGTATCCTATGAAGATTTACTTCTCTGATTTGGGTTCGAGCTTATCATGTTGAAACTTTGTCACATAAGCATCGCAGTCCCAAACTTAAAGAAATGACAGCTTAGGTTTCTCGTCAAACCACAGTTCATACGATGTCATCTCCACAGATTTTAGATGGTGCCCTATTTAACGTGAATGTAGCTGTCTCTAATGCATAACCCCCAAAAGCGATAGTGGTAAATCGGTAAGAGACATCATAGATCGTACCATATCTAATAAAGTACGGTTACGACGTTCGGACACACCATTACGCTGTGGTGTTCCGGGTGGCGTGAGTTGTGAAACTATTCCACATTGTTTCAAATGAAGACCAAACTCGTAACTCAAATATTCTCCTCCACGATCAGATCGTAGAAACTTTATTTTCTTGTTACGATGATTCTCTACTTCACTCTGAAATTCTTTGAACTTTTCAAATGTTTCAGACTTGTGTTTCATTTAGTAGATATACCCATATCTGCTCAAATCATCAGTGAAGGTCAGAAAATAATGATACCCGCCGCGAGCTTCAACACTCATTGGCCCACATACATCAGTATGTATGATTTCCAACAAATCTGTTGTTCGCTCCATAATTCTGGAGAACGGAGTTTTAGTCATCTTGCCCATGAGGCATGGTTCGCAAGCACCAAGTGATTCATAATCAAGTGATTTCAAAAGTCCATCATTATGGAGTTTCTTCATGCGTTTTACACCAATATGACCTAAACGGCAGTGCCACAAATAAGTTGCACTATCATTATTAACCTTGCATCTTTTGGCTTCAATATTATGAATATGTGTATCACACGATCGAGATCCAACAAACTATTTTCATTGGGTGTATGACCATAGAAGGTTTTATTCATGTAAACAGAACAACAATTATTCTCTAACTTACATGAATAACCGTATTGCAATAAACATGATCAAATCACATTCATGCTCAACACCAACACCAAATAATACTTATATAGGTTCAACACTAATCCCGAAAGTATAGGGAGTGTGCGATGATGATCATATCAATCTTGGAACTGCTTCCAATACACATCGTCACTTCATCCTTTAACTAGTTTATGTTCATTATGCAACTCCCACTTCGAGTTACTACTCTTTAGCAACTGAACCAATATCAAATACCGAGGGGTTTCTATGAACACTAGTAAAATACACATCAATAATCTGTATATCAAATATACCTTTGTTCACTTTGCCATCCTTCTTATCCGCCAAGTATCTAGGGCAGTTCCACTTCTAGTGACCATTTCCTTTGCAGTATAAGCACTTGTTTCAGGCTTGAGTTTAGCTTTGGGTTTCTTCACGGGAGTGACAACTTGCTTGTCATTCTTCTTGAAGTTCCCTTCTATCCCTTTGCCCTTTACTTGAAACAAGTGGTCTTGTTAACCATCAACACTTGATGCTTTTTCATGATTTCTACCTTCGCCGACTTCAGTATCGCGAAGAGCTGGGAATTCCTTTCGTCATCCCTTGCATATTATAGTTCATCACGAAGTTCTACTAACTTAGTGATAGTGACTAGAGAACTTTGTCAATTACTATCTTATCTGGAAGATTAACTCCCACTTGATTAAAGTAATTGTAGTACCCAGACAATCTGAGCACATGCTCACTGGTTAAGCTATTCTCCTCCATCTTGTAGGGAAAGTACTGTCAGAGGTCTTATACCTCTCGACACGGGGATGAGTATGAAATACTAATTTCAACTCTTGGAACATCTTATATGCTCCGTGGCGTTCAAAACGTTTTTGAAGTCCCGGTTCTAAGCCGTAAAGCATGGTGCACTTAAACTATCAAGTAGTCATCATATCGAGCTTTTGTCAAAACGTTCATAACGTCTACATCTGCTCCTGCAATAGGTCTGTCACCTAGCGGTGCATCAAGGACATAATTCTTCTGTGCAGCAATGAGGATAATCCTCAGATCACGGAACAATTCCGCATTATTGCTACTAACATCTTTCAACTTGGTTTTCTCTAGGAACATATGAAAAATAAACGAGGAGCAACATCGCGAGCTATTGATCTACAACATAGATATGCTAATACTACCAGGACTAAGTTCATGATAAATTAAAGTTCAATTTAATCATATTACTTAAGAACTCCCACTTAGATAGACATCCCTCCGGTCATCTAAATGATCACGTGATCCAAATCAACTAAACCATATCCGATCATCACGTGAGATGGAGTAGTTTCAATGGTGAACATCTTATGTTGATCATATCTACTATATGATTCACGCTCGACCTTTCGGTCTCCAGTGTTCCGAGGCCATATCTGTATATGCTAGGCTCGTTAAGTTTAACCCGAGTATTCTGCGTGTGCAAAACTGGCTTACACCCGTTGTATTTGAACATAGAGCTTATCACACCCGATCATCACGTGGGGTCTCGGCACGACGAACTTTCGCAACCGTGCATACTCAGGGAGAACACTTATACCTTGAAATTTAGTAAGGGATCATCTTATAATGCTATCGTCGTTCTAAGCAAAATAAGAAGCATAATAAGATAAACATCACATGCAATCAAAATATGTGACATGATATGGCCATCATCATCTTGTGCTTTTGATCTCTATCTCCAAAGCACCGTCATGATCACCTTCGTCACCGGCGCGACACCTTGATCTCCATCGTAGCATCGTTGTCGTCTCGCCAACTATTGCTTCCTCAACTATCGCTACCGCTTAGTGATAAAGTAAAGCAATTACATGGCGATTGCATTTCATACAATAAAGCGACAACCATATGGCTCCTGCCAGTTGCCGATAACTTTACAAAACATGATCATCTCATACAAAAACGTATAACTCATCATGTCTTGACCATATCACATCACAACATGCCCTGCAAAAACAAGTTAGACGTCCTCTACTTTGTTGTTGCAAGTTTTACGTGGCTGCTACGGGCTTTAGCAAGAACC
>LR738715.1:111487484-111536959 GCA_902687465.1 Secale cereale
GCCCCCCCCCAATCCTAGTCCAACTAGGAACCCTAGGTGGGGGCGCCGGCCAGCCCTATGGGCTGCCTCTCTCTTTCCCTTTAGGCCCACTATGGACCATCCCCTCTCGTAGGGGGTTCCGGTAACCCCCTCCGGCAATCCCGATAAATCCGAAACTTTTCCGGAACACTTCCGGTGTCCGAATATAGTCGACCAATATATCAATCTTTATGTCTCGGACATTCCGAGACTCCTCGTCATGTCCGTGATCTCATCCGGGACTCCGAACTACCTTCGGTACATCAATACTCATAAACTCATAATACCGATCGTCATCAAACGTTAAGCGTGCGGACCCTACGGGTTCGAGAACTATGTAGACATGACCGAGACTCATCTCCGGTCAATAACCAATAGCGGAACCTGGATGTTCATATTGGCTCCTACATATTCTACGAAGATCTATTATCGGTCAGAACCGCATAACAACATACGTTGTTCCTTTTGTCAACGGTATGTTACTTGCCCGAGATTCGATCGTCGGTATCTCTATACCTAGTTCAATCTCGTTACTGGCAAGTCTCTTTACTCGTTCCGTAACTCATCATCTCGTGACTAACTCATTAGTCTTTTGCTTGCAAGGCTTATTGTGATGTGTGTTACCGAGAGGGCCCAGAGATACCTCCCCGACACTCGGAGTGACAAATCCTAATCTTGATCTATGCCAACACCACGAATACTTTCGGAGACACCTGTAGAGCATCTTTATGATCACCCAGTTACGTTGTGACGTTTGATAGCACACAAGGTGTTCCTACGGTATTCGGGAGTTGCATAATCTCATAGTCATAGGAACATGTATAAGTCATGAAGAAAGCAATAGCAGTAAAACTAAACGATCATAGTGCTATGCTAACGGATGGGTCTTGTCCATCACATCATTCTCCTAATGATGTGATCCCGTTGATCAAATGACAACTCATGTCTATGGTTAGGAAACATAACCATCTTTGATCAATGAGCTAGTCTAGTAGAGGCATACTAGGGACACTCTGTTTTGTCTATGTATTCACACATGTACTAAGTTTCCGGTTAATACAATTCTAGCATGAATAATAAACATTTATCATGATATAAGGAAATATAAATAACAAGTTTATTATTGCCTCTAGGGCATATTTCCTTCAATATGCCCTAGAGGCAATAATAAAGTTGTTACTTATATTTCCTTATATATCCAGATAAATGTGTTTTATTCAAGCTAGAATTGTATTAACTAGAAACTTCATACATCTGTGAATACATAGACGAAATACGGTGTCCCTAGTAAGCCTCTACTAGACTAGCTCAGTAATCAAAGATGGTTGAGTTTCCTAACCATAGACATGTTTTGTTGTTTGATTAATGGGATCACATCAGTAGGAGAATGATGTGATGGGCAAGACCCATTCGTTAGCTTAGCATAATGATTGTTCAGTTTTACAGTTATTGCTTTCTTCATGTCAAATACATCGACTATGAGATTATGCAACTCTCGTATACTGGAAGAATGCCTTGTGCGCTATCAAACGTCACAACGTAACTGGGTCATTATAAAGATGCTCTACATGTATCTTCGAAGGTGTTTGTTGAGTTGGCATAGATCGAGAACAGGATTTGTCATTCCCAGTATGGAGAGGTATCTCTGGGCCCTCTCGGTAATACACATCATAATAAGCCTTGCAAGAAAATGACTAATGAGTTAGTCACGGGATGATGTATTACGGAACGAGTAAAGAGACTTACCAGTAACGAGATTGAACTAGGTATGAAGATACCGATGATCGAATCTCGGGCAAGTAACATACCGAGGGAATAACGTATGTTGTCATTACGGTTTAACCGATAAAGATCTTCGTAGAATTAGTGGGAACCAATATGAGCATCCAGGTTCTGCTATTGGTTATTTATCGGAGAAGTGTCTCGGTCATGTCTACATAGTTCGCAAACTCGTAGGGTCCACACGCTTAACGTTCGATGACGATTTGTATTAAGAGTTATGAGTTTTTGGTGAGCGAAGATTGTTCGGAGTCCCGGATGAGATCACGTACATGATGAGGAGTCTCGAAATGGTCGATCTGTAATTGTAAAGGTTATATACGGACACCGGAATGGTTCCGAAGAGGTTCGGGGATTTATCGGAGTACCGGACCCCCCCGGAAGGTTAATGGGCCTCATGGGCCATAGTGGAGCAGAGGAGGCAGGCCACAAGAGGTGGCGCCCCCCCCCCCCATAGCAGTCCGAATTGGACAAGGGGTGGGGGCGCGACCACCCTTTCCTTCTCCCTCTCCACATCTTTCCCCGTTTCCCCTCTCCGCTGGAAGGAAGGGGGAGCCGACTAGGAGTAGGAGTCCTAGTGGGACCCCCCCCCCCACTTGGCGTGCACCCGAGGGCTGGACGGCCTCCCATATCCTCCATTATATACAGGGGCAGGGGGCACCCTAGAACATACAAGTTATTCTCTTAGCCGTGTGCGGTGCCCCCTCCATAGTTTACACCTCAGGTCATATTGTCGTAGTGCTTAGGCGAAGTCCTACGCGATCTACTTCACCATCACTGTCAACACGCCGTCGTGCCGCCAGAACTCTCCTTCGAACCTCTACTCGATCAAGAGCTCGAGTGACGTCATCAAGCTGAACGTGTGCTGAACTCAGAGGTGTCATACGTTCGGTGCTTGATCGGTTGAATCGCGAAGATGTTCGACTACATCAACGGTGTTAATCTAACGCTTCCGCTTTTGGTCTATGAGGGTACGTAGACACACTCTTCCCGACTCGTTGCTATGCATCTCCTAGATAGATCTTGCATGATCGTAGGAATTTTTTGAAATTGTATACTACGTTCACAACAGTGGCATCATGTGCCAGGTCTATGCATAGATGATATGCACGAGTAGAGCACAAAGGACTTGTGGGCGGTGATGTTCATACTACTTACCACCAACGTCTTATTTTGATTCAGCGGTATTGTAAGATGAAGCAGCCCAGACCAACATTACATGACTGCGTTCATGCGACCGGTTCCACCTTTACGTGCAACTTGTTTGCATAAAGGTGGCTGGCGGTGTTGGTGTCAAAACCGGCGGATCTCGGGTAGGGGGTCCCGAACTGTGCTTCTAAGGTCGATGGTAGCAGGAGACGGGGGACACGATGTTTACCCAGGTTCGGGCCCTCTCTATGGAGGTAATACCCTACTTCATGCTTGATTGATCTTGATGAATATGAGTATTACAAGAGTTGATCTACCACGAGATCGTAATGGCTAAACCCTAGAAGCCTAGCCTGTATGACTATGGTAATGAATACATCCTTTCCAGACTACACCCTCTGGTTTATATAGACACCGGGGGGATCTAGGGTTACATAGAGTCGGTTACATAAGAAGGAATATTCATAGTTGGTCGCCATGCTTGCCTTCCACGCCAAGGAGAGTCCAATCCAGACATGGGTACAGCCTTCGGCCTTCGTGTCTTTATAGCCCATCAATTCGGGCCATGGATAACAGGTCGGACGCCTGAGGACCCCTTAGTCTAGGACTCCCTCAGTAGCCCCTGAACCTGGCTTCAATGATGAGGAGTCCGGCGCGCAGATTGTCTTCGGCATTGCAAGGCGGGTTCCCCTCTTCCCGAAATCCAAGATAGTCTTCGGACATGATGATAGTATCCGGACCTGTAACACATAACATACACAACCGTAGAGAGAATATAATTTTACACGAGTCCAATCTGTTGACAAATTTTTGTAACATGACATCACGTCCACCCGGCCATAATTCTGGACCGTTTTGTGTCCGCCGCTCCACGTCCCGAGACGCGGTTGCTATTGGCATGTCTTGTCAAAGCAGAAATCGTGCCCCCTTATTGCGGGATTCTCATCAATGCGGGTATGGGTAACACAACCGTGTCGTTTACATAGGCCTTGGGAATAGGAGAGCTTTTTAGGGCGAGTGGGGAGGCGCTTGATATTCGCGGCCTTTATAAGGGGATAAGGATTCCCTTTTTTCACTCACGCCCTTTCTCTCCCTCAGCCCTTCCGTCCTTGAGCTCCAGCGCCCAAGCTTTAGCTTTCCCTCATTCGAGAAAGCACTCCAAACATGTCCGGATCCGGAGCTGGAGGCAAGTGGATGGCCTCCTCCGTTAAGAAGAAGGACATCAAGGAGCTCCGGGAGGCCGAATACATGGCCAAGGAGATCGCTCACTGACTCCCGGTCAAAGGACAGATCGTCCCGACTCCAGAGCCCCATGAGAGGGTTGTGTTTCTCACACATTTTGTCCGCGGGCTGGGATCCCCTCTCCACCCGTTCGTTCGCGGACTGATGTTTTACTACGGGCTAGATTTACATGACCTAGCCCCTAACTTCATTCTCAACATCTCAACGTTCATTGTCGTGTGTGAGGCCTTTCTCCGCATCCAACCTCATTTCAGTCTATGCCTGAAGAACTTCAATGTGAAGCCGAAGGTGGTGGGCGGTCAACAAGCAGAGTGTGGAGGTGCCATGGTGGGGAAGATTCCCAATGTTACCTGGCCTAAAGGCTCCTTCACGGAGACGGTGAAGGGGTGGCAATCAAGGTGGTTCTACATCACCGAGCCGCGCGACACTAACTGGGCGGCGGCCCCCGAATTCCGATCCGGAACCCCGATGCAGCTCACCTCCTGGCAAGAGAGGGGCCTAACCTGGGGTCCCTCAAACGAGCTGATTGAGCTCCAAACTTGCGTCCAGAACATGATAGACAGGAAAGTCAAGCTTGTCAACGTGATCCAGGTCATGCTCGTTCGTCAGATCCTTCCGTGCCAACACCGGACTTGCTGTCTATGGGAGTACGATCCAGCCAAGCACCAGACACTACAAGAGCTCTTCGGCACGACGCACGAAGACATCTGGAAAGTGCTCTTCAAGGCCGGCGAGATGCCACCGCCCATGACCGAGGATCGCGGGATCAGCTTAAAACTCCAGGCTAATTCAGTAAGTTCTTTCATGTTTTGAAGGCATACTCTTTACTAGCAAATTCTGAGGAAAAATTCTAAGCCTTCCCATCCTTGTTTATAGGCCTGGATCGAGGTTGCAAGGGGGATTAACTGTCCGGCTATGCTGCCCGAAGGCCAAGACTTCCCATTACTGACGAAAATGTTGTTTCCAGCACCTTATGAGGTGCCGGCGAAGATGGCCAAGAAAGCGGCCAAAGTGGCCCGGAGGGGCACTCGCCGAAAAGGCGCTTCGGACATGATGTCCGAAGACGGGACTCACTCTTCGTACGCCGAAGACGATGATGAGGAGGAGGAAGAAGAAGAAGACTCCCCACCCGAGGTGGGGAGGAAGAAGAGAGCGGCCTCCACGAATCTGGAGGCGAAGGCGCCCAAGAAGGGGAGGGGCTCCCGCGCGGATAACTCCACGTGGGATATCGATAGTAGTCCGGAGCGACCTCCCTGGACCAAGCCTCGGGCCGCATCGTAAGTACCAAAATTCTTATGCGTGCCCAAATGTCTGTCCTTTTCGGTTTTTAATATTGATATGTGTAAATTGTGTCATTCCAGTCCAGCCCGTGAGGGCTCCCCACGATCCTCTACAGAGGGTTCCCTAAACTCAAAAGAGATGGCTAGCATGTCTCCGCCACCTGCTCATTCGGTCTCGCTTAAGGGTGATGATGAGGTGGTGTCCCAAAGGAGTTTCCCAGACCGGGGGAAGGTTTCGGAGATCGTCAGGGTGGCGCTCCAGGATGACTCCTCGGCCGCCCGACACGTGGAGGGAAAAGCCCCCATGGGGACTGGTGATGGAGGCCGGGTTCCATTTGGCCCTCTACCGGATACTATTCAGGAGACCTTCACGGCTCTGGAGTCCAGCGAACGGCCTTCCCCGAAAGGAGGAGGTGTGCCTGTTCCGCCGGTGACCTCTGTCCAACCGGAGGCACCGGATGATCTGCTGGAAACGTTGCAGGGTGCTTCCATTGTGGATGAACACCATAGCTTTATGGGTACAGTGATCGAGAAGGTTTTGTCTGCCAAAAGCGAACTGACCGAAGCCTACCTTAGCCTTCTAACAGGCTTTGAGGTGAGTAATGTAATTGTAGGAAGAATATCGCAGTTTAGACAGTAGCTCCTGATGCTTTGTTCGGTGTTCGGAAAGGAAGAGCCGAACAGGGGATCAAAAATAATTTTCGCAGGAGTCTAACATAACGTGTCTATGTGAATAAGGGGGAATCGCTGCGGGCTGCTACCGCTCATACTGCGGAAATCTCTGGACTGAAACAGAAACTAGAGCGGGCCGAGGAAGAGCTTGGCCTCATGAAGAAGCAGCTGGAGGATAGCCAAGGTATGCAGTAACCTGCCTGTTCATTTAATAAGGATGAGTGGTCCGCGCGGACAAAAGTGTCATGAACTTTATTAGGGGCCATGACCGAGGTGGCAGCCCTCAAGGAGGCGTTAGCCGAGGCCAAGGACAAAGCGGCCAGGGAAAGCGTTGCGCGCGAGAAGCATGAGGCCCTGGTTAACAAGGCCCAGCAAGAGCTCCAGGATGTCGTCGAGAAGCTCGAGTCCTTGGGGCGCGATTTTACGATGCAAGAGTCCGAACTTGCGAAGGCCCACCAGAGCACACAGGATGCTCGAGCCGAAGCCCAGAGCGCCCGCCAAGAGATTCAGGTGGCCAAGAAGATTGCGGCGGGTAAGTATTTTTCTATGCAAAGCATGTGTGCGAAGGAAACATTCCTTGTACTTACCCGAATTTGTGTTTTCTAGGGGTGTTTGCGAATCTGCCGCGCAGCATATCAGATGATGCCGAGTTTTATCGAGCCGAAGAGGGGATGTCTACGGAGAAGCTATTCTGGTCTCAATATCTTGTACCAAAACAACCGGTGCCTTTTAGCGACCGGCTGAAACGGCTGGTCGAGTTGCACCGGTCGGCCGAGCTAGCCATGAAGGACCTAATAGTCCGGTTGTGGTCTGCCGTGTCCATACCCATCAACTACTTCGGACTTGTGAAGCGGCTTGTGAGTGCGTGCCACGGTTCGAAGCCGTGAAACGATCGGTCTGCATTGAAGGTGCACGAATGGCATTTGCCCGCGTCAAGATGCATTGGGCGAAGCTAGATGCCAAGGAGCTGATGACCGAGGGGGCACCGGAGGGCAAGGAGCATCGTCGACCCGAGCTGTATTTCGGCAGAGTCCTGGAGGGATCCCGCCTTGTGGCGGAGCAATGTGCGAAGGACGTGATATTCCCGTGAAAACATTCGGGTTGTCCTGTAATACGAAACAAGATCGGTATGTAATATGATGCTTGTAACGAAATTTTTACCTCCTGTGCGGCTGTTTTATTAGAATCTAAGGGTTGACCAGTCGTCAGCTTCTGCCCCCATGTAGATAGTACGGGGGTGTTTGGGATAAATCTAAACACTCTTTACTCCACATTCTGGTCCTTAAAGGAGGTGTTTAGCGCAACGAACGAGGCAATCAGACTATACGGCCTTTATTACCCTCACTTAGCCATCGGAGATTGACAATGAAGATTTCGATGAAGCCCCTAGTGTTCGGAAGGCCGAACTAGGGGCGTTATACACGCCTAATCGGAGAAAAACCAATTCCTCGCATAAAGCAGAAAAAATCTCTAGGGATTTGAGACCTCTCGAACGGCTGACCAGCTCTCGCCGCATCATGACAGTCAGTTTTCGGCTTTCTCTACTGAGGTGCTCGTCCGGAAGAAGTGTACATGTGCAATGAGTAATAAATACAAAGGTAAGGAAAAGGAGCGGGAAATCGAGTAAATAAGCTAACACTACCCTTTACTGTAGTGTAATTAATATATGAAGGCGTACTTGTACAAGTAATGCAGTAACCAAGAAAGGCTATTTGGCATGCCACGACCCAGAGCGAGCTGCGTGCGGGTATGTAAAACAGGTATAGCGATCGTTAGCAAAGACCACATGGGGATTTCCTTGTATGCCAAAGCTCCTCGCCGCCATGATGTGTCTGTCGAACGGGTTGTCGGAAGAAACCTCGTATCTTAATCAACCATGTACACATCGTATGAGGAAGTGGTCGTCCATCGCCTAGTAAATTGCGGGTTTTGACCCTGCTCCTCATCGTCATCGTCGTCCATGCCGTCGATGTCTTCGGAGCCGTAATCAAGCGTGTCGGTTAAATCCTCAATAGTGGCTATGAAGTGTGTGGCGGGTGGGAAGCAAAATTATCCGTCGTCAGGCCCTAGTTCGAGCCGGACGTAGCTCGACTGTGAGTCCCCTGCCAAGGACAGGTTTTTAAACGAGTTTAGCACGTTGCCCATGGGCGAGTGTTGGAAGATGTCTGCGGTGCCGAATTCGAAAATCGATGACCGATCCAGCTCGGTGTCCGCAGGCGTATGTGGTTCGGAACTTATAGCCGGAGACGAGTCCAGAGTTCCGTTGACGCAAATATTGCAAGGTGTCATGTCTGTGTGCGGCCCCAACATCGCGGACTCTGTGGCCTCGAATGGCGCAATCTGCTCTGGATTTAAGGCCGTTGCCGCAACACGATCCATCTCCTGGATGTGATCTGATGACAGATTTAAGTCATGTTCATCGGAGCGGGGGGGAGCGATCGTCGTGGTCTCAAATCCGTCGAAGGTCAGGTCTCCACGGATGTCCGCGACGTAGTTCAAGCTTCCGAATCTGACTTGATGGCCAGGGGCATAGCTGTCGATCTGCTCCAGATGGACAAGCGAGTTGGCCCGCAGTACGAAGCCGCCGAATACGAAGATCTGTCTGGGGAGGAAGGTTTCTCCCTGGATAGCGTCACTATTGACCATTGAAGGGGCCATTGAACCTTTTGTCGACGGCACAGTGGAACTCTCAATGAAAGCACCAATGTCGGTGTCAAAACTGGCAGATCTCGGGTAGGGGGTCCCGAACTGTGCGTCTAAGATCGATGGTAGTAGGAGATGGGGGACACGATGTTTACCTAGGTTCGGGCCCTCTCTATGGAGGTAATACCCTACATCCTCCTTGATTGATCTTGATGAATATGAGTATTACAAGAGATGATCTACCACGAGATAGTAATGGCTAAACCCTAGAAGACTAGACTGTATGACTATGGTAATGAGTATATCCTCTCTGGACTACACCCTCCGATTTATATAGACACCGAGGGGATCTAGGGTTACATAGAGTCGGTTACATAAGAAGGAATCTTCATAGTTGGTCGCCAAGCTTGCCTTCCACGCCAAGGAGAGTCCAATCCGAACACGGGTACAGCCTTCGGCCTGCGTGTCTTTATAGCCCATCAATCCGGCCCATGGATAACAGGCCGGACGCCCGAGGACCCCTTAGTCCAGGACTCCCTCGGGCGGGTGTCTGTCTCTCTTGCTTTAGTTGAATCAAATTTGACTACGGGCGGTCCTTATTGAAGGTTAAAACAACAAACTTGATAAATCACAGTTGTGTTTTTTCTGCCGTAGGTAAGACCGGTTCTTGCTAAAAGCCCGTAGCAGCCACGTAAATCTTGCAACAACAAATTAGAGGACGTCTACCTTACTTTTGCAGGGCATGTTGTGATGTGATATGGTCAAGACATGATGAGTTATACGTTATTGTATGAGATGATCATGTTTGGTAAATTATCGGCAACCGGCAGGGACCTTATGGTTGTCTCTTTATTGTATAAATTGAAACACCATGTAATTGCTTTACTTTAACACTATGAGTTAGCGATAGTAGTAGAAGCAATAGTTGGCGAGACGACCACGACGCTACGATGAAGATCATCGTGTCAAGCCGGTGATGATGGATATCATGATGATGCTTTGGAGATGGAGATCAAAAGCACAAGATGATGATGGCCATATCATGTCACATATTTTTGATTGCATGTGATGTTTATCTTTTTATGCATCTTATTTTGCTTAGAACGACGGTAGGATTATAAGATGATCCCTTACTAAAATTTTAAGGTATAAGTGTTCTCCCTGAGTATGCACGGTCGCGACAGTTCGTCGTGCCGAGACACCACATGATGATTGGGTGTGATAAGCTCTACGTTCACATACAACGTGTGTAAGATAGTTTTGCACGTGTAGAATACTCAGGTTAAACTTGACGAGCCTAGCATGTACAGACATGGCCTCGGAACACTAGAGACCAAAAGGTCGAGCGTGAATCATATAGTAGATATGATCAACATAAGATGTTCACCATTGAAAACTACTCCATCTCACGTGATGATCGGACATGGTTTAGTTGATTTGGATCACGTGATCATTTTGATGATTTGAGGGATGTCTATCTAATTGGGAGTTCTTAAGTAATTTGATTAATTGAACTTTAATTTATCATGAACTTAGTCCTGATAGTATTTGCATATCTATGTTGTAGATCAATAGTTCGTGATATAGCTCCTTTTTTTGATATGTTCCTAGAGAAAAATTGAAAGATGATAGTAGCAAAGATGCGGACTGGGTCCGTGATCCGAGGATTGTCCTCATTGCTGCATAGAAGATTTATGGCCTTGATGCACCGCTAGGTGAAAGACTTATTGCAGGACCAAATGTAGACGTTATGAACGTTTGACAAGCTCAGTATGATGACTACTTGATAGTTTAGTGCGCCATGCTTTACGACTTAGAACTGGGACTCCCAAAATGTTTTGAACGCCACGGAGCATATGAGATGTTCCAAGAGTTGAAATTAGTATTTCAGACTCATGCCCATGTCGAGAGCTATGAGACCTCTAACAAGTACTTTGCCTACAAGATGGAGGAGAATATCTCAACGAGTCAGCATGTGCTTAGAAATGTCTGAGTAATACAATTGCTTGAATCAAGTGGGAGTTAATCTTCTAGATAAGATAGTGATTGACAGATTTCTTTTGTCACTATCACCAAGTTACTGGAACTTCGTGATGAACTATAATATGCTAGGGATGATGAAAACGATGCCCGGGCTCTTTGTGATACTGAAATCAATGAAGGTAGAAATCAAGAAAGAGCATCAATTGTTGATGGTTAACAAGACCACTAGTTTCAAGAAAAGGACAAAGTAAAAGAATGGGAACTTCAAAAATAATGGCAAGCAAGTTGTCACTCCCGAGAAGAAGCCCAAAGCTAGACCCATGCCTAAAACTAAGTGCTTCTACTGCAAAGGAAATGGTCACTGAAAGCGGAACTACCCCAATAATTTGGTGGATAAGAAGGATGGCGAAGTGAACAAAGGTATATTTTGTAAGAAATATGCCCTAGAGGCAATAATAAAGTTATTATTTTATATTGCATTATATCATGATAAATGTTTATTATCCATGCTAGAATTGTATTAATCCGAAACTTAGTACATGTGTGAATACATAGACAAAACACAATGTCCCTAGTAAGCCTCTACTAGACTAGCTCGTTAATCAAAGATGGTTGAGTTTCCTAAACCATAGACATGTGTTATCAGTTGATTGATGGGATCACATCATTAGGAGAATTATGTGATGGACATGACCCATCTGTTAGCTTAGCATTTTGATCATTCAGTTTTATCGCTACTACTTTTTTCATGTCAAATATATATTCCTCTGATTATGAGATTATGCAACTCGCGGATACCAGAGCAATGCCTTATGTGCTATCAAATGTCACAACGTAACTGGGTAATTATAAAGATGCTCTACAGGTATCTCCGAAGGTGTTTGTTGGGTTGGCATAGATTGAGATTAGGATTTGTCACTCTGAGTGTCGAAGAGGTATCTCTGGGCCCTCTCGGTAATACACATCATAATAAGCCTTGCAAGCAAATGACTAATGAGTTAGTCACGGGATGATGTATTACGGAACGAGTAAAGAGACTTGCCGGTAACAACATGGAACTAGGTATGAAGATACTGACGATCGAATCTCGGTCAAGTAACATACCGACAGACAAAGGGAATTGTGTATGTTGTCATGACGGTTCGACCGACAAAGATCTTCGTAGAATATGTAGGAGCCAATATGGACAACCAGGTTCCGTTGTTGGTTATTGACCAGAGAGGTGTCTCGGTCATGTCTACATAGTTCTCGAACCCGTAGGGTCCGCACGCTTAACGTTCATTGACGATGTATTATTATATGAGTTATGTATGCTGGTGACCGAATATTGTTCAGAGTCCCGGATGAGATCACAGACATGACAAGGAGCTCCGAAATGGTCTGGAGGTAAAGATTGATATATATTATGATATGGTTAGGCCAAGGGGTCAGGCCCACGGGGCATTAAGTCGGTGCAAAAGGAGTTTTTCGGAGGCCAGGGGGCAAACGCCAGAGACCTTGGCTTCTGGCTCTGGGCCAAACACCGAGGCCCATGGCGTATGGGCCAGACGCCAAGGATTGTGGCGTTTGGTCCTAGAGTCCGAGTGGGACTCTTTCCTTTCGGGCAAACCCGACTTTGAGAAGGCTTTTTCTCCAAGTTTCGACCCCCGGGGCTCAACATATAAAGATCGGGGTAGGGCTAGCACCCAAAAGACATCAAGATACACCAAGCCATGTGCCGGCAACCCTGACCCTCTAGTTTATCCTCCGTCATAGTTTCCGTAGTGCTTGGCGAAGCCCTATGGAGATTGTTAATCATCTCCAACCGTCACCACGCCGTCGTGCTGCCAGAACTCATCTACTACTTCGCTCGTCTTGCTAGATCAAGAAGGTGAGGACGTCATCGAGCTGAACGTGTGCAGAACTCAGAGGTGCCATGTGTTTGGTACTAGATCGGTTGGATCATGATTGGATCGTGAAGAAGTTCAACTACATCAACCGCATTATTAAACACTTCCACTTTTGGTCTACGAGGGTACGTAGACACACTCTCCCTGTCTCGTTGCTATGCATCTCCTAGATAGATCTTATGTGTGCATAGGTAAATTTTTGAAATTGCATGCTACATCCCCCAACAGTGGCATCACGAGCCAGGTCTATGCGTAGATGATATGCACGAGTAGAACACAAAGAGTTGTCGGCGGCGATAGTCATACTGCTTACCACCAACGTCTTATTTTGATTCCGTGGTATTGTGGGATGAAGTGGCCTAGACTAAGCTTACATGACCGCGTTCATGAGACCGGTTCCACCGACACACATGCAACTAGTTTTGCATAAAGGTGGCTGGCGGGTGTCTGTTTCTCCTACTTTAGTTGAATCGAATTTGACTGTGGTCGTTCCTTGTTGAAGGTTAAAACAGCAAACTTGACGAAACACCGTTGCTGTATTGTGTCGTAGGTAAGAACGGTTATTGCTAGAAGCTCATAGCAGCCATGTAAAACTTGCAACAACAAAGTATAGGACGTCTAACTTGTTTTTGCAGGGCATGTTGTGATCTGATATGGTCAAGACATGATGAGTTATACGTTATCGTATGAGATGATCATCTTATATTAAGATATCTAACAACCGGTAGGAGCCTTATGGTTGTCTCTTTGTTGTATAAAATGCATACGCCAGGTAATTGCTTTACCTTATCACTATGAATTAGCGGTAGTCATAGAGCCAATAGTTGGCGAGACGACCACGACGCTACAATGAAGATCAAGGTGTCAAGACGGTGACGATGGAGATCATGACGATGCTTTGGTGATGGAGATCAAAAGCACAAGATGATGATGGCCATATCATGTCACATATGTTTTATTGCATGTGATGTTTACCTTATTATGCATCTTATTTTTCTTAGAACAATGGTAGCATTATAAGATGATCCCTTACTAAAATTTCAAGGCACAAGTGTTCTCCCTGAGTATGCACCGTTGCGATAGTTCGTTGTGCCGAGACGCCACGTGATGATCAGGTGAGATAAGCTTTACGTAATACAACGGGTGTAAGACAGTTTTGCACATGTGAAATACTCGGGTTAAACTTGACGAGCCTAGCATGTACAGACATGGCATCAGAACACTCGAGACCGAAAGGTCGAGCGTGAATCATATAGTAGATATGATCAACATAAGATGTTTACCATTGAAAACCATTCCATCTCACATGATCATCAGATATGGTTTAGTTCATATGGATCACGTGATCATTTAGATGACTTGAGGGATGTCTATCTAAGTGGGAGTACTTTAGTATATGATTAATTGAACTTTAATTTATCATGAACTTAGTCCTGATAGTTGCAAATTATGTTGTAGATCAATA
Organism: Secale cereale; assembly: GCA_902687465.1. Lineage (NCBI taxonomy): Eukaryota > Viridiplantae > Streptophyta > Magnoliopsida > Poales > Poaceae > Secale > Secale cereale. The sequence goes on from LR738715.1 coordinate 111,501,605, forward strand.
GCTCGCGTTGTAGCTCCCCTATGTTTTTTATATATTCCTAGAGAAAACTAAGTTGAAAGATGATAGTAGCAATGTAATACGTCTCCAACGTATCTATAATTTTTTATTGTTCCATGCTATTATTTATTCTGTTTTGGATGTTTAATGGGCTTTATTATACACTTATATATTATTTTTGGGACTAACCTACTAACCCAAGGCCCAGTGCAGATTGTTGTTTTTTGCTTTCGCGGTTTCATAGAAAAGGAATATCAAACGGAGTCCAAACGGAATGAAACCTTCGGGAGAGTTAGTTTTGGAACCGTATCTAACCAGAAGACTTGGAGTACACGCGAAGGAACGAGAGAGGCGGCCACGAGGGTCCAGGGCGCGCCCCAACCCTCGTGGCCCCCCTCTGGCTCCCCCGATGCCCTCCTTCCTCCTATATATATCCATGTACCCTGAAAACACCGAGGCAACAGAGAAAACCCTAATTCCACCGCCGCAACCTTCTGTTCCCGTGAGATCCCATCTTGGGGCCTATTCCGATGCTCCGCCAGAGGGGGGATCTACCACGGAGTGCTTCTACATCAACGCCATAGACTCACCAATGAGTTGTGAGTAGTTTACCACAGACCTTCGGGTCCATAGTTATTAGCTAGATGGCTTCTTCTCTCTTTTTGGATCTCAATACAAAGTTCTCCTCGATCTTCGAGGAGATCTATTTGATGTAATCTTTTTGCGGTGTGTTTATCGAGATCCGGTGAATTGTGGGTTTATGATCAAGATTATGTCCGAGAAATATTTGATTCTTTTCTGAAATCTTTTATGCATGATTATAATATCCTTGCAAGTCTCTTCAAATTATTGGTTTGGTTTAGCCTACTAGATCTATAGTTCTTACAATGGGAGAAGTGCTTGGCTTTGGGTTCAATCTTGCGGTGTCCTTTCCCAGTGACAGTAGGGGAAGCAAGGCACGTATTGTATTGTTGCCATCGAGGACAAAAAGATGGGGTTTATATCATATTGCTTGAGTTTATCCCTCTACATCATGTCATCTTCCTTAAAGCATTACTCTGTTCTTATGAACATAATACTCTAGATGCATGCTGGATAGCGGTCGATGTGTGGAGTAATAGTAGTAGATGCAGAATCGTTTCAGTCTACTTGTCACGGACGTGATGCCTATATATAATGATCATGCCTAGATATTCTCATAACTATGCACTTTTCTATCAATTGCTTGACAGTAATTTGTTCACCCACCGTAGAATTCTGCTATCATGAGAGAAGCCACTAGTGAAACCTATGGCCCCCGGGTCAATTCTCAACATATTAATCTTCCATCTACTTTACTTTGCTTTATTTACTTTTTGTTCTTATATCCAAAAATACCAAAAATATTATACTATCATATCTATCAGATCTCACTTTCGTAAGTGACCGTAAAGGGATTGAAAACCCCTTATCGCATTGGCTGCGAAGTTCTTATTTGTTTGTGCAGGTGCGAGGGACTCGCGCATGGTCTCCTACTGGATTGATACCTTGGTTGTCAAAAACTGAGGGAAATACTTACGCTACTATGCTGCATCACCCTTACCTCTTCAAGGGAATACAACGCAAGCTCGAGAAGTAGCACAATGATGCGGACTAGGTCTGTGATCTGAGGATTATCCTCATTGATTCACAGAAGTATTATGTCCTTGATGCACCGCTAGGTGACAGACCTATTGTAGGAGCAGATGCAAACGGTATGAATGTTTGGCAAAGCTCAATATGATGTCTACTTAATATTTTAGTGCACCATGCTTTACGGCTTAGAACTGGGACTTCAAAAACGTTTCGAAACGCCACAGAGCATATGAGATGTTCTATGAGTTGAAAATAGTATTTCAAACTCATGTCCGTGTCGAGAGGTATGAGACCTCTGACAAGTACTTTTCCTACAAGATGGAGGAGAATAGCTCAACCAATGAGCATGTGCTCAGAATGTCTGAGTACTACAATCGCTTGAATCAAGTGGGAGTTAATCTTCCAGATAAGATAGTGATTGACAGAGTTCTCTAGTCACTATCACCAAGTTACTGGAACTTTGTGATGAACTATAATATGCAAGGGATGACGAAAACAATTCCCAAGCTCTTCGTGATGCCGAAATCAATGAAGGTAGAAATCAAGAAAGAGCATCAATTCTTGATGGTTAACAAGACCACTAGTTTCAATAAAAGGGCATGGGGAAGAAAGGGAACTTCAAGAAGAATGGCAAGCAAGTTGTCACTTCCGTGAAGAAGCCGAAAGCTGGACCTAAGCATGAAACTGAGTGCTTCTACTTCAAAGGAAATGGTCACTGGAAGCGGAAGTTCCCCGAATATTTGGCGGATAAGAAGGATGGCAAAGTGAACAAAGGTATATTTGATATACATGTTATTGATGTGTACCTCACTAGTGCTAGTAGTAGCCCCTGGGTATTTGATACTTGTTCGGTTGCTAAGATTAGTAACTCTGAACAGGAGTTGCAGAATAAATGGAGACTAGTTGAGGGTCAGGTGACGATGTGTGTTGGAAGTAACTCGAAGATTGGTATGATCATCATCGCTCACTCCCTATAATTTCGGGATTAGTGTTAAACCTAAATAAATGTTATTTGGTGTTTGCATTTAGCATGAACAAGATTGGATCATGTTTATTGCAATACGATTACTCAGTTAAGTGTGAGCATAATTGTTATTCTGTTTACATGAATAAAACCTTCTATGGTCATACACCCAAGGTGAATGGTTTAGTGAATCTCGATCGTAGTAATGCACATATTCATAATATTGAAGCCGAAAGATGCAGAGTTGATAATGATAGTGCAACATACTTGTGGCACTGTCGTTTAGGTCATATTGGTGTAAAGCGCATGAAGGAACTCAATGCTGATGAACTTTTGGAATCACTTGATTATGAATCATTTGATGATTGCGAACCATGCCTCATGGGCAAGATGACTAAAACTCCATTCGCCGGAACATTGGAGCGAGCCAATGTCTTATTGGAAATAATACATACAGATGTATGCGGTCCGATGAGTGTTGAGGCTCGCGGTGGGTATCGTTATTTTCTAACCTTCACAGATGATTTGAGCAGATATGGGTATATCTACTTAATGAAACACAAGTCTGAAACATTTGAAAAGTTCAAAGAATTTCAGATTGAAGTAGAGAATCATCATAACAAGAAAATAAAGTTTCTACGATCTGATCGCGGAGGCAAATATTTGAGTGACGAGTTTGGTCTTCATTTGAAACAATGTGGAATAATTCCACAGCTCACGCCACCTGGAACACCACAGCGTAATGGTTTGTCCGAACGTCGTAACCGTACTTTATTAGATATGGTGCAATCTATGATGTCTCTTACCGATTTACCACTATAATTTTGGGGTTATGCATTAGAGAGAGCTGCATTCACATTAAATAGGGCACCGTCTAAATCTGTTGAGACGACACCGTATGAACAATGGTTTGGCGAGAAACCAAAGTTGTTGTTTCTTAAAGTTTGGGGTTGCGATGCTTATGTAAAAAAGCTTCAGCCTGATAAGCTCAAACCCAAATCGGAGTAGTGTGTCTTCATACGATACCCAAAAGAAATTGTTGGGTACACCTTCTAGCACAGATCCGAAGGCAAAAAAATGTTGCTGAGAATGGATCCTTTCTAGAGAAGGAGTTTCTCTCGAAAGAAGTGAGTGGGTGGAAAGTAGAACTTGATGAGGTAATTATACCTTCTCTCGAATTGGGAAGTAGCTCATCACAGAAAACTGCTCCCGTGATGCCTACACCTACTAGAGAAGAACCTAATGTTGATGATCATGAAACTTTAGATCAAGTTACTAACGAATCGCGTAGGTCAACCAGAGCATGATCCGCACGAGAGTGGTACAGTAATCATGTTATGGAAGTCTTGTTACTAGACCATGACAAATCTATGAACTATGAAGAAGCTATGATGAGCCCAGATTCCGATAAATGGCTTGGGGCCATGAAATCTGAGATAGGATCCATGTATGAGAACAAAGTGTGGATTTTGGTGGACTTGCCCGATGACCGGCAAGCCATAAAGAATAAATGGATCTGTAAGAGGAAGACATAAGCTGATGGTAATATCACTGTCTACAAAGCTCGACTTGTTGCGAAAGTTTTTCGACAAGTTCAAGGTGTTGACTACGATGAGATTTTCTCACTCATAGCGATGCTTAAGTCCGTCCGAATCATGTTAGAAATTGCCGCATTTTATGAAATCTGGCAAATGGATGTCTGAATAGCATTCCTTATTGGATTTATTAAAGAAGAGTTGTATATGATGCAACCAAAAGGTTTTGTCAATCCTAAAGGTGCTAACAAAGTGTGCAAGCTCCAGTGATCCATCTATAGACTGGTGCAAGCATCTCGGAGTTGGAATATACGCTTTAATAAGGTGATCAAAGCATATGGTTTTATACAAACTTACGGTGAAGCCTGTATTTACAAGAAAGTGAGTGGGAGCACTACAACATTTCTGGTAATTATATGTGAATGATATATTGTTGACCGGAAATGATGTAGAATTTTTTGGAAAGCATAAAGGATTGTTTAAAAGGATTTTTTCAATAAAAGACATCGGTGAAGCTGCGTACATATTGGGCACCAAGATCTATAGAGATAGATCAAGACGCTTGATAAGACTTTTGATTAGTACATACCTTGATAAGATTTTGAGATAGTTCAAAATGGATCAGTCAAAGAAGGAGTTCTTGCCTGATTTGTAAGGTGTGAAGTTGAGTAAGACTCAAAGCCCGACCACGCTAGAAACATATAGAGAGAATGAAAGTCATTCCCTATGCCTCAGCCATAGGTTCTATAAAGTATTCCATGCTGTGCACCAAACCTGTTGTATACCTTGCCATGAGTTTGGCAAGGAGGTACAATAGTGATCCAGGAGTAGATCACTAGACAACGGTCAAAATTATCCTTAGTAACTGGATGACTAAGGAAATGTTTCTCGATTATGGAGGGGACAAAGAGTTCGCCGTAAAGGGTTACGCCGATGCAAACTTTGATACTAATCCAGATGACTCTAAGTATCAATCTAGATGCGTATTGGAAGTGGGAGAAATTAGCTAGAGTAGCTCCAAGCAGACCATTGTAGACATAGAAATTTGCGAAATACATACGGATTTGAATGTGATATACCCGTTGACTAAACTTCTCTCACAAAGCAAAACATGTCACACCTTAGTAGTCTTTGGGTTTTAATCACATGTGTCGGGGATATTGACCATGAGTACACTCAGCGCCTACCCTTGGTATTTTAAGACAAATAACAGTCGCTTGGTCTACCGCGGTCGTCTGCTCCTCGAGCCGCCTCCTAGGGTGGCCTGCCCTAGGGGTCGGCTGCCAGCAGGCGGCAGGGACCCAACAGGCGGCAACACCTAGCACCACCAGCCAGCAGACGGCCCCGCACTCCTCCTTCGGGGAATACGCGGAGGAGGGTCCCGGCGTGGCGGGGGCATGGCTACAGGAGAACGTGTCCCTAGAAGATCTATAGGGGCGTGGCTGCAGTGACCATGTACGTTGGGGATATCTCCTAAAGCGGCGGGTCGCTGTAGCCACGAGGCTCGTGACCAAGCAGCGGTCAGAGGAGGCAATGATCCCACTACCCACAAATGGCGGGGCCAGCAGGCGGCTGGCCCAATCAGTCAGCGAGCAAGCTCAAGAACGAACCGCCTTTGGAAGGCGACCGGGGGAGACGGCCGTCTGGTAGCAGACGGCACCCCCCGCCCTGGAAGTCCGAGCCTCATCAAGATGATGGGACGGGGCGAGGCGGCAGCGTACGGCGAGGGACGATGGCACTGTAGCCATCTCCTTCCCGACGAGGCTGTCGTCAGCAAAAGCACCCCCACAGTAAAAGACGATCATGAGGGGCCCGCTAGCGGCGGGCCCCAGCAGACAGGCGGCAAGGCCGGCGCCAGAAAACACTGACGGCTGGGGACCATGCCGTCGAGATTACCCTTGTACCCCTGGGGGGTAGGCCTATATAAACCTCCCAAGGTCCTCCATGTTGAGGGCTGGATAGTTGGCTATTAGAAGTTCACTAGACAGGAACCCTAGACAGGAGAAAGAGAGGAGGTGAGCTAGCCTTGTTCATCCTCTTCCTTTAGACATCACAGCTCAAGGAGCAACCCTGTAGCCACTCTAGTGCTATCAGTGATGACGCGGAGTCCCCGCATAGCAGGATTAGGGGTGTTATCTCCCCGGAGAGCCCCGAACCTGGGTAAGATTCGTAGGCGTCCTAAGTATCGCCTTATCCCGCTTCCCGAGCCCGGCGACGTTCTTTTGACCCCATGCATGATAATCCATCCTTTGGCATATGTCGTCCCAAAACCCCGACATTTGGCGCCCACCGTGGGGCTAGGTGCACCGTTGTCCGGAGACATGTTCTGGACGGGAACCTTGTTCCTTCCTGGCGAGAGTAGCCAGCCCGGCACGCCCGCTGGCGTGGAGACCGGGATGCTTCGCAGCGCTGAGGCTGCATGCGCCGTGAGCGGGCTCGCCGATGTGCTCGGCGCCGCCCGCATCCATGACGAACCTTCTCCGGCGGCCGAGCCAGTGGCGCCGGAGAGCTTCCTCGTTGAGCTCCTCGACAAGCTCCACCTCGTCGACGAGCGCGCCTCTGACGTGGAGTCAGTGGGCTGTTCAGACCCACCAATAGACATGATCGTCGACCCCGACAACTCCTTCCCCGAGCACGTGGAGATCGTCAATGACCCTCTTCCCGTCCTTCCGATCTGCGGCACCATCGGCATCGTCACGCAGGTGCTAGTCACCGACCATGGCGAACCATCATGCCGAACGGGCCCAGACCCGCTCGAGGCCGCTCTGCAGCACCTCGCCGCCCCCGTCACGGAGGGGGCAGATGGCGCGGAGTTGGAGGCACTCCGCGTCTCGCTCCTCGACAGCGCCAACAAACTGGCCGCCTCCCGACGCCTGACTGAAGCTTACCGTCGCGAAATGGACCGCGCCATCTGTGGCACGCCGGCTGCTGGCGAGCCTAGCCGAGCCGGCGTTGTCCGTGATCGCGGCGGGCTGCTAGCGGATATGCTAGGAGCCCCGCGGCCTGTGTACCTCACTCTATCGGAGAACCTAAGGGCTGCCCAGGCGGCAGTCGATGAGATGGGCCACTTGGAGGGAGACGAGCTCCGTTGCATGACCCAGCGTGCCCGCCAGCTCCTCGATGCTGCTGCTACGAAGCTCTCCCTCTGTGTCCAAGGCCCGGACGTGTCGGCTTGTGACTATCTGACGCGTTGGGCGGAGCTGCGAAACTCCTGCGAGGGAGTGCACGAGGTACAAGCCTTTGAGTATTTCATGGCCGGGTGCAGAGAGGGCACCTTGCTCAAACACCGGCTCCTGTGCGACGAGTCGGCCACGTTGGATGAGCTGCTAAGCATAGCGGACAAGTACGCCACCGCTAACTCCTCCATGAAGACCGAGCTGCAAGTGGATGCTTCCGGCAAGATGACCCCTCCAACTCCCAAGACGCCGGCAGGAGAATCCAGCCGGCGCCAGCAGAACAACAACCAAAAGCGCAAGGCCCAGGCGCCGGCTGCCAACAGCCGGCTGGTGGCAGCGATCGACGGACAGCAACCAGAGGCTCAAGTAGGGCCCAAGTGCCAGAAGGGCGACAAACCGGTGTGGCAGCCGACCTTCTCCTTTGATCAAGCCTTGGACGCCCCGTGCAAGTTCCACAGCGGCGCGAAGCCCTCCAACCACACCACACGAAAGTGCCACTGGCTCACAAGGATTGCGAGGGGAGAAGCTCTACCCCGCCGCCTGCCGGACAGCTGGCTCCGCCTCCTAATCCGCCGGCTGCTCGTCCTGGCAGCCAGGTCCAGGATGAGTTCCCAGAAGAAAATGGAGCCTATGTTGTCTTCACCAGCCAGACGAATGATAGGAATAGCCGGCGCCAGCAGCGCAGAGAAGTCAACACTGTTGCCGTCAAAAGCCCGGAGTTCATGCACTGGTCTGAAAGGCCTGTCAGCTGGAGCCGAGAGGATCACCCGGCTGTCATGCCATCTCCAGGGGCCTATGCCTTGGTCCTGGACGCCACCCTCTCCACTGACAGGCGGGCCTGCCGTTTCTCCCGAGCCCTGGTAGACGGCGGCAGCAGCATCAACATCATGTACCAAGACACCATGGAGAAGTTGGGAATCAAAGAGAAGCAGCTTTAGCCCACCAGGACCGTGTTCCATGGCATTGTGCCAGGCCTCTCTTGTTCACCAATCGGCAAGGCCAGGGTCGATGTCCTGTTTGGTGACAAGACGCACTTCCGAAGGGAGCCGGTCTGGTTTGAAGTGGTAAACCTAGAAAGCCCCTATCACGTGATCTTGGGCCGACCTGCTCTTGCAAAGTTCATGGCAGTCCCCCATTATGCCTACCTCAAGATGAAGATGCCTGGTCCCAAGGGAATAATCACCATAACCTGGGACTACGAGAACTCCATGGCATGTGCAACGGCCAGCAGTCGCCTGGCAGAAACCCTTGTTGTGGCTGAGGAGAAGCGTCGTCTGGAGCGGCTGGGGGCAATGGCTGGCGAGCAGCCGGCCATACCAGCCGATCCCAAGGAGGCGGAGCCACAAGGCTCGTTCTAGCCCTCCAAAGACACAAAGAAGATTGCCTTGGACCCATCTCACCCGGAGCGATTTGCTGTCATAGGGTCGAGCCTAGACAGCAAATAGGAAAGCGAGCTCGTCGATTTCCTCCGTGAGAATCGGGACATCTTTGCATGGTCCCCCAAGGACATGCCTGGTGTTCCGACGGAATTCGCCGAGCACAAGCTGCACGTGAGAGAAGATGCAAAGCCTGTCAAGCAGCCGCTGCGCCGCCTGTCAGAAGAGAAGAGAAGAGTCGTTGGGGAGGAAGTCGCCCACCTGCTAGCAGCCGGCTTCATCATGGAAGTTTTTTTATCCTGAGTGGCTAGCAAATCCAGTCCTGGTGCTGATGAAGAATAATAAATGGCGCATGTGCATCGATTACACCAGCCTGAACAAAGCTTGCCCCAAAGATCCGTTTGCTCTGCCACAAATAGATCATGTGATTGACTCCATAGCCGGATGCGAGCTGCTGTCCTTCCTTGATGCCTATTCGGGGTACGACCAAATCAAGCTTGATCCAGCCGACCGTCTGAAGACTGCTTTCCTCACGCCGTTTGGGGCCTTCTGCTACCTGACCATGATGTTCGGCTTGAGAAATGCCAGCGCCACCTTCTAGCGTTGCATGCAGAAGTGTCTCCTCAAGCAGCTTGGCAGGAACGCCCATGTTTACGTGGATGATATTGTGGTGAAGACGGAGAAGAGAGGATCCCTTTTGGAGGATCTCCAAGAAACATTTGAGAATCTGCGCCGCTTTCGGATTAAGCTAAACTCAGAGAAATGCGTCTTCGGAGTACCAGCAGGCCAGCTCCTTGGCTTCCTGGTATCCGAACGCGGCATTGAGTGCAATCCTGCGAAGATCAAAGCCATTGAGAGGATGGAGCGACCAACCCGTGTGCGAGATGTACAGAGATTCACGAGGTGCCTGGCATCTCTCAGCCGTTTCATCAGCCGGCTGGGAGAAAAAGCACTCCCCCTATACCAACTGATGAAGAAAATCACTTGCTTCGAGTGGAATGACCAGGCGGATGAAGCCTTCCAGCAGCTCAAGCGACTGCTGTCCTCCCCGCCTATCCTGGCGGCGCCAGCAGACAAGGAACCCATGTTCCTTTACATAGCCGCCACCAGCCAGGTGGTCAGCACTGTCATTGTGGTCGAACGCCCAGAAGACAGCAGAGCCTTGCCCATCCAGCGGCCCATCTACTACTTGAGCGAAGTGCTATCAGCGTCCAAGCAGAATTACCCCCATTACCAGAAGATGTGCTACGGCATCTAGTTCACCGCCAAGAAAACTCAAGCAGTACTTCCAAGAGCATTCTGTCACGTTCATCTGCACAGCCCCGCTTGCTGAAATCATGGGGAACAAACACGCCTCAGGAAGAGTGGCCAAGTGGGCCATCGAGCTGGCCCCCTTCACCATCTTCTACCAGCCGCGCACCACCATCAAGTCGCAAGCATTGGCCAATTTCCTCGTCGATTGGGCCGAGACCCAGTACCTGCTTCCTATGCCAGACTCAACCCATTGGCGGATGCACTTTAACGGATCAAAGATGCGCATCGGCCTGGGAGCCGGCGTCGTCCTCACCTCCCCAAAGGCGATAAGCTCAAGTACACCCTGCAGATCCACTTTGCCGCCTCCAACAACGTGGCAGAATATGAGGCACTTATCCTTGGGCTCCGGATGGCCAAGGAGATTGGCATCCGCCGAGTGCTGTGCTACGGTGACTCAGACTTGGTCGTCCAGCAGTCGTCTGGGGACTGGGACGCCAAGGATGCCAATATGGCAAGCTACCGCTTCCTCGTCCAGCAGATCAGCGGGCACTTTGATGGCTGCGAGTTCCTCCATGTGCCACGAGCTGATAACATGCAAGCGGACACCTTGGCACGAATCGGTTCCACCCGCCAAGCGATACCAGCCGGCGTATCTCTCCAGTGCCTGCGCAAACCGTCTATCAAGCCTTCCCCAGAGTCGGAGTCAATCTTCATACCAGCCGACCCCGGGGCAGGCGGCCCCGCGGTTTCGGCTGCTGGCCAAAAGACTGCCCCGGCAGGCGGCCACGACACTCCAACTCTAACAGACGGATCACCCACAGCCGCGCCAACTCCTGGCCCGGGGACTGCTCCAGCAGACGGCCAGGAGGCGCCGGCTCCAGCAGACGGCTCGGGGACTTCGGAGACACAGCAGGCGGCTCAGCCCAGCCCTCCACCTCCCAGCCCAACCACCCTGGTCTCTCTGGCCGAAGCAACTAGAGTCTCAGTGCCGTCTTGGGCACAGCCAATCCTCACGTTCCTGCTCAAAGGAGAGCTGCCAGCAGAAGAAACTTTGGCGCGTCAAGTTCAACACCGAGCCTCAGCTTACACCATTGTCAACAAAGAGCTCGTCAGAAGGAGTGCGACGGGCGTCTTCCAGCGCTGTGTAGAAGCAACAAAAGGGCTGGCCATCCTGAAGGACATTCACCAAGGGGAGTGCGGCCACCACGCGGCCTCAAGGTCTCTCGTAGCCAAAGCTTTCCGCCACGGTTTCTTCTGGCCGACTGCTTTGGACGATGCCAAAGATTTGGTGAAGAAGTGCAACGGCTGCCAACGCTTCAGCTCCAAGCAACACTTGCCAGTTTCTGCACTCAAGACTATTCCGATCACTTGGCCATTTGCCGTCTGGGGTATGGATATGGTGGGACCTTTCAAGACTGCCAGAGGAGGCCTGACACACTTACTTGTGGCAATAGATAAATTCACCAAGTGGATCGAAGCCAAGCCAATCAAGAAACTCAATGGCCCAACTGATGTGACATTCATTGCAGACATCACAGTCTGGTATGGTATATCGCATAGGATCATCACTGACAACGGCACAAATTTTGCCAAAGGCGCACTTGCCCGTTTCTGTGCAACTCAGGGTATCAGGCTGGACCTAGCGTCCGTTGCCCACCCATAGTCTAACGGCCAAGTCGAGCGCGCCAACGGCCCCATCCTATCTGGCATCAAGCCCTGGCTGGTCGAACCTTTGGAGCGGTCGGCCAGCTGCTGGATCGTAGAGCTGTCATCTGTCCTATGGAGCCTCAGAACCACCCTGAACAAATCCACCGGCTTCACACCTTTATTCCTCGTCTACGAGGCCGAGGCCGTCATACCAACAGACGTTGAGTTTGACTCACCTCGCGTCACCATGTACACGGAAGCTGAAGCCAAAGAAGCACGCAAAGACGGCGTGGACTTGCTGGAGGAGGCCCGGCTGGTAGCACTCAGCCGCTCCGCCATCTACCAGCAAGGTCTCCACTGCTATCACAGCTGGCGAGTGAAGCCACGCTCCTTCCGCGAGGGAGACCTTGTGCTCCGGCTGATTCAGCGAACAGCCGGCCAGCACAAGCTCTCGGCTCCTTGGGAAGGACCGTTCATCGTCAGCAAGGTACTAGGCAACGACGCCTACTACCTCATCGACGCCCAGAAGCCATGAGCATGCAAGAGAGACGGCTCAGGCAAGGAGTCAGAACGCCCATGGAACGCAAACCTTCTTCGTCGCTTTTATAGCTGAAAGACAGTATGTGTCACGCTATCTAAGTTATTTTGAGAATCAGTGGGAGCCCCGAGAGATTCTCGGGGACTACCCAAGCCTTTATCTGTATGATAAGAATTATGCCTGTGAATGTTTATTGTTCACTCTTCTGTCCGGCACCGGAGCCTACCACACGGCCCGGGGACTGGCTGCCTGGCCCTATGTCTAGAGAATTCTCCTTAAAAAGTCAGACAAGTAATGTGATGGCATCCGAGCCCTCTCCTGTATCCAGTCACAGACTCGCAGAACGTGGCTGTCCGGATGGCAGGAGCCAAAGGCAAGAAGCGGTGCCCACATGAAAAATGGCTAAGGAAAAAAGACATAGGTCCAGCCGGCCCTTAAAGCTAAACTGCCGGCTGCCGAGCAGCCGGCCAGCCAATTCTAGGCTTGGCCAGACCGTCTTCCAGAAGGCAAGATACTTTCCCACCCCGAAAGTAGCCAAGTCCTTGACCCAGCCACAGAACCACATAGTGGTTGTCTGGCTGGCAGGACAGTAGTACTAGGGGTCGGCAAGGAGAAAATCGCCACAAGGAACTAGGGCAAGGCCAATCCTAGGACTCGGCATAATTGCATAGAAACAATGCTGCATTAAAAAGAATATTTACATCCAAAAGGCCTTAAGAGCCGCCTTGTAGCAATAACTTACTAAATACACCCAGCGGGTGGAATTGTTCGAATTAACCTTGCGAGTCTTACAGAAAGGCAGACGATGCAAATGAAAATCCTAAGGAGCAGCAGGCTGGGCAGGTGGCATGATGGAGCCGGTTTCTGGGGAGGCCGCCTGGCGGGTCTCGGTCTGGCCGTCTCCTGCAGGAGGCGGAGCCGTCACTCCTGGCCCGCTTGTTGAGGACTGGTCAGGCTGGCGCCTGCCTGCTGGGTCCGCTTCCTGGGAGCTGGTCTCCTCGTCGCTACCTTCATCGTCCTCATCGCCTTCGCTGGAGGCGATCTCCTCGTCTGGCTCTTCTGACGCCGCCAAGTCCAGCCCGAAGTTAGCAGGCGGCACTACGTGGCCCCTGTCATCCAGCTCCGGGATGAAGAGGGAGGTGTCGGCGTATTCGGCGAGGGCGGCAGCTCGCTGGGTGAGTTCCCTCTGCTCCGCAGCCAGCTCCGGCTGGGCCTCCGCGCAGAAGGTCTCCAGCTGCTCAAGGCTCAGCCCCGGGTACCAACTCTTGGCGAACTCCAGGGCGGTCCGTGCGCCAGCCCTTGCCGCAGAGCTCTTCCAGGCCTCGAAGCGCTGGCCGGCCGCCTCCAGCCAGGCGGCCGTCCGGCTGGGGTTGCGAAGCATTGGCATACCTGGCCAGAGGGCGGCCAGGACTTGGGCGCCAGCACGCTGCAGACGGCGGAGAAGACGGCGGACTTGTAGAAGACGCACCCGTATGGCGAGAAGCTCCTCGGCCGGGGTCCTGGGCGCGTTGGGTGCGATCTCCCGGCCTGCCTGGGGCCTCGTAGCACGCTCGGCCTCGATGGCCTGGGTGGCGGCCACAGAGTAGCCCTGGAAGAATTCTGCCAAGACTAGAACAAGTATCAGAAGAATAGCAAGACGGCTGCTGCAAACGACGAAAATAGAACGAGAAGGCAGATGTCTCACCGTCGACCATGTCTCCAATGGCTACGTAGCCGTCTTGGAGAGCCGCCTCCTTCTCGGCCCAATTCGAGCGCTCAGTCTCGAATTCGGCCCGCAGAAGGGACTCGACGTCAGACATTTTGCTGAGCTCGGCCTTGTGGGCCGCCGCCTGGTCTGCCAGCTCCTTGGCCAGGCGATCGCGGTCTTGGGCAGCGAGGGCACGCTCCTGCTCCTTTGCGGCCAGCTCCGTCTGGACCTCGCCCAGCTGGTTGCGGAAGTTGGCTGCGGCCGCTGGCAGGGGAGAAAGAAAAAGAACAAGGGTCAGCTATAGAAGACATAACCTTGGAGTTCCAAGCCGCCTGCTCAGCAGCCGGCTCGGAACTCGGGGACTACACCCAGCGGGTGCGCTGACGCGCCCCCGCAAGGAGAAGAAGAGACACTGACCTCGGTTGTCTACCAGGGCAGTCTGCAGCTGCGCCAGCTCCTGGCGATGCGCATTGTAGGAGGCCACGCGGAGATTGTGGTACTCCTGCAACAAGAAGCAAGATCAGATCTGGGTGAACACTTTGGAGTTCCAAGCCGCCTGCTCAGCAGCCGGCTCAGAACTCGGGGACTACACCCAGTGGGTGCGCTGACGCGCCCCCACGGAAAAATTGAAGGAATAAAAGCAAAAATGAAACACACTTACCCGATCGGAGGACCGCGTGGCGATGAACTCCTGCATCGCCGTTTGCATGACGCTGCCCAGGGAGTTCATGCGGTCCAGGACGTCCCGCGACGCGACGAGCCACGCGCCTCCTCCTCCGGATCTCCAGCTCGATGGTGCCGCGCTGGTCGCCTCGCTCTCCGGCGCGGACGAGCTGGCCCCGCCAACCTCCACCTGTTGGGGCATGGAAACCGCCCTCGCAAGGCGCCGGCGGGTTGGGCCTCGGGGGGCCGGCTGCGGGCCAACCACCAGCGTGCCCCCAACCGGCGGCACCTCCGCCCCCACCGGCCAGCTGCCCTGCTCCCCAGCAGGCGGCGCTGGGGGTGGTGGCGGCGTCTCCAAGATGACGCATTCGTCACCTCCATCGCCTGGAGCCGGCTGCTCGTCAGCAGCCGGTGCTTGGGCGGATGGCTCCTGAGACCATGCCGCCGGGCGATCGACGTGGCCCACTGGCTGCTGGGGGCCCTTCCCCCGCTCTCGGACGCGGGCGGCGTCTGCCTCGGCCTTCTTGGTGGCTTCGGCCTCCGCCTGGGCGGCGGCATCGGCCGCCGCTCGCTCACGCTCCGCGGCCTCGGGCTCCGCGCGTGCCTCGCGGGCGTTCCTCTCCGTCGCCTCCCGGATCGCGGCGGCAGGATCCACGCGAGGCGGCACAGGAGGGGCATCTGGGCCTCCTACCACAGAGCCCGCTGGCACCCGCGAGAGGGAGAGCGGCGCGCTGTGCGGACGTCCATCGAAAACAAAGAATCAAGAAAGAATCAGCCGTGAAAAAAAAACAAGACGCAAACAAAGAATGAAGAACACTTACCCAGACATGACCGGCCTGGCCTTGGGCTTCTTCGGCATGTTTGCCCTGGCGGCTGCCTCCTGACGCCTCGTGACGGCAGTCGACAGCCGAAGCTTCTTGGGTAGGGCACCAGTCGGCCCTGACGTGGACCGCCGTTTCCCGCCGCCGGCTGTGCCAGACGGCCCCGCCTGCTGGCTGGCGCGGACGGGTGCCTCCTCCATCTCCTCATCGTCGTCCGGCCAGTTCTCAAGGCCACCTTCTGGCTTCGCCCCCGATGGCTGGCCTCCGCCACCTGTCACCTCCTCCTCCTCCATGGCGGCGGCGGCCCCAAGATCGGGGTCGCTCGTATCGCTCTGGGAGCGATCTGGCTCGAGGGGGCGGCCCGGTTGGTCGGAGCCCGGCGCAGGCTGGCCTGGGAAGATCTGAGCCGGGTGTCAGCACCAGAAGGCTATGGCAGCCAGACAAAGAAGAAAGAAAATAGAAGGACGAAAACTTACTGCGGGCGGCTGGTTGTCGCGGCTGTACGGAGCCTTGCTGAAGGCCCAGCCGGCTTCGGAGACCTGGCAGCTAGAGATGTGGTTCACCAGCCGGGCCACTTCCCCGTGTGGTAGGGGCTTGGTGCAGGTCCGGCTGGGGTCCCGGCGCCCGCTCATCTCGCAAATGAGGTGGGGCCGGCGATGCAGCGGTAGCACCCGGCGCTCGGCGAACGTCAGAAGCAGATCCGCAAACTCCAGGCCTTCGTCGTCTCTCAGCTCCCGGAGACGGCGCACGGCGACGGAGGCGCCTTCCGTCAGGGCGACGGGCCGGGTACTCCATGAGTCCCGAGGCTCAGTAGGCGGCCCCGGCGCCCACTCCGGCAGGCAGATGAAATCTTCCTCGGGGTCGACTTTGGAGACGTAAAAATACGTTTTCTGCCACTGCTTCACCGATCCGACGAGTTTCGGCGCCGAGAAGAAGTTTCTCGCCCCGGTGCGCTTCACGGCGATGCATCCTCTGCACTAAGCGGCCACGCTCTGGACGACAGTGCCCAACTTCACGTAGAAGAGCTCTGTCCAGAGCTCGACGGTGGGGAGGATGCCAAGATAGGCCTCGCAGAGGACGACGACGGAAGAAATGGTGGTTATCGTGTTCGGCGTGAGGTGGTGCGGTTGGATATGGAAGAAGTCGAGGAACGAGCGGAAGAAGCCGCTTGCCGGCATACTGAACCCGCACGGAAAGTGCGAGCGGAAGACGACCCGCTCCCCTTGTTGCGGGGCCGGTCTGATTTCCGCCGCCGACGCCAGGCGCACGGCGACCTTGTTGGCCGGCGGCAGCTTCCGCGACCGTCGGAGAACGTCCACTTGCTCTTGCACGACCTCACTGCCGTCCCACTGGTCGTGGTGTCGGGTAGGCGCAGGAGCAGCCATGGTTCGGGCAGTGTTTCGCTGAGACTGCGGCAAGGAGAAGCGAGGAAGAAGATGAAGGACGGGGGAGAGTGAGCGCGAGAGCAGCGCCAGCCCTCTCCCCCGGCCTATATATAGGCCCCGGCGAAGAAGGCGAGGGGGCGGGCGTGAGTTAACCACCCCATGTCCCGCACGACCCCCGATTTTCTCGCGCCTAATGTGCGCGCATTAAATGCGCGTGGGAGGGTAATCGATTACCCCTGCCACTATGGATGGGGTCCGAGGCCCTTAGTGGCGGGCCCCGGCCCACTGTTATGTCCTGTCACGCGCTTGGGCTGGGAGGCCGACACGACAGGGCGGTGACGCGTGGGCGCTGCCAACGGTCCGCGGGTCCATTCGACTGCCCGCTGACCAGGCGGCGCCTTCTCGCCGAAGATTCCGAGACGGCGATACGGCTGCCAGAGGCCGGCTCCTGCAGCGCAGAGCCGGCTGGAGGCAGACGGACTCCTTAAGCAGACAAGAGACAGACGACAAGCTAGCCTGGGGGGAGAAGCTGCTGGAACCCCTCAGCATCTCCAGCGTCCGCATAGGAGTTCCACCAGCTTCGGGGACTACTGTCTGGGATATTGACCATGGGTACCCTCAGCGCCTACCCTTGGTATTTTAAGACAAATAACAGCCGCTTGGTCTACCGCGGCCGTCTGCTCCTCGAGCCGCCTCCTAGGTTGGCCTGCCCTAGGAGCCTGTTGCCAGCAGGCGGCAGGGACCCAACAGGCGGCAACACCTAGCACCACCAGCCAGCAGACGGCCCCGCACTCCTCCTTCGGGGAACACACGGAGGAGGGTCCCGGCGTGGCGGGGGCATGGCTACAGGAGAACGTGTCCCTAGAAGATCTATAGGGGCGTGGCTGTAGTGACCATGTACGTTGGGGATATCTCCTAAAGCGGCGGGTCGCTGTAGCCACGAGGCTCGTGACTAAGCAGCGGTCGGAGGAGGCCATGATCCCACTACCCATAAATGGCGGGACCAGCAGGCGGCTGGCCCCATCGGTCAGCGAGCAAGCTCCAGAACAAACCACCTCTGGCAGGCGGCCGGGGGAGACAGCCGTCTGGTAGTAGACGGCACTCCCCGCCCTGGAAGTCCGAGCCTCATCAAGATGACGGGACGGGGCGAGGCGGCAGCGTACGGCGAGGGACGATGGCACTGTAGCCATCTCCTTCCCGACAAGGCTGTCATCAGCAAAAGCACCCCCACAGTAAAAGACGGTCACGAGGGGCCCGCAGGCGGCGGGCCCCAGCAGACAGGCGGCAAGGCCGGCGCCAGAAAACACTGACGGCTGGGGACCACGCCATCAAGATTACCCTTGTACCCCTGGGGGGTAGGCCTATATAAACCCCCAGGGTCCTCCATGTTGAGGGCTGGGTAGTTGGCTATTAGAAGTTCACAAGACAAGAACCCTAGACAGGAGAAAGAGAGGAGGTGAGCTAGCCTTGTTCATCTTCTTCCTTTAGACATCACAGCTCAAGGAGCAACCCTGTAGCCACTCTAGTGCTATCAGTGATGACGCGGAGTCCCCGTAGAGCAGGATTAGGGGTGTTATCTCCCCGGAGAGCCCCGAACCTGGGTAAGATTCGTAGGCGTCCTAAGTATCGCCTTATCCTGCTTTTCGAGCTCGGTGACGTTCTTTTGACCCCATGCATGATAAGCCATCCTTTGGCATATGTCGTCCCAAAACACCGACGACATGGTGATGTGAATTAGCTTGTTGACTCTAGTAAACCCTTTGGGTGTTGGTCACATGGCGATGTGAACTATGGGTGTTAATCACATGACGATGTGAACTATCAGTTTTAAATCACATGGTGATGTGAACTAGATTATTGACTCTAGTGCAAGTGGGAGACTGAAGGAAATATGCCCTAGAGGCAATAATAAAGTTGTTATTTTATATTTCCTATACAATGATAAAAAAAATTATTCATGCTAGAATTGTATTAACCGGAAACTTAGTACATGTGTGAATACATAGACAATTGTCACAGCCCTAGACCAGCCCTTGCTGCCTTGCTTGGTTTTAGTGTGCATCATGTTTAAATTTCTCAGAAACTGGAAATGGGGATGCTCAAACCCTAGCACTAAATGAATTTAACTAGGGTCAAATTAAAATCTTTTTCAATAAACCCAAAATGCCCCTTGGAAAAGTTCATCATTTTTGGATTTATTAAAACCTCTGCCAAAAATGTTGCACCTATTTCTAGGACCATTCTGGAGTTTTGAATAACCCATATTGTATTTAAATTGGGGCATTTAAATATTTTTAATATCTTTAAATGCTCCAACAATTCTGAAAATAGTTGAGGGCCTCTGTAATATTTCATTTAATGCCCACAATTATTTTCAGGATTTATTGAAATGATTTGGGCTATAAACTAAATCAAAACAAAATAACAAAAATAGAAAACAAAAACAATTTAAAGAAAAGAGCAGGACAGAGACTAACCTGGCCTTACCTGCAGCCGGCCCAGCTCTCTGGCCCAGCCCACCACCACACCTCCCCTCTGTCGTCTTCTCCCCCTCGCCCCGAAGCAGCTGCGTGCCCGGCATGCCGCAGCCGCGCCACCACCTCCACCTTGCCCGCCTGCCTCCTCGCCGCCCCGAAGCCCCTAGAGGACGCCACGACACCCTGGAACCCCCACGACCCTCCCCGTGCTTCTTCCCTCTCCTCTGGCTCTCTCCCTCGCCCGTTCTTCACCTTGGCCGAAGCCGCCGCGGCCGCGCCGGCGAGCACCACCGTGGCCACCGGCCATCCCACGCCCTACTGCTGAGCACAGAAGAACCGCCGCAACTTCCTCTTCCTATCTACCAAGTCACGCAGCGCCAGGATCTCCTCCTCATCCGCAACGCCATCGTCTTCCTCCTCGGTCGTCCGAGATCACTGCCGTCGATTCGTCGTCGTTAGCGCCTCCCCGAGCCCGCTTGTCTGCTCTACGTGTCCACCGTGAGCTCCCGCGTCCAACCCCTACTTCTCCCTCTCTCGTTGCACTCGCTAGCCCCGATCCCAACCGTGGCCGTGAGCTCGCCGCCGCCGTCCATGGCGCCGCCGTGGCCAGAGCTGCTACCACGCTCCTTCGAGGCCATGAGCGAGCTCAGCGCACCCCCAGCAGCACGCCGCACCCATCAGCTCACCTCCCCGTGCCCCGTAGCGCCTAACTCGACGGAGTCCGAACTCCGGCGCCGCCGCGAGCTCGTTTCCGACGAGCTCCGGCCACCCCAGCTCCTCCCGATGGCATAAATGGATGCACGAGCTCCCCAGCTACGCGTAGCACCAAGCCGCCGTCCAAATGGTCGCCGGAGCTGCGTTTCCGACGCCCTCCGCCGTCTCTGGCTCCGCCGGCGACGAGCCACAGGTCAACTCCGGCGAGTTTGACCCGGGCTGACCCAGTTGACCCCCTGGGTCACTGACGCGTGGGCCCCCTCCGCCTCTAATTAGCTAAGATAATTAAGTTAATTGCTTATTAATCTAGCTAGTTAGGTTAGTCAGTGACAGGTGGGCCCAGTGCCCTGCTAATTTTAGGTTAGTGCTAAATTGTAATTAGTTAACCCTGTGACTCACTGACATGTGGGCCCCGCCCGGATAATTAAACTAGGTTAGTATTAAATAAGTTAGTTTAGTTAGTTGTGTCACTGACCAGTGGGCCCCACTGGTCAGGTTTGACTGGACCAGTCCCTGTTGACTTGCTGATGTCAGCATGACCTAGTGCTAACGCAATAAGTGTTTTCTGGAATTTTAGATAAATAAAAAATGATTTATTTATTTCAGAAAATAGCCAGAACTTCTAAAAATCATATAAAATCAACCGTATCTCAGATGAAAATAATTTATATATGAAAAATGATCAGAAAAATATGAGGAATCTGTTTATGGCATTTTCATGCATGTGTGAACAAGTTAAACCTGTTGTTCAGGTCAAATCAATTAAATGACAATTAAATAATCACATATGGAGTTTGAATTTGAATCTTGGGTTCAAACCAACTTCATTTAATTGTGTTGCTAGTTGCATTAGCTCAATCCACAGCATGTTGCCATGTCATGTTCATGCATCATATTGTTGCATTGCATTGATTGTGTTCTTTCTCTGTTTGTCGGTTTTGTCCCCTCTCAGTAGACGACGTTCCGACGATGAGTTCGATGACACCGATGAAGAGCTATTAATATCTTCAGAAGTGCCAGGCAAGCAAAACCCCATTGAGCATTCCGATACAATCCCACTCTCTCGCTCTTGCTCTCTTTTAATGCATTAGGACAACAACGCTTCAACTGTTACCTGCTGCGGTAGTTGAACCCCTTTCCACTGCATGACCTGTCATTGCCACAGTAAATAGTTGAAACCCACTAGTATGAGTAGGAGTTGTTTGAGCCATGTTGTGCCTACTCTTTCATGCTTTCTGGTTATGCCTGCTATTGCTTAGAGTTGTGTCAGGTCTGATTCATCGAGGATGAATTAGAATGGTGATGAACATGTCCTAATGTTTGTGAGCTAAGTGTGTGAACACGATTTGGTAAAGGTAGCGATGAGAGGCCATGTAGGAGTAGTTGGTGGGTTGTCTTATTGCAGTCGTCCTCAGGAACTAAGTTCTGTGTTGGTTGGTCCATGAAACAGCTACTACCACACATTGGGATCCTTAATTGACTCTCTCGACTTATTAATCAACATGATCTCTGTCCAGGAGTTGCAACTAGTTTCTGGTGTTTGTAGTTTACTGGAGGTCGTGCGCAGCGCTGACCCTCGGGGTGGGCTGTGACGCGGCAGGTACGTGGGACGGTGTACAGATCGCCCGTTTGGTGATGCGGGAACCCTGTACACATCGTTTGGGGCCGTGAGCGACACCCCGGCCGGATCTCCCCACGGATGGAACCCAAATAGGCGATAAACCTGGACGAGAGACTTGTGTGGTTTGTCAGGTCATGGCCGACATCCTCGGTGGGCCTCTGCTTGAAGGTTGCCGAGTACATGTCGTGTAAACGGCGGTAAGTGGTGAGAGCGTGTGTGAAGAAGTACACCCCTGCAGGGTTATATATAATCTATTCGAATAGCCGTGTCCGCGGAAATGGACTTCTGGGTTGCCTCTACAGTTCATAGACAAGTAAAAGTGGATACTCTAAAACGCGCAAGAAAAGCGTGAGTGCTATGGATGGCCTTCTCGTAGGGAGACGGGAGCGGATCCATAGTGGTGTATTGATTGGTGAATATGTGGACTCGTGT
Source organism: Secale cereale (assembly GCA_902687465.1). Taxonomy (NCBI): domain Eukaryota; kingdom Viridiplantae; phylum Streptophyta; class Magnoliopsida; order Poales; family Poaceae; genus Secale; species Secale cereale. Next base: position 111,523,506 of record LR738715.1, read on the forward strand.
GCGCCACCCCAAAAGAGTTACTTGAAGTCGTAGTTTAGGATAGACACCGAGTCAAAGCTGGCTTGCTGCAGTCAAACTCCACCACCCCTTTGTTGATACCGATGCATATGTAGTTAGTTCTGATGTAAGTCTTGCTGAGTACCTTTGTACTCACGTTTGCTTAATTTATGTTTTGCAGAGAGACGTCAGTCTCGCTAGTGGTTCCGCGTGGACTTCGACGTTTAGCTTGTTACCTCGGCTACGATCTTGTACCCTTGGGAGGGTCTTGTAGATAGTCAGGCTTCTCAGCCTTTGTCATTTGTAGTTGTCTGTACTCAGACATGTTATGCTTTCGTTGCCTGTATGCTCTGTATGTTGGGTCATGTGACCTCTGATTGTAATAAATGCTATGATGGCTCTTCTAGCCCTTTATCTATATGAGTTGTTGAGTTATGTTGTGATGTCTTGTTGTAGAGCACATACTTGCATGTTATGCGTACGTGTAATGTGTATTGCTATGTGTGGGATCCGACACCTAGTTGTTTACCTTTGGTAGCCTACCTTACAGGGAAATGTCTCCTAGTGCTTCCACTGAGCCTTGGTAGCCTGCTACTGCTCCGGAACACTTAGGCTGGCCGGCATGTGTCCTTCTTCGTTCCTGTGTCTGTCCCTTAGGGGAAATGTCACACGTTGCTCCTTTAAGTCCTTGTAGCTTGCTACGACTTGGGTTCATACGTTGATGACCGACACGTTCGTTGCTGGGTCATGTATGCCTGTCTCTGTAATATAGTGCCAATTTTGGTTATAACTAGTCATGTCGGCCCGGGTTCTCTGTCATATGGATGCTAGCGACACCATCATATACGTGTGCCAAAATGCGCAAACGGTCCCGGGCCAGGTAAGGTGGCACCCGTGGGGATACCGCGCGTGAGGCCGCAAAGTGATATGATGTGTTACAGGCTAGACCTATGTGACTTAGGATCGGGGTCCTGACAGCTGTGGTATCAGAGCCTAACTGCCTGTAGGATTAGCAAGCCAAACTGGTCGAAGTTGTGTCTAGAAATTCTTTAGTTATGTAAGGGAATTGTTTGTGGAAGGGAACGTAAGGCTCTTTTTACTCCTTTGCCCTATGACCTTCTGATCTGAGTCACCTTCTTCTTTCTACGGGGATTAAGAACTAGGATTCTCATTCTATTTATCAGGATCACGTTATTGTGGATTCAACCCTCAGTTCAGTTTCTACTACTTCTGTTTGTTCAACTGTTGGTCTCAGAACCTTGACATTATGATGTTAAGTGGATATGCTACCCTTTTTGCTTGGATCTCAAAAGTATTTTCGAGCATTTGCAGCCGTTATGTTGTCCGAGTCATCCCAGGCCTCTAAACAATCTGATGCATTTGCAAATCATTCCTATTTGTTCTTAATGTCCTTTTAGGCCAGATTAACAACACTAGACGGTGAGTTGTGGTACTCTGTTACCTCGACACATATGTCGGAGTTATTATTATGACCCTAAGTATCTTAGAAGATCACCCAGTAATCCAGCAATGTTTTATATCCCAGTGTGATGATTTTGGCCATCATTCTCGAAAGCATCCCGTGATGCTATTTAGTTGGTAGGTATTCTATTCCTGGGTTCTTGAACCCGAGCTTCACCCTACTTACTTCATGTTGATAGTATTTGCTCGTTCCTTTAGGATATTAGTAACCTTGTGATAGTCCTCGAGGTATGTGGTATATCGTTCTTCCAATACCATGAACCATTATGGCAGAAGTTCTTCTGAACCAAAAGATCACAACCCGAGTGCTCTTGAGTAGTACTCCATTCATATTGTGACTCTGCCAATTCTACTTTCCGCATGGGTTGTCCGAAAGACATATGTTGAACTCGTTCTACATGTTAATCTATGCATCCACAACTCAGAAGTTATATGTTCCTTGAGTTGTCTCCTTTTAGTTGTATTATGACCCTCGTTTATCAATTGATAGTCAGGAGTAGTTGTGCACTCGTGTTCATCGATGCCTTTTACTCTTGTGGTCTGTCAAGCCATTCTATTCTGGAATGACTAGGAGAAACAAACTCCAGTACCTTATCCATATCCAGGATTTGGTCAAAGAAGTTGTACTTCGCAGATGAAGAATGCTAATGCAGCTTCTAAACTGTTCTATCCTGGAGTATTACCATCTTTATGTCAAGAATGTCATGGGAATTGCACAACCTCTTATGAACTCTTGATACAGTGATACTTCTCGCCATTATCGCTCATTCCTCGGTCTCCGTGTTATTGTAACCGGAATACCGACAAGTAAATTGTGATGTGTGAAATCAATACTCCTAGCAACTTTGTTGCTTGGTAGTAAATGGACAATAACCTCATCCTTAGCGAGTTCATTATTGAATCATCACCCTAAGGTTGATCGTGCTACCTAGTCCACCTTCCTGGTGCACTCCTTGATTGATGAGTTAGGATTTTGTTAAGTCCTCGCTCATTTGATCATATCGTTTTGCCCTGAAAAGCAAGATTGTTCTCGAGCTTAGTAACATATCGGTGGTTCGTGATTTTCCGAATATCTTCTCGGAAGTATTACTAGGTTGTCACCTGACCGCTATGTTGAGTTCGTGATCAAGCTGGTTTCTCTCTAAACCACCCTTTCTCCAAGAATCTGTATTGGATACCCTGAAACTAGTTGGTTAAGCTAAACAACAACTTGGAGAGTTGGAAGATAAAAGCTTGTCCGACCTAGTTCCTTCTAAGGGATATCTTTTGTGTGTGTGTGTGTGTAGAAGAAAGATGATATCTTGATCGGTTGATCCTTGTGATCAATTATTGGATCTATTGTCATATCAAAACTTTGATTTGAGTATGGGCTATCATCAAATCAAATCAGAACCAATGGTATTCGTAATGTTGTCTTACTCGTGGTTGATCCCTCGAGCATACACTGTTATATCTTCTGGGTCTGACCAATACTATCACTTGTTCACATAATTATGGAATTCCATCTCCATGGAAACCTGGATGAAGTGTTGTTGAGCCCATCAGCAACACTGCTACCTTCTCCATGATTTTGTAGGACATTAAGCTAGTGTTGGAAACTTTGTAAGCATTGCCTTCGTGTCCCGTTCATGAGGTATATGTTGGATGAGAGAAGAGACTTTCTCTAATTCATGTGCATTTGATGCAAGTTGCCGCCGTGAATTCGAGAAAGCATGTTTTTACCTCCTCTGGAGTCATCCCAAGTTAGTCATGCATACGTGCGAAGTATTCTATGGTATGATAGACTGATCATCTTCATTATGTATGTATCCCTAGCACACCAAGCCACTGATTGATTTGTTCAAAGAAAAGAAGTTCAAATGCTATTCCCGAAGGGCCCGGACGGACATGCACAAGACTTCGTTATCTCCAATGATGATTCCAATCTGAACTCGATAGTATTTTATTATAAGACTACTATGTGGTCACGTTTTTCTGGGACAACGTGTTCACAGGTACGTAGCAGAACTAGCTCATGTTTTGGAGCTTGCTATCGTAGTTCACTCCCGAGAATTTCACAACGCCATCTCGTCGATTTGTGTTGCAAATTTTCATTTCCAGACATGACGTCTGGAATATCCTGACCCCAACTAGAACTGAATCTCAGACAGCTATGATGGTTGGAGCATTTCCCAAGAACTAGAATATTGGTCTCTCAATAACCGGTAAAGTGGATGTCGTGGCCAACACACCCAGCCGGAAGACCTATTTTTGTAGTATCTTGATTGAAGAAGTTGGCCACCTCCCCATAAGGATTTCGTAGGATTTACTCCCTAGTTGTTCCTTATGGACTTTTTGTGCTCCCGAAGTCCGACCTTTACTTGATGGCCATGTTGATGCTTTTAAGCATTGATCGTGGTACCTAGTACACCAAGGAGAACATTAGAAGCGGAGTGCTAAATGTCTCTCGGTCGATCATCCAGATTTTTCCCCTTGACTCCGCTAGGGCGAAATCTGAGAAGTGTTATCTTCCTTTGCATCTGCATTGTCCATCGCTATTCATCATGGTAGTATGTGGTGTTGCCAGGATCCTTGACACGGATGTTGGTAAAACCATGATGAATATGGGAATACTCAAGTTCTTGAGAGCATGCACAAGCACTAGGTGTTATCCTCGACACCAACCGGGATTGCTCCCAGTGCTCTTGGTTATGCTATAACCCCTCAAGAGTGGATTTACTCTCTACTGTTGGGTTTCCTCCCAGTCACCAGAATCATTCCCAACATTTGCATTTTGTTCCCAGCTTGCACCACCATTGTGCCATCTACCATGGGCTGCCCTTTTCAGTAATTGCTGTTCAGGATCATCCTCAAAAGTGGACTTACCATGGGTACCATCCATTTCCGATGATAACCAAAATCATCCCTTGTGTTGGCTTTAACAAGGTAGTCCACATCATCCATTCTGGCCGAGTATGTCATTCTTTCGGACACCGTCAAACGATCGATTGTGATTTGCCTCCGGCTGGTATAGAGAGTTTCAATGACCTCTATATCAAAAGTAATTATTTTTGCCACTTAAGAGAATAACTCTACGAGTCACCTTCTCTAAGGTGCCCCGTCTGGTGGTATCGATCACCATTTTCTTAGGTGTGGAATTATTGCCACTAGGTGAACCTTCATCGTTTGTTTCACTCCATCCCCCTGGAGGTGTACTCCGTGTCTCATCTCAAGAGATGTTTCAACGTCTCACTCCAAGAGTTGATCTTGAGTTGCCCGATCTTCCACAAGATCAACTATTGCGGAGTTTCTTTCGTCGTCACTGTGTTGGACAAAGATCTCAAAAGCAAGGATGTCAGGATCAACATGATGCAAGCAATCAACATTCATATGAAGGGCACTTGGATCATGAAGATTGTGTTAGTTAGTGTCCCCTCTGATTTCTTACCCTACGCTCGAATCTCGGGACGAGATTCTTGTTTAGTGGGGGTGAGTTGTCACAGACCTAGACCAGCCCTTGCGGCCTTGCTTGGTCTTAGTGTGCATCATGTTTAAATTTCTCAGAAACTGGAAATGGGGATGCTCAAACCCTAGCACTAAATGAATTTAACTAGGGTCAAATTAAAATCTTTTTCAATAAACCCAAAATGCCCCTTGGAAAAGTTCATCATTTTTGGATTGATTAAAACCTCTGCCAAAAATGTTGCACCTATTTCTAGGACCATTCTGGAGTTTTGAATAACCCATATTGTATTTAAATTGGGGCATTTAAATATTTTTAATATCTTTAAATGCTCCAACAATTCTGAAAATAGTTGAGGGCCTCTGTAATATTTCATTTAATGCCCACAATTATTTTCAGGATTTATTGAAATGATTTGGGCTATAAACTGAATCAAAACAAAATAACAAAAATAGAAAACAAAAACAATTTAAAGAAAAGAGCAGGACAGAGACTAACCTGGCCTTACCTGCAGCCGGCCCAGCTCTCTGGCCCAGCCCACCACCACACCTCCCCTCTGTCGTCTTCTCCCCCTCGCCCCGAAGCAGCTACGTGCCCGACATGCCGTAGCCGAGCCACCACCTCCACCTTGCCCGCCTGCCTCCTCGCCGCCCCGAAGCCCCTAGAGGACGCCACGACACCCTGGAACCCCCACGACCCTCCCCGTGCTTCTTCCCTCTCCTCTGGCTCTCTCCCTCGCCCGTTCTTCACCTTGGCCGAAGCCGCCGCGGCCGCGCCGGCGAGCACCACCGTGGCCACCAGCCATCCCACGCCCTACTGCTGAGCACAGAAGAACCGCCGCAACTTCCTCTTCCTCTCTACCAAGTCACGCGGCGCCAGGAGCTCCTCCTCATCCGCAACGCCGTCGTATTCCTCCTCGGTCGTCCGAGATCACTGCCGTCGATTCGCCGTCGTTAGCGCCTCCCCGAGCCCGCTTGTCTGCTCTGCGTGTCCACCGTGAGCTCCCGCGTCCAACCCCTACTTCTCCCTCTCTCGTTGCACTCGCTAGCCCCGATCCCAACCGTGGCCGTGAGCTCGTCGCCGCCGTCCATGGCGCCGCCGTGGCCAGAGCTGCTGCCACGCTCCTTCGAGGCCATGAGCGAGCTCAGCGCACCCCCAGCAGCACGCCGCACCCATCAGCTCACCTCCCCGTGCCCCGCAGCGCCTAACTCGATGGAGCCCGAACTCCGACGCCGCCGCGAGCTCGTTTCCGACGAGCTCCGGCCACCCCAGCTCCTCCCGATGGCATAAATGGATGCGCGAGCTCCCCAGCTACGCGTAGCACCAAGCCGCCGTCCAAATGGTCGCCGGAGCTGCGTTTCCGATGCCCTCCGCCGTCTCTGGCTCCGCCGGCGACGAGCCACGGGTCAACTCCGGCGAGTTTGACCCGGGCTGACCCAGTTGACCCCCTGGGTCACTGACGCGTGGGCCCCCTCCGCCTCTAATTAGCTAAGATAATTAAGTTAATTGCTTATTAATCTAGTTAGTTAGGTTAGTCAGTGACAGGTGGGCCCAGTGCCCTGCTAATTTTAGGTTAGTGCTAAATTGTAATTAGTTAACCCTATGACTCACTGACATGTGGGCCCCGCCCGGATAATTAAAGTAGGTTAGTATTAAATAAGTTAGTTTAGTTAGTTGTGTCACTGACCAGTGGGCCCCACTGGTCAGGTTTGACTGGACCAGCCCCTGTTGACTTGCTGATGTTAGCATGACCTAGTGCTGACGCAATAAGTGTTTTCTGGAATATTAGATAAATAAAAAATGATTTATTTATTTCAGAAAATAGCCAAAACTTCTAAAAATCTTATAAAATCAACCGTAGCTCAGATGAAAATAATTTATATATGAAAAATGATCAGAAAAATATGAGGAATCTGTTTACGGCATTTTCATGCATGTTTGAACAAGTTAAACCTGCTGTTCAGGTCAAATCAATTAAATGACAATTAAATAATCACATATGGAGTTTGAATTTGAATCTTGGGTTCAAACCAACTTCATTTAATTGTGTTGCTAGTTGCATTAGCTCAATCCACAGCATGTTGCCATGTCATGTTCATGCATCATATTGTTGCATTGCATTGATTGTGTTCTTTCTCTGTTTGTCGGTTTTGTCCCCTCTCAGTAGACGACGTTCCGACGATGAGTTCGATGACACCGATGAAGAGCTATTAATATCTTCAGAAGTGCCAGGCAAGCAAAACCCCATTGAGCATTCCGATACAATCCCACTCTCTCGCTCTTGCTCTCTTTTAATGCATTAGGACAACAACGCTTCAACTGTTACCTGCTGCGGTAGTTGAACCCCTTTCCACTGCATGACCTGTCATTGCCACAGTAAATAGTTGAAACCCACTTGTCGTGGAATTAACACGGCAGATGTCCGGTTTAGCGGACTTGATGATGGAACCATCGCACGGGTTAGCTTGAAAGGGTTCATGGCGCACAAAGGACACAGAAGATTTTATACTAGTTCGGCCCCTTTGAGAAGGTAAAAGCCTACGTCTAGTTGGTTTGGTATTGCTTGGGCGTCGGTTTACAGGGAGCGGGATCGCTTGCCTGCGTCTCGACGTATCGATTGTTGCTTGTCCTTGAACCGGCACCGGGTCGTCTCTTTATATAGAGGTGACGCCTGGTCCGGTTGACGGAGTCCCGAGGTCGGCTCATAATCGTGTCCGCCTCGGTCTCTGTCCTTTCTTTCTTATCTCTCAAGTTATATCTCTCTGGCGGTTTACAAACCGTATTTCTATACATGGGCCTTGAAATCTCATGGGCCGTAATCTCTACTAAAATAATAAACCAAGTACGATATAGCTAAGCCGGTTTACAATATCCGGTTTATACCTATTAACCGTATCCCTGACATTAGGCCCCAGAATGATTTGAACTTGTTCATATCAGTCTCCATTGTCTTCCGCAACTTCTCTTCTGTCTTCATTTCTTCCTGTAAACCGGCTCTGACGTCATCTTCCGAAATCATTAAAGTCTGACAATGACATCAGCTCCGCATTTATCGCCGCGAGCTGTACTGTAGCTTATTTTTAATGGTTATCCCGAGAATCGAGGCGTTCAACGGATCTTTATCCGATTTTCTTCCTTGATTACCGCACCTGTCGTTTCACATCCGCCTCTTCGTCTATAAATACCGCTCTGCTCCATTCATTATCCTCTCTCGCGTCGTCTTCCTCCTTTCTCCTCCTGATCCTCTAGAACTCCATTGCTGCCTGAGCCCGAGAACACCGCCGACGACCACCGGATCTTCCGTCTTCGACCGGCCGCTGCATCGACCTGAGCTTTGACCAGATTTTCTTCGCCACCGATTCTCATTGTCCCTGGTATGTTCTTTCTCCTCACTTATCATATTCGCCATTGTTTCGCCCGTGTTCTTCCGCCATTAGGGCTCCCGATGAAGCTCCGTTTCTTTGTAGATACTTATACCATAGGAATCTCGTAACCCTTTAAGCCTTAGTCTGTAGATCTCACTTAGCACCAGATTGGATCTTGCTGTAATGACTCTGCTGCCTTATCCGCTCCGCCATTAGGGTTCTTCGCAAGCTTTATGCTGTTCATTCTCTGAGACCTGCAACTTCGTAATATTTTTACCTTTCTGATCTTGCCGTAAATGCGTCTGGTATTTTAGATTTTGCTGCTTGTATTTCTGTTGCTGCCTGCTTTAGGTCTCTTTTTTATGCACATCCTGTAAACTCATCTGCTCTGAATTGGTCCTCTGTAGATTTCCCGTGTAATTTTCGTTTCTTTATCTCATTATGCTCAGATCTATTCTTCCTTAGCAACGCATTGAAAACCTGTTTTTCCCTTCAATAGATCTGCTAAGTATGCTCCGGTTTAGATCACCATATCATAAACCGGAAATGATGTAGACTGATGCAATGACGTAGTTATTCCTCTTCAACTGCCATTTTTAAACCGGAAATGATACATCTTGTATTTATGATTGCCGGTTTAACTTTGCTAGATAGTTCTTACCTCCCTTCCTTGCACAATATATATATATATAGGTCCCAGATCATTTGTATGTTCATAATTTGTTCTGTACCTTCTCTTCTTCAGCACTTTGTTCAAATGACTGCCAAGCAGTACGTTTCATGCGACTGGGTTCGTTCAGTTGTGACTGAAGTAGACTTAGTCAAGCTGTCGAGTATTGGTACGTTAGGTCCTCGGGCCGAGTTGAAATGGCGCGCTCCGGGTAATGAATGCCCTCCTGCTCCCAGGTCCGGAGAGGTCATAGTATTTATGGATCATATCTCCAGGGGTTTCTCTCCCCCCGGTTCAAAATTTTTCCGGGACGTCCTTGCCACCTTCCAACTGCATCCACAAGACATCGGACCAAATTCCGTTTCCAATATTTGTGACTTTCAAGTTTTTTCTGAAGTGTATCTGCAAGAAGAACCTTCAGTTGATCTATTCCGGGATTTCTTCCATGCGAACCGGCGCACTGAATTCACTAGCGGGCCTCACCAAGAACTTGGTGGTATCAGTATCCAGAAAAGGAGGGATGCAGTTTTCCCGCACGCCTCTTTACACACTCACCCCAAGGACTGGAACAAGTCTTGGTTTTATTGCATAGACACATCTCCTGAAGGTGAAAATCCGTTGCCGGGTTATCGTGAGACTCGCATCCCGGCGAATCATCCTCTGCCGCAACGGTTAAGTGCTACTGAACGGATCCAATTTTCACCTCAACTTTCCAAGCTGAGAGCTTTCATGGCTAATGGACTGCTTGGAACTGATTTCCTTCGCTGCTGGTTATCATGGAGCATTCTCCCCTTAAGCCGGCGCTCTGATTTGATGTGCAATTATTCCGGTAAACCGGAAGATCCTCAGAGGTTTACTAAAGAGGAACTTTCTGAATCGGAGGTGATAGAGTCGGCCAAAAAGATCGTCAACCCCGCCTTAACAGACTGCTCCAAGGTTGGCTTGGCCCCATACTATAAGAGGAACACACAGCCTGACGTAAGTTTTCCTTAACCCGTACTTTATAAACCGTCCTTCTTTGAAACGTCCTTTACTTGCTTTTACTTTTCATTCAGGCTGATAACCCCTTCTGGAGAAGGAAACTTCAGGACAAACCTGTAAAACAGACTCGCCGGAAAACTCCTGCAAATAAGAAAAGGAAGGCAGTCGTTGACGCCGGTTCTCCTTCTGAAGATGATGACCCGGACTCCGAGGTACATCTTACTCCGGTTTACATTTTGTCTTTATATACTTGTTCATATCTCTAAGGATGTCCTTTTCACAGGATCCGCTCGAAGGTGATAACCCAGCGGAGATTGAGGTAACCCTTATTTCTTCCGATTCAGAACCCCCTCCTCAGAAAAGCCGTCGGACTGTTAGAAAATATCAGTTTTCTCATCCTTATGCTAAGTTGGATCCTAATTTTGATTTGAAGAAGCAACAGCACGAAGCCTTGCGCCGGACCACTCGCCATTCCGGTTTAGCAGTTGAATCCTCTGGAATCTCTTTAACCCCGGCTCGGAAACGCCGCGCTGAGGTGATACTTTCTCCAACAGCTCTTCATCCCAAGGCCGGTCTTATTAGAAAACCACTTAAACCGACTGATCCTGATTATCAGGAAACTCCACTATCTTCCTCTGGCGAATCAACTGCGACACAGCTTCCACCCTTGAAGACAGCCCCAGGGTGATTCTCTTTACCTTTTCCGGTTTATAACCTTCCTTTTTCTTTATAATGCTGACTTATCTTTGTTTGTTTCTCCAGTAAACCGAAACCCAGCAAAAGGGCTAAGGGTAAGAAGCCTGCTGTTGATCCTTCTGCCGATGAACCAGCAATCGAACCGTCGACAGCTATCCCTCCTGAAGGTACCCCTGTTACTCCGGTTCAAGAACCTGTTCTTGATATTCCTGCCACTGATGCTGCCCAAGATCCACCAAGTCCAGCCCGGGTTAGCTCTCCTCAAGTTAACCCGGGATCTCCTGATCCGGCTCAAGATGAAATTATTCCTCCCAATGCACCTTCTTCCCCTGACGTTGTGGTTACTGGCACTGCTTATGTTGCGCCAGCCGAACCCACCGTTTTAGCAAAACACACTGCCAAAGCGGAGAAGGTAACTCAGGAAAAGGGGAATTTAAGCGCGGATATATCCAGCCTTTCGAGCCTGAGTCCTCAGGACATTTATTCCGGATATCTGAACCGGCTCCACAGCAGCCGTGACTATGAAGCCAGCCTGGTGAACCTCATGAGAGAGAAATACGAGGTAAATTTTCCTGTTCTGACTTTGCTTTTTCAACGCATCTTTACCTTATAACAGCCCCCAAGTTCCGGTTTATCTGCTTTATAGTAGGTGATCCGGAACTTTTGTAGGTTTGAACTGCTGTCCAATACATTAGCCCCCAAGTATCAAGTAGATAACTTGATTATGTAGTTGATACTTGTAAAAACTTGCCTCTGATGCATTGCTTCAACTGCCATTAGCCCCCAAGTGTCAAGTAGACAACTTGGTTGTGTGCTTGAGACTTGCATTTCATCTTTGCCGGATTACTTCAACTGCCATTAGCCCCCAAGTGTCAAGTAGACAACTTGATTGTGTGCTTGAGACTTGCATTTTCTAACTTTGTTTTTGAACTTGTCTGCAGGCTGAGTTGAACCGGAACGCTGTAGAAAATAGCGAACTTCGAACCCGGCTTATGGAGACCGAGGCGGCTGCTTCAAAGGCGAAAAAAGAACTTAAAGTGAGTTTGAAAACTGCTGAAGACTTGAAGAAGTTCTTTGATGAGGAACGGACTGCTTTTGAAGTCCAGAAGAAGGATCTTGAAAAGCGTGTTCAAGATGCCGAAGGAGCTCTTAACCCGGTTACTGAAGAATTGGCCGGGTTAAAGCACCAAGTTAATTTGATGATTTCTGCTATCTTCGGTAATCATAACTGTAACTTTCGTCTGTTATCTTTGCAACCTATAACCTGCACCGGTTTAACTTTTCTTGTTGTATGTAGGACGCCGCGTCTCCCATCTTGGGGATGACGTACGGAAGAAACTGAAGGCTTGTTATACTTTGGTGGAGCAATTATATTCTGGGGCGCAAAGGATCATCAGCGCTACCTCTTTTGGTAAACCGGCTCCTTCAACCATCAAGGCTACTTTGAACAGTTTGTCAATTCTGCCAACTCGTCTTGAAGAGGTGAAGAAATCAGCTGCTCGAGGAGGTGCTCTTCTGGCCTTGACAAGAGCTAAGGCTTGGGTTCCAGACATTGATCCGGCAGAAGTGCTAACCGGGTTTCCTGACACAAAGGAAGACGGTTCAGCCTTTGGTGAGAAAGATCTGTATGTTCTGACGAAGGAAATGCGTCCACTCTCTAGCAAGATAGCGGTGGAAGCTGATTTATCCCGATACCACCCTGCGTACAACCTTCAAAACGAGCGTGTGGAACGTCCGGTCTATGATGTTGCAAACTTAACTCCGCCGGTTCGTCCTCACACTTATGCTCCTGATATTGAACCTACCGAGTTGATCAACGATGAAGTGTATTTCCGTGCTTTGGCCAAGATTGATTGGCGTGCACCAGATTTCCCGCCGCTTCATGAGGAAGAAGATGTTCCGGAACCAGATGGTGGCCAGTCATCCCGGCAAGGAGGAACGGAATCTTGAACACTTATTGCTGTAATCGCACTTGTTATTCCATAAACAATGTTTCCGGCTATTTGGCTTTCGTGCCTTGTAATAGGCTTAAACTGAAATTGTAATGCACTGTGATCCGGCTTTTGGCCGTTTTATAAATATTCTTTCACTGACTTGTTGATTGATGCGGATCCCTTGCCCTGTTCACAAAAAAGATGAAAAATATGCCCTAGTGGTATGACCACCGGACGGATTAACTTGCTCTCTTGGTATGATAAACAAGCATACTTTTGATAAATAACTTAGATACCTTAATTGCATGCAGCCAAAACACCTTAAACCGGCAAGATGTTTAAAATTACCTTAATAAGTACTTGGAACTCTTCAGCCCTAACTTGTCCATGAATTTTCCTTTTCTTTGTTCAGCAATTCGTAACTTGTATCTGACCCCGTGCTGCCGATTGTCAGCTCATAATGGTACCAGGCCGGTTTAATAAACACCGGTCATTATAACTGATCATATACTGCCAATTTGTTAGCTCGTCTGGAAGGTCAATCCGGGTTATGATGCACGCCGGTTTAATTCTCGCTGGTGTTCATGACCCAGACTTATGATGTTATAAATAGGTGGTCAACTTCTAGAGCTGTTCCACTCGGTTTAAAAGGTTATAGAACACAAGAAACACCAAGAAACACACAATTTTTGTAAATCAGACTATGTAATCGAGGCTTTTTCAAAGAGCTGCCAGGCTCAAAACTGTTCAAAGAACTGAGCCATCATTTGAACGCGGATTGATACCGACTGCGGATTGATACCGACTGCGGATTGATACCGACTGCGGATTGATACCGACTGCGGATTGATACCGACTCCGGATTGATACCGACTGCGGATTGATAC
>LR738715.1:111538248-111609074 GCA_902687465.1 Secale cereale
GCTGCAACCAACTGTGCCTCTGGGTCTGGAATAGCTAGATCGTCCTCTGAAGGTACTTGAACCGAGGGATTGTGCAACTCATCCAAAAAGGTGTTTGGTGGTACCGGTTTACGTTGCGAGGCTAGCCGGCTTAAAGCGTCAGCTGCTTCGTTCTTCCGCCGGTCTATATGCTCCACCTGATATCCTTTAAAATAACCTGCGACCGCTTCAACCTCTCGTCGATAAGCCGCCATGAGGGGATCCCTTGAATCCCACTTGCCCGAAACCTGCTGTGCCACTAGGTCTGAATCACCCAGGCACTTAACCCGGCTCAGATTCATCTCTTTTGCCAATCTCAAACCGTGAAGCAGTGCCTCATATTCTGCTGCATTGTTAGTACAAGGAAATAACAACCGGAGTACATAACAAAATTTATCACCTCTGGGGGAAGTTAAGACAACTCCGGCCCCCGATCCCTCCAACTGTTTTGAACCGTCAAAGTGGATCGTCCAATAAGTAAGATCCGGCTTCTCCTCTGGAGTTTGCAATTCCGTCCAGTCGTTGATGAAGTCGACCAGTGCCTGAGATTTTATAGCAGTTCGTGGTACATACTTCAACTCATGTGGACTGAGCTCAATGGCCCATTTAGCTATCCTGCCTGTTGCTTCTCTATTCTGGATTATATCTCCCAACGGAGCTGAACTAACCACAGTTATTGGATGCCCTTGGAAATAATGCTTCAATTTCCGGTTTGCCATAAACACCCCATACACCAATTTCTGCCAATGAGGGTATCTTTGCTTGGACTCGATGAGTACTTCACTCACATAGTAAACCGGGCGCTGAACCGGATGTTCTTTCCCTGCCTCCTTGCGCTCAACCACAATCGCCACGCTGACTGCCCGTGTGTTTGCAGCAACATATAATAGCAAAGGCTCCTTGTCGATAGGGGCAGCTAAAACCGGCGGCTTCGCTAGTTGCTGTTTCAGATTCTCAAACGCTGTATTCGCTTCATCGCTCCAAATAAACCGGTCCGTTTTCTTCAACATTTGATAAAGCGGGATCGCCTTTTCTCCTAAGCGGCTGATAAACCGGCTTAACGCCGTGATCCGGCCGGCTATGCGCTGAACATCATTAATGCAAGCCGGTTTCGATAAAGATGTGATGGCCTTGATCTTCTCCGGGTTGGCTTCTATTCCCCTGTTCGAGACCAGGAATCCCAAAAGCTTACCAGCCGGGACACCAAAAGCACATTTCTCCGGGTTAAGCATCATCCTGTAAGCCCGAAGATTATCAAAGGTTTCCCTGAGGTCTTCTATCATTGTTCTTTCCTCCTTTGACTTAACCACAATGTCATCCACATATGCATGTACGTTCCTTCCTATCTGCCCTTTCAAACAATTCTGAACACAACGCTGATAGGTTGCCTGCGCACACTTGAGCCCAAAAGGCATAGACACATAGCAAAAAGCACCAAAAGGGGTTATGAACGCTGTCTTCTCTTGGTCTTCAACTGCCATTTTGATCTGGTGATAACCTGAGTACGCATCCAGAAAACTCAACCGCTCACACCCTGCTGTAGCATCAATAATCTGATCAATGCGAGGTAGAGCAAAAGGATCAGTTGGGCAAGCTTTATTGAGGTCTGTGTAGTCCACACACATCCTCCACTTCCCATTCTTCTTTAGAACGAGCACCGGATTGGCCAACCATTCCGGATGAAAAACTTCCACTATGAACCCTGCTGCCAAAAGCCTGGCGACTTCTTCTCCTATAGCCTTGCGCCTTTCTTCGTTAAAGCGGCGCAGATACTGTTTTACCGGTTTAAACTTCGGATCGATATTCAACTTATGCTCAGCGAGTTCCCTCGGTATACCTGGCATGTCAGAAGGTTTCCATGCAAAGATATCCCGGTTCTCACGGATGAACTCGATGAGCGCGCTTTCCTATTTGGGGTCAAGGTTAGCGCTGATAGTGAACTGCTTGGACGAATCTCCTGGCACAAAATCAACTTGCTTGGTCTCCTCTGCCGATTTAAACTTCAAAGCCGGATCATGCTCGGTGGTGGGCTTCTTCAGCGGAGTCATATCTGCCGGATCAACATTGTCCTTATAAAATTTTAACTCTTCCGTGGCACATACCGCTTCTGCATAGGCTGCATCACCCTCTTCACATTCCACTGCTATCTTACGACTGCCATGCACCGTAATTGTGCCTTTATGACCCGGCATCTTGAGCTGCAGATAAACATAACATGGCCTAGCCATAAATTTAGCATAAACCGTCCTCCCAAACAAAGCATGATACGGGCTTCTGATTTTAACAACTTCGAAAGTAATCATCTCCGATCTGGAATCATGCTCATCCCCAAAGGTAACCTCTAAGTCAATCTTACCAACTGGATAAGCTGACTTACCTGGGACCACCCCGTGAAACACTGTGTTTGATGTCCTCAACTGTTTATCTGTCAGACCCATACGGCGAAAGGTCTCGTAATATAATATATTGATACTGCTACCTCCATCCATGAGTACTTTAGTAAACCGGTATCCTCCCACCTGAGGTGCCACCACCAAGGCTAAATGTCCCGGATTATCTACCCGTAACGGGTGGTCTTCTCTGCTCCAAACAATGGGCTGCTCCGACCATCGTAGAAACTGTGGCGTCGCCGGTTCTACCGCATTAACGGCCCGCTTTAAAACCTTCTGGTCTCTCTTGCATAAACTCGTGGTAAAGACGTGATACTGACCGCTGCTCAACTCCTTCGGATTACTCTGGTATCCGGATTGCTGTTGCTGTTGTGGACGCTGCTGCTGCTGATTTCCTTGGTTACTGTGACTCCCCTGGCCCTGCTGCTGATTATTCTGATTGTTGTAACCACCTTGATGATACGATTGATTCCCCTGACCATGATAACCACCGTGATACTGATTCCCTTGACCATTGTAGTTTCCTTGAGTACCCTGGCCACCCGGCCGGGGTTGATAACCACCGCTGTTCCCTTGATAACCGATGTTGCCCCTATATCCTGAACCGGAGTTATTCCCTTGGTAACCCGGACCATAAAACCCGGGCCCCGAACCGCCATTTGGGGGCCGGCTAAGGGGATTAAAACGGCCGTTCCCTGGGCCCATGCACTCTCTTCCAGTGTGCTTTGCAGGCCCCCTTGCTCCGCTATGCCTTAGACAGGGCTGATCCGGATCCTGCTCCCAACCCGGGTTTCCTCCCCCGATTTGGCGAGTGGGACCTTGCTGGTTGACCCGAAAACCACCTTGAACCTGTGTATTAGCCACAAAATCGGAGTTATTCTCTGCCTTCCGCTTGCCCAAAAAGCTTGAAGTAACCGGATTAACCGGCGCCGGTTTACCAGACTTGCTGGCCTTCCCTGTTTTATCTCCTTCTGACTCTGGATACTTAGTATTATCTGAGTCCCCGTACTTCACCAGGGCGCTCATCAAAGTCCCCATGTCATTGCATTCCCGTTTGAGCCGTCCGAGTTTTAATTTCAAAGATTCAAACCGGCAATTGTTCTCCAATGTTACAATCGCTGTGCTCGGGTTAATGCCGTTTGAAGAGTGCAAGATTTCTGCCACTCTGCGTACCCACGCTGCTGTGGACTCCTGTTCTCCTTGCACACATGCTGCTAAATCTATCACCGACATAGGTTGCTTGCACGTATCCTTGAAGTTTTTGATGAACTGACTGCGCAGCTCTCCCCATGATCCGATAGAATTCGGAGGTAGTGCCTTTAGCCAAGTCCGGGCCGTGCCCTCGAGCATCATAGTGAAATATTTGGCACAAGCCGATTCATCCACGTCCAGCATCTCCATGGCCATCTCGTAACTCTCCACCCAAGCTTCGGGTGGTAAATCGGCTGTGTAATTAGGTACCTTGCGAGGTCCTTTGAAATCCTTGGGCAACTTAACGCTCCGCAGGGCAGGGACAAGACATTGTATCCCAAAACCGCTCGCTGTAGCTCCTGTCCCTGTATTGCCTGTGTGAACCGGCGTCGACTGACGAACTTCGTCCCTGGCCTCCGATCTAGGCCGGTTTCGGTCCGGGGCTGGCATCTCTGCCCTTGCCGGATTATCTTGCCTGTGTTGATGTCTCCTACGTTCACTGCTAGACACTTCGGGTTCCTCCCAATGTCTAGAGTAACTTCGGTTGGGACGTGGTGTTGAATGTAACCTTTCCCTGCTATGAGAGTACGCTTGATGCTGTATTAACGCCGTATTAAGCAGCTTCTGGGCCCTGCGCGCCTCTATCGCCACCGGAGATGTTCCTTCCGCAGGTAAAGCGGCCAACCGTGCGGCCGCAGCAGCAATATTATCCACAGGGTTTGAGTAGTGTCCCGGAGGGACGGGCACATAAGGCACCGATGTAATCCGTCGCTCCCGTTCGGCGGTGGGCTGCAGAACCGGCTCCTCCTGAACCGGCGGGCTCCTCCGGTTTAAGGCCGGATTGTTACTAGCCCCCGCTCCAGGGGTTCTAAACAAATTCGCAGATTCGTAACCCGGCGGTAGGCGGGATCGATACTTTCTCCCCCTGACTGCTTCCACCGAAGCTTGCTCCATCCTCAAGTGAAAAGCTTGATCATCCAACTCTGCCTGTCTGATAGCTAACATCTCTCCTTCTGCCTTTAAATCCTCTTTCAATTGATTGATCCGGGCCGTCAACTGAAGAAGCACTGTATCATGTTGCGCCTTGTCTGCTGGAGCCACGACCTCTACTGCCTTAGCTGCGAGCTCCTCGATCAAGGTGGATAGAACTTCCGTAAGGGGGGGGTTTGAACCGCTTCCCCCCGCACCGGCTTCCGCTGTTGTTCCGTTCACCGGGGGTTGTGAGCCGGCCATGAAGACCGCCACCCGGTTTGGCGGGTCGAAGGGGTCCGGAATACTGTTTCCATCGGACTCGCCCTCAGACCGGCCGTCCCGCAACTGATACAGAGATTCAGTTTCCCCGGATGAAGACTCGTCGTCTGAGTAGACGACTGTTGCCCCATCAGATTCCGAACCGTCCTCGGTTCGACCTCCGTGAACAGCTCCGACAAACACATGCCTCATGGCAGGCTGGATCCGGGGCGATCTCGCCCGCTGAGCCGGCTCGACGATGCTGGGGAGGGTGTCCGGCTCAGGTCCCGGTTCGCCAATTTTGCCGATGAAGACTTGGATGCTGCCGAAGGGGACCCGGTACCCGTATTCGATTGAATCGGCCTCCGGTCCCCAACCCGCGTCGTCGATGTAGATCCGGCCGCGACGACTCTTGGTCATCCGGCCGACCGCGTAACCCTTTAACCCTTCGAAGCCGCCTTTCAAGAACTCGAAACCATCGTGCGCGAGCCCCACGGTGGGCGCCAACTGTCGTGGAATTAACACGGCAGATGTCCGGTTTAGCGGACTTGATGATGGAACCATCGCACGGGTTAGCTTGAAAGGGTTCATGGCGCACAAAGGACACAGAAGATTTTATACTAGTTCGGCCCCTTTGAGAAGGTAAAAGCCTACGTCTAGTTGGTTTGGTATTGCTTGGGCGTCGGTTTACAGGGAGCGGGATCGCTTGCCTGCGTCTCGACGTATCGATTGTTGCTTGTCCTTGAACCGGCACCGGGTCGTCTCTTTATATAGAGGTGACGCCTGGTCCGGTTGACGGAGTCCCGAGGTCGGCTCATAATCGTGTCCGCCTCGGTCTCTGTCCTTTCTTTCTTATCTCTCAAGTTATATCTCTCTGGCGGTTTACAAACCGTATTTCTATACATGGGCCTTGAAATCTCATGGGCCGTAATCTCTACTAAAATAATAAACCAAGTACGATATAGCTAAGCCGGTTTACAATATCCGGTTTATACCTATTAACCGTATCCCTGACACCACTAGTATGAGTAGGAGTTGTTTGAGCCATGTTGTGCCTACTCTTTCATGCTTTCTGGTTATGCCTACTATTGCTTAGAGTTGTGTCAGGTCTGATTCATCGGGGATGAATTGGAATGGTGATGAACATGTCCTAATGTGTGTGAGCTAAGTGTGTGAACACGATTTGGTAAAGGTAGCGATGAGAGGCCATGTAGGAGTACATGGTGGGTTGTCTCATTGCAGCCGTCCTCAGGAACTGAGTTCTGTGTTGGTTGGTCCATGAAACATCTACTACCACACATTGGGATCCTTAATTGACTCTCTCGACTTATTAATCAACATGATCTCTGTCCAGGAGTTGCAACTAGTTTCTGGTGTTTGTAGTTTACTGGAGGTCGTGCGCAGCGCTGACCCTCGGGGTGGGCTGTGACGCGGCTGGTACGTGGCACGGTGTATCGATCGCCAGTTTGGTGATGCGGGAACCCTGTACACATCGTTTGGGGCCGTGAGCGACACCCCGGCCGGATCTCCCCACGGATGGAACCCAAATAGGCGATAAACCTGGACGAGAGACTTGTGTGGTTAGTCAGGTCGTGGCCGACACCCTCGCTGGGCCTCCACTTGAAGGTTGCCGAGTACATGTCGTGTAAACGGCGGTAAGTGGTGAGAGCGTGTGTGAAGAAGTACACCCCTGCAGGGTTATATATAATCTATTCGAATAGCCGTGTCCGCGGAAATGGACTTCTGGGTTGCCTCTACAGTTCATATACAAGTGAAAGTGGATACTCTAAAACGCGCAAGATAGGCGTGAGTGCTATGGATGGCCTTCTCGTAGGGAGACGGGAGCGGATCCATAGTGGTGTATTGATTGGTGAATATGTGGACTCGTGTGCGTCACCCCAAAAGAGTTACTTGCAGTCGTAGTTTAGGATAGCCACCGAGTCAAAGCTGGCTTGCTGCAGTCAAACTCCACCACCCCTTTGTTGATACCGATGCATATGTAGTTAGTTCTGATGTAAGTCTTGCTGAGTACCTTTGTACTCACGTTTGCTTAATTTATGTTTTGCAGAGAGACGTCAGTCTCGCTAGTGGTTCCGTGTGGACTTCGACGTTTAGCTTGTTACCTCAGCTACGATCTTGTACCCTTGGGAGGGTCTTGTAGATAGTCAGGCTTCTCAGCCTTTTTCATTTGTAGTTGTCTGTACTCAGACATGTTATGCTTTCGTTGCCTGTATGCTCTGTATGTTGGGTCATGTGACCTCTGATTGTAATAAATGCTATGATGGCTCTTCTGGGCCTTTATCTATATGAGTTGTTGAGTTATGTTGTGATGCCTTGTTGTACAGCACATACTTTCATGTTATGCGTACGTCTAATGTGTATTGCTATGTGTGGGATCCGACACCTAGTTGTTTACCTTTGGTAGCCTACCTTACAGGGAAATGTCTCCTAGTGCTTCCACTAAGCCTTGGTAGCCTGCTACTGCTCCGGAACACTTAGGCTGGCCGGCATGTGTCCTTCTTCGTTCCTGTGTCTGTCCCTTAGGGGAAATGTCACGCGTTGCTCCTTTAAGTCCTTGTAGCTTGCTACGACTTGGGTTCATACGTTGATGACTGACACGTTCGTTGCTGGGTCATGTATGCCTGTCTCTGTAATTTAGTGCCACTTTTGGTTTATAACTAGTCATGTCGGCCCGGGTTCTCTGTCATATGGATGCTAGCGACACCATCATATACGTGTGCCAAAATGCGCAAACGGTCCCGGGCTAGGTAAGGTGGCACCCGTGGGGATACCGTGCGTGAGGCCGCAAAGTGATATGATGTGTTACAGGCTAGACCTGTGTGACTTAGGATCGGGGTCCTGACAACAATACACAATGTCCCTCGTAATCCTCTACTAGACTAGCTCGTTAATCAAATATGGTTGAGTTTCCTAAACCATAGGCATTTGTTGTCATTTGATTGACGGGATCACATCATTAAGAGACTGATGTGATGGACATGACCCATCTGTTAGCTTAGCGTTTCGATCGTTCAGTTTTATCGCTACTACTTCTTTCATTTCAAATACATATTCCTGTGACTATGAGATTATGCAACTCCCGGATACCGGAGGAATGCCTTGTGTGCTATCAAACATCACAACGTAACTGGCTGATTATAAAGATGTTCTACAGGTATCTCCGAAGGTGTTTGTTGGGTTGGCATAGATCAAGATTAGGATTTGTCACTCCGAGTGTCGGAGAGGTATCTCTGGGCCGTCTCGGTAATACACATCATAATAAGCCTTGGAAGCAAATGACAAATGAGTTAGTCACGGGATCATGTATTACGGAACGAGTAAAGAGACTTGTCGGTAACAAGAATGAACTAGGTATGAAGATATCGATGATCGAAACTCTGTCAAGTAACATACCGACAGACAAAGGGAATTGTGTATGTTGTCATAACGGTTCGACCGATAAAGATCTTCGTTGAACATGTAGGAGCCAATATGGACTTCCAGGTTCCGCTATTGGTTATTGACCAGAGAGGTGTCTCGGTCATGTCTACATAGTTCTTGAACCCGTAGGGTCCGCGTGCTTAACGTTGATTGACGATATAGTATTATATGAGTGATGTATGCTGGTGACCGAATGTTTTTCGGAGTCCCGGATGAGATCACGGACATGACGAGGAGCACCGGAATGGTCCGGAGGTAAAGATTGATATATAGGATGATATGGTTAGGCCAAGAGGCCAGGCCCACGGGGCATTAAGTCGGTTCAAAAGGAGGTTTGCGGAGACTATGGGGCCAAACGCTGGAGACCTTGGCGTTTGGACCTGGGCCAGACACCGAGGCCCATGGCGTCTGGGCTAGACTCCAAGGATTGCGGCGTTTGGTCTGGAGTCCGAATGGGACTGTTGCCTTTCGGGCAAAACCGACTTTGAGAAGGCTTTTGCTCCAAGTTTCGACCCAATGGCTCAACATATAAATAGAGGGGTAGGGCTAGCACCCAAAAGAAATCAAGATATACCAAGCCGTGTGCCGACAACCCTGGCCCTCTAGTTTATCCTCCGTCATAGTTTCTGTAGTGCTTGGCAAAGCCCTGCGGAGATTGTTCTTTCATCACCAACCGTCACCACGCCGTCGTGCTGCCGGAACTCATCTACTACTTCGCTCGTCTTGCTAGATCAAGAAGGGGAGGACGTCATCGAGTTAAACGTGTGCAGAACTCGGAGGTGCTGTGCGTTCGGTACTAGATCGGTCGGATCGTGATTGGATCGCGAAGAAGTTCGACTACATCAACCGTGTTATTAAACGCTTCCACTTTCGGTCTATGAGGGAACGTAGACACACTCTCCTCGTCTCGTTGCTATGCATCTCCTAGATAGATCTTGCATGTGCGTAGGTAAATTTTTGAAATTGCATGCTACATTCCCCAACATATTTGATATACATGTTATTGATGTGTACCTCACTAATGTTCATAGTAGCCCCTGGGTATTTGATACATGTTTGGTTACTAATATTAGTAACTCGAAATAGGAGTTGCAGAATAAAAAGAGACTAGTTGAGGGTGAGGTGACGATGTGTGTCGGAAGTACTTTTGGGATTAGTGTTAAACCTAAATAAATGTTATTTGGTGTTTGCGTTGAGCATGAACAAGAATGGATCTTGTTTATGGCAATACGATTATTCATTTAAGTCAGAGAATAATTGTTATTCTGTTTACATGTATAAAACCTTCTATGGTCACACACCCATGGTGAATGGTTTATTTAATCTCGATCGTAGTAATACACATATATTTGTCGTCTACAGGAAACAGGTAATTTGCCGTCTGTGGATCACAGAAGGCAAAGACCTAAATCTAGACGGCAAACTCAGACGGAAAAGATAAGTCGGCAAAGAATACTTTGCCATCAGCATTTTATCGGGAAGACAGCAAAGACTTTGCCATCAGCCAAATCTGCTTCGCCGTCTGCCTTCAAAATAACAGTCGGCAAAGAATACGGTCTTTGTCGTCATTCAAAAGAATTTCTTTGCCGTCATCATGTCTAAACTACAGATAGCAAAGAATTTTTTTAGTTAATAAAAAAATTGTCAGTCAATGCGTTCGGAGGGTGGCCGATGCTGCTCTGGTGAGCTCGGGAATAAGGGAAGCAAAGTGGAGGGCAGCTGCTACTTCGGTGATCGCCGGAGTAGCCAACTCCGGCAACCGCTGCCACTGAAAGGGGAGCTCAAGTGCTCGGGGCAGAGAGGTGGAGGTTGGGGAGGCTCAGGCACGGCGGGACCGGCGAGGGTCGGCTCAGGCGCGACGTGGTCCGGGCTCATTCTGTCCTCGAGCGCATCCAAAACGGTGAGCGCGTCCGGCGGCGGCTCTGCGTGTCCGGCTGTACTCCTAGGCGCCTGACACTCCCGGACATGTGTGTCCAGTGGCGAGCGAGGGGAAGCGGCCCATCAGGGCGAGCGTTGGCCCACCGTGACCTGCACGTCCGTGGATGCTCCTGGTCGTCCGGCCCTACGCGCCCAGCGACGAGCAGTCGCGGCCCTTGCCGGTGAGCGGCAGCCGCAGGGGAGAGAGGCTGATGAGGGCAAGTGGCACTGGCTGGGGAGAGTTCGGCGGCGGTGAGCTCCAGGGGAGAGAGGCCGGTGGAGGCGAGCGGCATCGGCAGTGGCCGGTGGAGGCGAGCGGCCAGCAGCAGCGACTAGCACCGGCGATGAGCTGTGCATGCTGGTTAATTACGTGAGATAAGAGAGAGAGAGAGAGAGAGAGAGAGAGAGAGAGAGAGAGAGAGAGAGAGTTGGGCAGAGAGACGAGCGGAGGGGAATAGGATAAGGTAGTGGGGCGAGTTGGTGGCTGGCCCAACCATCCACGTCATCAATCTAGGTGATGGGGTGGTCAGCCAATAGGAATCCATCGTTTTGTTTGTGTTTCTTTAGCCTTTTCTTTTGATATATTTACTATCTTTTATTTGATGAAATCTTCTCAAACTTTTTGCATGCCCTTCTCGATTCATAAACCAATAGCGTGCCAGATTTCATGTTTTTCTGAACTATTTTGCATTTTATAAAATTAAATTACTATAGTCATTCAGAAAACAGTCTTTGCCATCTGTTTCTTTACTAAGTGATGGCAAAGATGTTTTGCCGTAATCCAATTATAAAACACACGGCAAAGACATTCTTTGTTGTCATCCACTTAAAAGATATACGGCAAAGCGTGTCTTTGCCGTCTGTGTTTTTTTCGTAGACGGCAATGTCTATTTCACCGTCAGTTTTTCTTTGCCGTCTGTTGTTAACGGCAAAGCCTTTCTTTGCCGTCTACCCGACGAAAAGCTGATGGCAAAGACGCCTCCTGATGGCAAATTACCTGTTTAGGTCATATTGGTGTAAAACGCATGAAGAAACTCCATGCAAATGGGCTTTTTGGAATCACTTGATTATGAATCATTTGATACTTGCGAACCATGCCTCATGGTCAAGATGACTAAAACTCCGTTCTTCGGAACAATGGAGCGAGCAACTGACTTATTGGAAATAATACATACCGATGTATGCGGTCCGATGAGTGTTGAGGCTCGCAACGGGTATCCTTATTTTTTAACCTTCACAGATGATTTGAGCAGATATGGGTATATCTACTTAATGAAACATAAGTCTGAAACAATTGAAAAGTTCGAAGAATTTCATAGTGAAGTAGATAATCATCGTAACAAGAAAATAAAGTTTCTAGGATCTGATCACGGAGGCGAATATTTGAGTTACAAGTTTGGTCTTCATTGAAAACAATGTGGAATAGTTTCGCAACTCACGCCACCTAGAACACCACGGAGTAATGGTGTGTCCGAACGTTGTAACCGTACTTTATTAGATATGGTGCGATCTATGATGTCTCTTACCGATTTACCACTATTTTTGGGGGTTATGCATTAGAGACAACTGCATTCACATTAAATAGGGCACCATCTAAATCTGTTTATACGACATCGTATGAATTGTGGTTTGGCAAGAAACCTAAGTTGTCGTTTCTTAAAGTTTGGGGTTGTGATGCTTATGTGAAAAAGCTTCAACATGATAAGCTTGAACCCAATTCGGAGAAGAGCATCTTCATAGGATACCCAAAAGAAATTGTTGGGTGCACCTTCTATCATAGATCCGAAGGCAAGACTTTTGTTGCTAAGAATGGATCCTTTCAAGAGATGGAGTTTCTCTCGAAAGAAGTGAGTGGGAGGAAAGTAGAACTTGATGAGGTAATTATACCTTCTCTCGAATTGGAAAATGGCTCATCACACAAAATCGTTCACAAGATGCCTACACCAATTAGTGAGGAAGTAATGATGATGATCATGAACTTCATATCAAGTTACTACCGAAACTCATAGGTCAACCAGTATACGTTCCGCAGCAGAGTGGTATGGTAATCCTGTTCTGCAAGTCATGTTACTAGACCATGACAGACCTATGAACTATGAGGAAGCGATGATGAGCCCAGATTCCGCAAAATGGCTCGAGGCCATGAAATCTGAGATGGGATCCATGTATGAGAACAAAGTATGGACTTTGGTTGACTTGCCAGATGATCGGGAAGCCATAGAAAATAAATGGATCTTCAAGAAGAAGACTGACGCTCATGGTAATGTTACTGACTATAAAGCTCAACTTGTTGCGAAAGGTTTTCGACAAGTTCAAGGAATTGACTACGATGAGACCTTCTCACCCGTAGTGATGCTTAAGTCTGTCCGAATCATGTTAGAAATTGTCGTATTTATGATTATGAAATTTGGCAAATGGATGTCAAAACTGCATTCCTTAATGGATTTCTCAAAGAAGAGTTGTATATGATGCAACCAGAAGGTTTTGTCGATCGTAAAGGTGCATACAAAGTGTGCAAGCTCCAGCGATCCATCTATGGACTGTTGCAAGCATCTCGGAGTTGGAATATACACTTTGATGAGGTCATCAAAGCATATGGTTTTATACAACTTTTGGAGAAGCCTGCATTTACAAGAAAGTGAGTGGGAGCTCTCTAGCATTTCTGATATTATAGGTGGATGACATATTGTTGATTGGAAATGATGTAGAATTTCTAAATAGCATAAAAGGATACTTGAATAAGATTTTTTTAAAGACCTCGGTTAAGCTGCTTTACATATTGGGCACCAAGATCTATAGAGATAAATCAAGATGCTTGATAAGGCTTTCGATTAGTACATACCTTGATAAAATTTTGAAGTAGTTCAAAATGGATCAGTCAAAGAAGGAGTTCTTGCCTGATTTGTAAGGTGTGAAGTTGAGTAAGACTCAAAGCCCATCCACGGCAGAAAAATATAGAGAGAATGAAAGTCATTCCCTATGCCTCAGCCAAAGGTTCTATAAAGTATGCCAAGTTGTGTAAAAAACATGTTGTGTACCTTGCCATGAGTTTGGCAAAGAGGTACAATAGTGATCCAGGAGTAGATGACCAGATAGTTGTCAAAATTATCCTTAGTAACTGGAGGACTAAGGAAATGTTTCTCGATTATGGAGGTGATAAAGAGTTCGTCATAAAGAGTTACGTTGATGCAAGCTTTGACACTAATCCAGATGACTCTAAGTATCAATCTGAATGTGTATTGAAAGTGGGAGCAGTTAGCTAGAGTAGCTCCATGAAGAGCATTGTAGACATAGAAATTTGTGAAATACATACGGATCTAAATGTGACAGACCCATTGACTAAACTTCTCTCACAAAGCAAAACATGATCACACCTTATTACTCTTTGGGTGTTAATCACATGGCGATGTGAACTAGATTATTGACTCTAGTAAACCATTTGCATGTTGGTCACATGGCGATGTGAACTATGGGTGTTAATCACATAATGATGTGAACTATCGGTGTTAAATCACATGGCGATGTGAACTAGATTATTGACTCTAGTGCAAGTAGGAGACTAAAGGAAATATGCCATCGAGGCAATAATAAAGTAGTTATTTATATTTCCTTATATATCATGATAAATGTCATTTATTCATGCTAGAATTGTATTAACCGGAAACTTGATACATGTGTGAATACATAGACGAAATACAGTGTCCCTAGTAAGCTTCTACTACACTAGCTCATTAATCAAAGATGGTTGAGTTTCCTAACCATAGACATGTGTTGTCGTTTGATTAACAGGATCACATCATTAGGAGAATGATGTGATGGACAAGACCCATTGGTTAGCTTAGCATAATGATCGTTCAATTTACTGCTATTGCTTTCTTCATGTGAAATACATATTCCTCCGACTATGTAATTATGCAACTCCCGGATACTGGAAGAATGCCTTGTTTGCTATCAAACGTCACAACGTAACTGGATGATTATAAAGATGCTCTACAGGTATCTGCGAAGGTATTTGTTGAGTTGGCATATATTGAGAATAGGATTTTTCACTCCGAGTATCGAAGAGGTATCTCTGGGCCCTCTCGGTAATACACATCATAATAAGCCTTGCAAGCAAATGACTAATCAGTTAGTCACGGGATGAACGAGTAAAGAGACTTGCAACTAACGAGATTGAACTAGGTAAGAAGATAGTGACGATCGAATCTCGGGCAAGTAACATACCGATGAGAAAGGGAATAATGTATGTTGTTATTACGGTTTGACCGATAAAGATCTTCGTAGAATATGTGGGAACCAATATGAGCATCCAGGTTCCGCTATTGGTTATTGAACGGAGAAGTGTCTCGTTCATCTCTACATAGTTGTCGAACCCGTAGGGTCCGCACGCTTAATGTTCGATGATGATTTGTATTAAGAGTTATGAGTTTTTGGTGACGGAAGATTATTCGGACTCTCGGATGAGATCACAGACATGACGAGGAGTCTCGAAATGGTCGAGAGGTAAAGATTGATATATTGGAAAGGTTATATACAAACACCGGAATGGTTACGAAGAGGTTCACGGATTTATCGGAGTCCTGGGAGGTTACTGGAACCCCCCGGGAAAGTTAATGGGCCTCATGGGCCATAGTGGAGTGGAGGAGGCAGGCCACAAGAGGTGGCGCCTCCCCCCATAGCAGTCCAAATTGGATAAGGGGTGGGGGGCGCGGCCCCCCTTTCCTTCGCTCTCTCCACCTCTTTCCCCTTTTCCCCTCTCCGTTGGAAGGAAGGGGGAGCCGACTAGGACTAGGAGTCCTAGGGGGACTCCCCCCACTTGGCGCGCCCCCTAGGGCAGGCCGGCCTCCCCTCTCCTCCTTTATATACAGGGGCAGGGGGACCCTAGAACATACAAGTTATTCTCTTAGCCGTGTGCGGTGCCCCCCTCCACAATTTACACCTCGGGTCATATTATTGTAGTGCTTAGGCAAAGCCCTGCATGATCTACTTCACCATCACCATCAACACGTTGTCATGCTGCTGGAACTCTCCTTTGACCCTCTACTGGATCAAGAGCTCGAGGGACGTCATCAACCTAAACGTGTGCTGAACTCGGAGGTGCCGTACCTTCGGTGCTTGATCGGTTGAATTGCCAAGACGTTCGACTACATCAACCGTGTTAATCTAACAATTCCGCTTTCGGTCTACGAGGGTACGTACGCACACTCTTCCCGTCTCATTGCTACGTGATGTCGCTTAAAGCTACGTCGGTATTTCCCCAAAGAGGAAGGGATGATGCAGCACAGCGGCGGTAGGTATTTCCCTCGGATATGAAACCAAGGTTATCAAACCAGTAGAAGAACCAAGCAACTCAATGTAAACATCACCTGCACACAAATAACAACTTCTCGCAACCCGACGTGTAAAAGGGGTTGTCAATCACTTTCGGGTAATGGACGTGAGAGAGATATAAATATCGTTAGATTGGTTGATAAATAAGATAAATTCCAGCAAGGTATTTTTGGGTTTTTGGTTTAATAGATCTGAGAAAGCAAATAAAAAGTAGATCGCAAAGGCAAATATATGAGGAAGAGTGTGACGGCCCCGATTTGACCGTACACTAATCATGCACGCAAATGTGTACGACCAAGATCAGGGGCTCACTGGAAGATATCACAACACAACTCTAGACAAAATTTAAAATAATACAAGCTTTATATTACAAGCCAGGGGCCTCGAGGGCTCGAATACATAAGCTCGAATACACAAGAGTCAGCGAAAGCAATAATATGTGAGTACAGACATAAGTTAAACAAGTTTGCCTTAAGAAGGCTAGCACAAAAGTAGCAACGATCGAAAAGGCAAGGCCTCCTGCCTGGGACCTCCTAACTACTCCTCGAAGCCGAACTCCATGTAGAAACATCATCGGGATCCTCTGGCTTCTGGGCTCCACCATCTGGTTGCGTCATCCGAGAAGAAGGGACAAAAGGGGAAAAAGGGGAAGAAAGCAACCGTGAGTACTCATCCAAAGTACTCGCAAGCAAGGATCTATACTACATATGCAAAGGTATATGTGTAAAGGGTAATATCTGTGGGCTAAACTGCAGAATGCCAGAATAAGAGGGGGATAACTAATCCAATCGAAGACTACGCTTCTGGCAACCTCCATCTTGCAGAAGTAGAAGAGAGTAGATGGAATAGTAACAAGTGTCAAAGCTCCTGGCAGCCTCCGTCTTGCAGCAGTAGGATAGAATAGATGGTAAGTTCACCAAGTAACATCGTATAGCATAATCCTACTCGGCGATCCTCCCGCACATCACCCTGTGAGAGAGCAACCACCGAGTTGTATCTGGCACTGGTAAGGGTGTGTTTTATTAAGTATCCGGTTCTAGTTGTCATGAGGTCGGAGTACAACTCCAGGTCGTCCTTTTACCGAGGGACACGGCCATTCGAATAGATTAACTTCCCTGCAGGGGTGCACCACATAACCCAGCAGCTCGATCCCATTTGGCCGGACACACTTTCCAGGGTCATGCCCGGCCTCGGAAGATCAACACGTCGCAGCCCTACCTAAGCACAGCAGAGAGGTCAGCACGTCGGTCTAAGTCCTAAGCACATAGGGGTCTGGGCCCATCGCCCAATGCACACCTACACGTTGCGAGGGCGGCCGGTGAGCAGACCTAGCAACCTCCATTACTAAGGAAGTTGCGTTACGCGGTCCAACACGGCGCGCGCCGCTAAGCCGCTGACGTCAAGAAGGCTTCGGCTGATACTACGACGTCGAGTACCCATAACTATTCCCACGTAGCTGGTTAGTGCGTATAGACCAAATGGCCAGACTCGGATCAAATATCCAAACTCGTTAAGCGTGTTATTATGAAATAACCGCGGACAACGACCAGGGCCAGGCCACCTCTCCACCAGGTGTCTCAACCTACCCTGTCGCTCCGCCACCAAGATCCACTCGGGGGCCGTCGGGAACTCAGGCCCACCACTACCTGGATGGAGCCACCTGTCCTTTCAGCCCCCATATCGACATCACTTGCGGGTACTCAAAGAGCCGACCCGACTTTAGTCACATCATGTATCATGTAAAGTGTATGTAGTATATACCCGTGATCACACCCAAGTGATCACGGCCCGATAGAATAGCAGGGCAGACGGACAAGGGTGTAGGGCCACTGATGGAGTACTAGCATCCTATACTAAGCATTAGGATGGCAGGTAAAGTATCAACAGTTGTAGCAACAATGACAGGCTATGCAGCAGAATAGGAGTAACCGAACAGTAACATGCTACACTACTCTAATGCAAGCAGTAGAGAGAAGAATAGGCGATATCTGGTGATCAAAGGGGGGGCTTGCCTGGAAGCTCTGCAGATGAAAGGAATCTTCGGAAGCGTAGCCGTAGTCGAACACCGAAGCATCAATGGTCTCGGGGTCTACCGGAAAGAAGTAACGGAGGGGGGAACATAATAAATAACAAAGAAATCAAAGCAACACAAAGTGTAACATGGCAAAACGCGGTGCTACGTGTGACCTAACGCGGTAGGAGGTGTTACCGACGAAGGAGGGAAACATCCGGGAAAGTATTCCCGGTGTTTCGCGTTTTCGGGCGGATGAAACAGAGGGGGAAAGTTGCGGGTTCGGTATGCTAGGGATGTGTGGTGGACGAATGGACCGCATATTCGGATTCGTCTCGAAATTATGAGCAACTTTCATATATAAATTATTTTCATCCGAGTTACGGATTATTTTATATGATTTTCTGAAGTTTATAACATTTTCTAGAATTAATTATTTATTTAAATCTAACATTATCCATAATAGTGTTTGCTGATGTCATCATGATGTCAGCGGTCAACTCTGATCATTGACCAATCAAGCTGACATGTGGGGCCCTTCGCCATAGACACAGTTTAATTATGTATAGTTAATTAGCTTAACTACGTGATTAGGTTAATTAAACTGACTTAATTAAGTTAATTAATTTGTCTGATTAATTAATTAATTATTTTATTATTTATTTATATTTAAAATTCTTTTCTTTTCTTTTCTTTTCTTTTTTTTAATGGAGGGCCCCGAGCTACCAGTGGCACAAAGGCCACTAGAGCGGGTGTTAACGGGCGCGGGCGGGGTTGCCCGTCGGGGCAGACCCGTACGACGGCCGCGGCGGCGAGCCGGTCCCTGGCGCGGGCGGGGGCGGTCTCGGCGGGGCGCCGGCCGACGCGCTGGTCGGGGCGGCCGCGACGGGGGCGCAGGCCCTAGGCGCTGGCCTGTGCGGCCACGGCGGGGGCGCCTGCCCCAGGCTGGGTGGGGCGGCCAGGGCTGCGCCGGCCCCAGGCGCTGGCCGGGGCGAGCAGGGTGCGGGCGAGGCCAGGCAAAGGTGGGCGCGGGCAGGAGCGGCCAGGGGGGCGCGAGCGCGGCCAGGGGCGCTGCCAGGAGGCGCGGCCGGCGTGGGGAGGTGGACGCAGCCGGCGCGGGCGGCGGCTCGGCAGAGCCGGTGGTGGAGGGCGCGGTGGCCAGGAGAGATGGGGAAAAGGCTGCGGTCGATCGGGCGAGCAGGCGCGCACCTGCGGGTGGCGGTGGAGGCGTCGGCAGGGGGGCTCCGGTGGGCGCGCGCGATGGTGCCGGCGGCAGGGAACGGCCGGACGCGGTCGGGCCGGCACGCGAGCATGGCTCTGGCGACAGGGGCGTTCCATGGCGCTCGTGGGAGGACGAGGTAGGGCGCGTGCCGGCGGTGGTTAGGAGCGGTGACGAGCAGCGCAGGCGCGGGCGGTGTCCGGCTGTGGCTAGGCCGGACGACTGGAGCGGCGCCCGGCGGTGCCAGAGGGCAGCGCGAGCGACATCGGTGAGCGTGGCCGTACGGGAGGAGGGAAAGGGGAACATGATGGGGTTCCTCACAGGGGAGCTGCAGGGGGAAAGGCAGTGGGCTCGGGGAGGTGGCGACGGTGTCGCCGGCGATGGGGTGGCGGCGGAGGGCGGCGCCTTTCGGGGAAGGAGCTGGCGTCGGGGTCGATTCAGTGGCGAGGAGCGCCATTGCCCCCCGATCCAGATCGGGAGGGAAAGGAGGAGCGAGGGGGAACGGTGCTGTAGTGTCGGTGATGGGTTCTGGACTTGGGGGGAGGGGTGGTTTAAGTAGTGTAGGTGGGCTTCGGGCCAGTTGGACCAGGGGCTTTGCCCTGTTTAATTATTATTTTTGTTCTTTTGCATTTTCCTTTTTTTTAAATCCTTTCTGTTTTCTATTTAGTTTCACATTATTTTAGTTTAAAATAAAATTCATACTAGTTCCTAAATTAGTCTCAATAAATATACTACTGCCACATAAGTTTGGGCAAATAAATAAAATAGTTTAATATTTTATAAAATACCAAAGGCATTTACTTAATTGTTTTGTCTGCTGTTTTCAACCATTTTGGTGCTTTTAAATATTTTATAAAAATAAGGATTCTCCACCATAATTCCTTATGATTTATTTGACACATCCCGAACATTTTAGTTTTAATGTTTGAAAACTTTTGTTGTTAACTTTTAATTCAAATTTTAATTTGGATCGGTTTCGAACTAACACGAGATTATCAACAGTAATTGTGGTGACGTGTCATCATTAGTAGAGGGTTACTGTAGCTTAACTATTCGGGCGTCACAATTCTCCTCCACTACAAGAAATCTCGTCCCGAGATTTAAGCGGTGGAGTAAGGAGGGATAGGTGCTGGTAGCGAAAAGCTAACGAGTCTTCTCGGTCTTGGATGCCCTTTCGAAGAGGTTGATCTGTTTCGTTGATGTCTTCATTTCTCTGCTTCAAGTCATCGTGATCAAGTCGTCATCCTTTCTTCGGGATCTCCATCGTCCTACAAACGCGACAAGGGGGAAACTTTGGAGGAACGTATCTCCACGAAGCTTGTGCATCCGATAGCGAATTCAGAAAGTGATACACAAAGTACCCTACGAGTAGTATTTCAGTGAATGCATTGAGAACAATAAGCGATGGTACCAAAGTTTCAATCGGGTAGGCAGTCATTCAATGCCTAACCAGAAGCTGGAATGGGGTCTTGATCAATGAGAATAATATGGTGCTTGATACCAGGATGAAACATGGCAGAATTTAGCTCGTGAATTACACACGAAGCCAAGTGAAAAGATTGCATTAGATTCAATGTTGTACAGGAGAGTCAGGTTTCGATCCCGTGGACCTGTGGGTTATGGGCCCACCATGTGGGTTGAAAGGAAAGGTGGTGACATCTTGCACAGCCGCGACAGGGAGACATGCCATTGGATAGCTTGTCAGCTATGTCGGTAACAATGTCGATACCAAGGACGGGGAACGAAGAGGACCATTTTCTTGCTCGTTGAACGAGGCGGACCAATAGGCAAAGTTCTCCTTCACCCGCAGTTAATGGAATGTTAAAATAATAGTAACGAGGTCTTACCGACAGAGTCATACACCAAGGTGTTTACATAAGCAGAAAATTATTACTGCTTATATTATATGTAGATCAAAGAAAGGTTAAACAAACAAATGGAAAGGAAAATAGTGATTGCACACTATTATTAGGAGTATATCCTTCCCATGGACAAGAAGAACATGGCATACAGGGTAGGAGAGCAAGTACCCAATCATTCAGTTAAAGAGGCAAGGATTAATCATGATGGTACCCATACAACGGTGTTTGGATAACTGACCAAGAAACATTTAGCATTGGGCTTCAAATGCTCTTGTTGGAAATCGGAGTACCACAGACATGCTTCGAGATAGCATTGGCATGGTCTTGAAGCAAAGGTCGGACTTGGATACATAAAAGATTCATCAGGTACAACTTATAGAATAAGTCTTATAATTTCCTCCTGGAAGAATGGTTATCCTTGCAAAAGAGATTATAATGATAGGTCCTCCAGCCAGGGGTGCTAGGCATGACATCATATTACTGGGTCAGCAAGGGACCAACATTATAACTACTGGAGAGTTGTCCCAACCATCATATCTGACCGAGATTAAGATCCGATTGGTGTCATGATACCTCAGACTCAGGATGTTCTAGAAGAAAAAGTACAACACAACTCAACGAAATGGCATTGCAAGATTCTCGGGAAATGAACTATGGGAGCGGGTTCCCGAAACAATAGTTCATCATTAAACCAAGGAGAGGATGAGGAGGTTGCTGATGGGCTCAGCGACAATTCATCGAGAATTCCAAACGGATGGATTTCCACAATAATGTGAACAAGAAGATGACACTTGTCAATTCAAATGATATAATGTTGTATGCTCGAGGAAAACATACACCATTAATCATTAGTTGAAAGGTGTGCCCGAAATATGACCTTAGGCAGCAAGATCAATGTTATAGTGATGATTCAATAACCAACAGTCTAAGAACGAGCTGTCGATTGTTAACTTCAAAGCAATAGGGTTGCTGGAACTACAGAACTCAAGCAGCATCTTTAGCATATTGGTATCCCGGTTGAAAACAACACGGGGGCCAAGGAAGAATCGTGATGATGAGAAGTATCTTCATACCGGGAATTTCTAAGAGGTGGGACAATCCCCACAACATTCTCGACATAAAGGACAGTAATACTTTAAGGCAGAACACAACACTAACTGGAGAGCAAGTTGTATTCCTAATGTGGACAAGTTCGCAATGAAAGGAAGTCAAGGGTGTTGTCGATGATAATAAAATTATCGAGGGCAAGGAGGGTATTTCTCATCATGAACACAGTTGACATCTCGGAAGAAGTCAAAGTGTTGAAGGTGATCCGACACATTTGCCGAGGGGGTTTCAAGAGGATGCAATCAAACAACAACGGTAACAAGCAAGGGAATCACGAAGTGGCAAGTTATAGGATCAATATATAAGATGCAAGCTCGGAATCAAAGTTGCCTTACTGAACAAGCAACCAGATGCTGAAAGCTCGACGTAAGTTGTGCTCAATCTCTGAAGAATTCGTGCACCAAAGAAGGACGAGGTAGCACAGTAAAAGATAGCTAGACAAGGGACGTACCCGATAGTCTAGGAATAAACTAGATTGAGTTTAAAATTTTCCCAGTAACATCTACTAGGGTTGTTGAATTTTTAGAGCAGATTTGATTTACTAAACGGTGTCCTCGATTGACGGCAACCTAGAACCCATAGAGTGATTACGACAAGCAAAGGTATTACTTCATCAAAAGTTCAAAAGGTGTAGTGCAAAGGCATGATATCCTCGAGATATCAGAGGGTAAAACTCGAAGGTAGAACACGATAGAAGTTGAACTAGGTCATTGACCTATGACAGTAGATACTGTAACCTTGTCAAAAATTGGCGAGGCCTGGAATGGATTCATTCCAGATATATTGAATAAGGACAGCATGGTCGGAACCATAACTACAAGGGATCAAATTTATTGACACCGAAAGAATTAGTTAGATGAAAAATCATCTTGCAAGAAGCTTCCGAGACGGTCTACATCGTTTCCATGGGCATGAACAAAATCTCAAGGTCGACTCCCATTTCTCCAATGCATACGTTTTATTTACCTCTTGCTTTGATAAAACTGTAGTGTTGGAATTTTATCCGGTAGAACACCGGAAGGGTATGACTTGTGAAAACTTTCGGGTTCTCACGAATTTCGGGTTCAATCCATCGGGCATCTTAGTAACATATACCACAAGATTCAAAAGTAAAAACACGAGCTCGAAAGCAGAGCATGGTTGGTCAAGCAGAGGATATGATTAACCAATGGCTTTATGTATCAGGGGAAGAACTCACAAGGTGATTGAATATGAAGGACACTGTCGGATAACAATCCAACAACGGATCGGGCGATCTACAACGGAGCTGATGGGAGTATCGGTACTCACTCAGGGGAAGAAAGAATGCAGAGGCATCAGATTCAAGAATCACCTTATTAGCCTGATGCTTAAATAGAAAGAAATTATGGTTTCCAACATGAAGGATCAGAAGCAGACGCTCTGATCAAGGATGGATAAGTTGAAAACACTTACTTGGAAAATCAATAAAGGTTTGAATTGCTGAGAACCAACTCATGTCCGGAATGACGTCTAAGCCGAAAAGATAACTTTAAAAAGGATAACCTGATGACTTCGTGCATACGCACACATTGAATCAATAGGTTCAAAAATAGCTAAGTCAAGCGATATTGACGAAGACTACTAGTCATATGGAATTAACCATAATGCAAGCAGGCAAGAATTTCAAGAGTAACAGCCTGCAAAGGATTTTCGAAACATCGAAAAGTATTCCGAAGAATTTTGGGAGACATATGAACAATCAAGGAGAACGGGTCCTCGATAAATGTGAGGAAATAACCGTGAGGGTTTTCATGCGAAATAAAAATGCAAGACAGTAAACTCAAAGGATTCTCGGGACAATCGAGAATATTTCGAGGCATCTTGTAACAACAAGAGCGACGAGGAATGATCATGAGAATGACAAGTGCATGCAGATATCCATAGGGATATATTGGTGGCAGTGAATTGCAAAGGCGATGAGCACAAGGGTCTCAGGAAAATATCGAGGGATATCCTCAGAATCTTCTGACGAAGCAGATGATCTTCCGGAATGGGGACTCTCCGGGAGAAATAGTTACGAGAACCTAGAGTCAGAGTTAGTAAAATCTTTTTACCCGAATAGAAGAGAGATCAGAGTCCCAGAGTATAGACGAGGAGTAAAAGATCCTAATACCACCCATTCGGGTTGTGGGCCCGTAAGCCACACAACAAGTTAGTAAATTCGTTTTCAAAGACTAGACTCAACTTCGGCCAAGGAGTTGGAAAGGGGGATTCCCACAGGCAGTCGGCTCTGATACCAACTTGTGACGGCCCCGATTTGACCGTACACTAATCATGCACGCAAATGTGTACGACCAAGATCAGGGACTCACTAGAAGATATCACAACACAACTCTAGACACAATTTAAAATAATACAAGCTTTATATAACAAGCCAGGGGCCTCGAGGGCTCAAATACATAAGCTCGGATACACAAGAGTCAGCGGAAGCAATAATATCTGAGTACAGACATAAGTTAAACAAGTTTGCCTTAAGAAGGCTAGCACAAAAGTAGCAACGATCGAAAAGGCAAGGCCTCCTGCCTGGGACCTCCTAACTACTCCTCGAAGCCGAACTCCATGTAGAAACATCATCGGGATCCTCTGGCTTCTGGGCTCCACCATCTGGTTGCGTCATCCGAGAAGAAGGGACAAAAGGGGAAAAAGGGGAAGAAAGCAACCGTGAGTACTCATCCAAAGTACTCGCAAGCAAGGATCTATACTACATATGCAAAGGTATATGTGTAAAGGGTAATAT
Source organism: Secale cereale (assembly GCA_902687465.1). Taxonomy (NCBI): domain Eukaryota; kingdom Viridiplantae; phylum Streptophyta; class Magnoliopsida; order Poales; family Poaceae; genus Secale; species Secale cereale. The sequence continues at coordinate 111,562,724 of LR738715.1, forward strand.
GTCTGGGCTAAACTGCAGAATGCCAGAATAAGAGGGGGATAACTAATCCAATCGAAGACTACGCTTCTGGCAACCTCCATCTTGCAGCAGTAGAAGAGAGTAGATGGAATAGTAACAAGTGTCAAAGCTCCTGGCAGCCTCTGTCTTGCAGCAGTAGGATAGAATAGATGGTATATTCACCAAGTAACATCGTATAGCATAATCCTACTCGGCGATCCTCCCGCACATCACCCTGTGAGAGAGCAACCACCGAGTTGTATCTGGCACTGGTAAGGGTGTGTTTTATTAAGTATCCGGTTCTAGTTGTCATGAGGTCGGAGTACAACTCCGGGTCGTCCTTTTACCGAGGGACACGGCTATTCGAATAGATTAACTTCCCTACAGGGGTGCACCACATAACCCAGCACGCTCGATCCCATTTGGCCGGACACACTTTCCAGGGTCATGCCCGGCCTCGGAAGATCAACACGTCGCAGCCCTACCTAAGCACAGCAGAGAGGTCAGCACGTCGATCTAAGTCCTAAGCACACAGGGGTCTGGGCCCATCGCCCAATGCACACCTGCACGTTGCGAGGGCGGCCGGTGAGCAGACCTAGCAACCTCCATTACTAAGGAAGTTGCGTTACGCGGTCCAACCCGGCGCGCGCCGCTAAGCCGCTGACGTCAAGAAGGCTTCAGCTGATACCACGACGTCGAGTACCCATAACTATTCCCACGTAGCTGGTTAGTGCGTATAGACCAAATGGCCAGACTCAGATCAAATATCCAAACTCGTTAAGCGTGTTATTATGAAATAACCGCGGACAACGACCAGGGCCAGGCCACCTCTCCACTAGGTGTCTCAACCTACCCTGTCGCTCTGCCACCAAGATCCACTCGGGGGCCGTCGGGAACTCAGGCCCACCACTACCTGGATGGAGCCACCTGTCCTTTCAGCCCCCATATCGAAATCACTTGCGGGTACTCAAAGAGCCGACCCGACTTTAGTCACATCATGTATCATGTAAAGTGTATGTAGTATATACACGTGATCACACCCAAGTGATCACGGCCCGATAGAATAGCAGGGCAGACGGACAAGGGTGTAGGGCCACTAATGGAGTACTAGCATCCTATACTAAGCATTAGGATGGCAAGTAAAGTATCAACAGTTGTAGCAACAATGACAGGCTATGCATCAGAATAGGAGTAACCGAACAGTAACATGCTACACTACTCTAATGCAAGCAGTAGAGAGAAGAATAGGAGATATCTGGTGATCAAAGGGGGGGCTTTCCTGGAAGCTCTGCAGATGAAAGGAATCTTCGGAAGCGTAGCCGTAGTCGAACACCGAAGCATCAATGTTCTCGCGGTCTACCGGAAAGAAGTAACGGAGGGGGGAACATAATAAATAACAAAGCAATCAAAGCAACACAAAGTGTAACGCGGTGCTACGTGTGACCTAACGCGGTAGGAGGTGTTACCGACGAAGGAGGGAAACATCCGGGAAAGTATTCCCGGTGTTTCGCGTTTTCGGGCGGATGAAACGGAGGGGGAAAGTTGCGGGTTCGGTATGCTAGGGATGTGTGGTGGACGAATGGACCGCATATTCGGATTCGTCTCGAAATTCTGAGCAACTTTCATATATAAATTATTTTCATCCGAGTTACGGATTATTTTATATGATTTTCTGAAGTTTATAACATTTTCTAGAATTAATTATTTATTTAAATCTAACATTATCCATAATAGTGTTTGCTGATGTCATCATGACGACAGCATGACATCAGCGGTCAACTCTGATCATTGACCAATCAAGCTGACATGTAGGGCCCTTCGCCATAGACACAGTTTAATTATGTATAGTTAATTAGCTTAACTACGTGAGTAGGTTAATTAAACTGACTTAATTAAGCTAATTAATTTGTCTGATTAATTAATTATTTAATTCATTATTTTATTATTTATTTATATTTAAAATTATTTTCTTTTCTTTTCTTTTTTTTAATGGAGGGGCCCCAGCTGCCAGTGGCACAAAGGCCACTGGAGCGGGTGTTAACGGGCGCGGGCGGGGTTGCCCGTCGGGGCAGACCCGTACGACGGCCGCGGCGGCGAGCCGGTCCCAGGCGCGGGAGGGGGCGGTCTCGGCGGGGCGCCGGCCGACGCGCTGGTCGGGGCGGCCACGATGGGGGCGCAGGCCCCAGGCGCTGGCCTGTGCGGCCACGGCGGGGGCGCCGGCCCCAGGCTGGGCGGGGCGGCCAGGGCTGCGCCGGCCCCAGGCGCAGGCCGGGGCGAGCAGGGTGCGGGCGAGGCGAGGCGAAGGTGGGCGCGGGTAGGAGCGGCCAGGGGGGGCGCGAGCGCGGCCAGGGGCGCGGCCAGGAGGCGCGGCCAGCGTGGGGAGGTGGACGCAGCCGGCACGGGCGGCGGCTCGGTAGAGCCGGCGGTGGAGGGCGCGGTGGCCAGGAGAGATGGGGAAAAGGCTGCGGTCGGTCGGGCGAGCAGGCACGCACCGGCGGGCGGCGGCGGAGGCATCGGCAGGGGGGGCTCCGGTGGGCGCGCGCGGTGGTGCGGCGGCAGGCAACGGCCGGACGCGGTCGGGCCGGCACGCGAGCATGGCTCTGGCGACAGGGGCGTTCCATGGCGCTCGTGGGAGGACGAGGTAGGGCGCGTGCCGGCGGTGGTTAGGAGCAGTGACGAGTAGCGTAGGCGCGGGCGGTGTCCGGGTGTGGCTAGGCCGGACGACCGGAGCGGCGCCCGGCGGTGCCAGAGGGCAGCGCGAGCGACATCGGTGAGCGTGGCCGTACGGGAGGAGGGAAAGGGGAACAGGATGGGGTTCCTCACAGGGGAGCTGCAGGGGGAAAGGAAGTGGGCTCGGGGAGGTGGCGACGGTGTCGCCGGTGATGGGGTGGCGGCGGAGGGCGGCGCCTTTCGGGGAAGGAGCTGGCGTCGGGGTCGATTCAGTGGCGAGGAGCGCCATTGCCCCCCGATCCAGATCGGGAGGGAAAGGAGGAGCTAGGGGGAACGGTGCTGTAGTGTCGGTGGTGGGTTCTGGACTTGGGGGGAGGGGTGGTTTAAGTAGTGTGTAGGTGGGCTTCGGGCCAGTTGGACCAGGGGCTTTGCCCTGTTTAATTATTATTTTTGTTCTTTTGCATTTTCCTTTTTTTTTAAATCCTTTCTGTTTTCTATTTAGTTCCACATTATTTTAGTTTAAAATAAAATTCATACTAGTTCCTAAATTAGTCTCAATAAATATACTACTGCCACATAAGTTTGGGCAACTAAATAAAATAGTTTAATATTTTATAAAATACCAAAGGCATTTACTTAATTGTTTTGTCTGCTGTTTTCAACCATTTTGGTGCATTTAAATATTTTATAAAAATAAGGATTCTCCACCATAATTCCTTATGATTAATTTGACACATCCCGAACATTTTAGTTTTAATGTTTGAAAACTTTTGTTGTTTACTTTTAATTCAAATTTTAATTTGCATCGGTTTCGAACTAACACGAGATTATCAATAGTAATTGTGGTGACGTGTTGTCATTAGTAGAGGGTTACTCTAGCTTAACTATCCGGGCGTCACAAAGAGACCCGGGGCCGTAGATTTCACTAGTGGCTTCTCTCGAGAAAAATAGCAAACGGTGGGTGAACAAATTACAGTTGGGCAATTGATAGAACTTCAAATAATTATGACGATATCCAGGCAACGATCATTATATAGGCATCACGTCCAAGATTAGTAGACCGACTCCTGCTTGCATCTACTACTATTACTCCGCACATCGACCACTATCCAGAATGCATCTAGTGTATTAAGTTCATGAAAAAATGGAGTAATGCATTAAGAACGATGACATGATGTAGACAAGATCCGTTTATCTATGGCGTTAGATATGGATTTCGTCGTTTTATCCTAGTAGCAATGATACATACGTGTCGGTTCCCTTTCTATCACTGGGATCAAGCACTGTAAGATCGAACCCACTACAAAGCACCTCTTCCCATTGCAAGATAAATAGATCAAGTTGGCCAGACAAAACCCAAATATCGGAGAATAAATACGAGGCTATAAGCAATCATGCATAAAAGAGATCAAAGAAACTCAAATACTTTAATGGATATAAAAAGATAGATCTGATCATAAACTCAAAGTTCATCGGATCCCAACAAACACACCGTAAAAAGAGTTACATCATATGGATCTCCAAGAGACCATTGTATTGATAATCAAGAGAGAGAGTAAGCCATCTAGCTACTAACTATGGACCCGTAGGTCTATAGAGAACTACAAACGCATCATCGGAGAGGCACCAATGGAGGTGGTGAACCCCATCCGAGTTGGTGTCTAGATTAGATCTGGTGGTTCTGGACTCTGCGGTGGCTAGATGAATATTTCGTCGACTCCCCTAGGGTTTCTGGAATATCTGAGTATTTATAGAGCAAAGAGGCGGTGCGGGAGGCCACCGAGTTGGGCACAACCCACCTGGGCGCGCCAGGGGGGCTTGGCGCGCACCTGGTGGTTTGTTCCCCCCTTGGGGCAGCCCCCAGATGAAACTCTGGCCCATCACGTGTCTTCTGGCCCATAAAAATTCTCCGAAAAGTTTCGCGGTGTTTGGGATCAGTTTGATATTGATTTCCTACGATGTAAAAAACATGCAGAAAACATCAACTAGCACTTGGCACTATTTCAATAGGTTAGTACCAAAAAATGACAACGTCTCCAACGTATCTATAATTTTTGATTATTCCATGCTGTTATATTACCATTCTTGGATGTTTTACAATCATTTTATATCATTTTTTGGGACTAACCATGCCAACTGCCAATTGTTGTTTTCTGCATGTTTTTTTACACCACGGGAAATTGTCACACCCCGAGACCGGTGCGCCAGGTGTCAGTCAATTATTCGTTGCCGTTGCCATGTCATCTGCTTGCGTGTTGCATCTTGCCATGTCATCATGTGTGTTGCATCAGCATGTTTTTCAAAACTTGCATCCGTCCGAGTTCCCTCGTCCTCTCCGTTGTCCGTTCTGAGCCCAGACACACTCACACGCGCCCGTGGTGCCTCCGAATATTTATTTTATGAGTGGCCGAAAAACATTCTCTGAATGGGTTGAAACTTGGGATGTGGTCTTATTATAGTGTAGACAGGCCGCCTGCCAAATTTCATCGCATTCGGAGTCCGTTCGATAGCCCAGCGGATATATATAGCGGCACTAGTCGCCGGTTTAATCGTCGGACGTTTTCGGTCTCCGAAAACCCCCGCGGGCCTCTCTCCCTATCCTCTCCCCTCAGCCCAACTATTCTACACAGCCCACTAGGCCTAGCCTACTTGCCCCTCCGCTCCGGTGCCGTTGGATCGTGATCCGATGGCTCCGAAACCCCTCCAAATCACCAAACCCTAGTCCCCATGTCTATTTATAGACCCCCATGCCAAATTTGGCATCCCTAACCACCACCCTCAGCCTCCCCTCAAAATCTGCGCCACCAGCCTCCATTTTAGCGCCAGGCCCTTGCCCCGCCGCCACTTGGCCACATCAGCACCGCGCCACCTCGCTTCGGCCACATGGCGTGCTGCCATTAGCCACCGCCACCGTTTCTTCCGCCTGGGCCAGTGGCACGCTGATGGGCCTCGAACCCCTCGTTGGTTACCCCAAGTGGAAGGTGTAAGATGCAGTATTGTAGAAGTGTTTTCCCTTAGCAAAGATGCCAAGGATCGAATCCCCAGAGACTCCTAGGTTCAACAAGTAGGTGTCAATTGCTACGGCGCCAGATTAGTAGCAATCAACGTGGACCTGCACACAGATACAAATAACTTTGCTCCCAACGAGTACAGAGAGGTTGTCAATCCCTCCAGCCTTGTAGTTCACAAAGGATTAAAAGCAATTATAGTAGTGATAGATAATATTTTGCAATAGTAAGTAAATAGCGAAAAGTAAATAGTGGATGTGATCAATGATGGTAGTATGGACCGGAGTCTCATGATGTTTACTAGTGATGTCTCTCTCCCAAAAGACGATAAAACAGCTATGTGAGGTAAACGAATTACAGCTGGGCAATTGACAAAACCACGAACGCAAACCAATGCTGACTACATTGCAAGAAAGGTTGAGGTTCAAAGCATGGGCAGTACGCCAAAGTAAATAGACCGAAATCCATCAATATCTACTACTAATCATCCACCTTGAGATATCTATCCAGAACATCTCACTGGTATTAAGTTGCGAGTCCCACCCATAGTGTAAACTCAATGCAACAGACAACTACATTAAAAGAACTTTGCGTAAAGTAAACAATCCTTGCACCCGCGGGCACAAGCACCGTTGTTTTCCCCCTTGTGGCAACAGCACATCCCCTAGACTCATGTTTCTGTCACTCAAGCTAGTCATCGAGGGGCATGAACCCACAATCGAGCATAATGTTCCCTCTTGGAGTCACTACCTATTACTCGGCCAAAGCAATAAATAACAACGGAGAACATGCAAGAATTACTTATGAACAAAAATATAAAAGAGGTGAATCAAATATATTACTCAAGATCAATCTGAACATAATCTCATAATCCATCGGATCCCAGCAAACTCAACATAGCAACAGCATAAGGATTACATAGGTGCCTCGATCATGTAGGGCAGCTCACGAGGACTAATTAGTGAAGCACAAGAACGGGAGGAGAACATCACATAGCTACTAGTCATCCACCTTGAGATATCTATCCAGAACATCTCGCTGGTATTAAGTTGCGAGTCCCACCCATAGTGTAAACTCAATGCAACAGACAACTGCATTAAAAGAACTTTGCGTAAAGTAAACAATCCTTGCACCCGCGGGCACAAGCACCGTTGTTTTCCCCCTTGTGGCAACAGCACATCCCCTAGACTCATGTTTCTGTCACTCAAGCTAGTCATCGAGGGGCATGAACCCACAATCGAGCATAACGTTCCCTCTTGGAGTCACTACCTATTACTCGGCCAAAGCAATAAATAACAACGGAGAACATGCAAGAATCACTTATGAACTAAAATATAAAAGAGGTGAATCAAATATATTACTCAAGATCAATCTGAACATAATCTCATAATCCATCGGATCCCAGCAAACTCAACATAGCAACAGCATAAGGATTACATAGGTGCCTCGATCATGTAGGGCAGCTCACGAGGACTAATTAGTGAAGCACAAGAACGGGAGGAGAACATCACATAGCTACTGGTCATGGACTCATGGTCCAAGGGAGACTACTCACGAGTCATCCGAGAGGCGTCCATGGTGGTGGAGAAGCTCCCGGTGGTGATCCTCCCCTCCGGCAGGGTGCCGGGAAGAGTTCTCCTGGTGCTCCCGATCTTGGAAGCGGCGGCGGCGGCGGAACAGAGATGGGATCGCGAAAAGAGTTCCTGTTCTGAGGGTTACGGAGGACCCTTTAAATATATGCCAAAGTAGGGCATCGGGGGAGCTTCGGGGGGCCCAGGCGCCCCCCCGGCGCGGCCCAGGGGGGGCGCGCCGCCAGGGCGCCTGGAGCCCTGGTGGCCCCCCCCCCAGGCTTCCCTTCGGATGCAGTGTTGTTTCCGGAACGCTGATTTTTTATATAATTTTTCTGGATTTTTCTGGGCAGTTCTCGAAACGTGAAAACCTGAAATACAAAAATAGCCGAAAACAGAAACTGGCACTGGGGTGCACTGGATTAGTAAGTTAGTCCAAATATGATCAAAAGTGTATGGAAGTGTATGAATATCATAGCAATATCACCCAAAAGTGGCATGGAGCAAGCAGAAATTATAGATACGTTTTGGACGTATCAACATCCCCAAGCTTAATTCCTGCTCGTCCTCGAGTAGGTAAATGATAACAAGAATAATTTCTGTGGTGACATGCTATTAAACATATAGGACTTTTTCATAGTCATATGACAAAAGCTTACAGAGACAATGATTCTAAAGTAATTAAGTTGCCTCAAGATAAAATCACAAATGACTGAAAGTTTTACAATATGAAACTGAAACATCAAATAGATTTGCAATGAACATGATGTGCAAATATGATAAAGTGATATCTAGCTTGCCCCCTTCAGTGATGCAAAACATAAATGCAGGGGCACCTTCAAGGTTTAAGTGATGACTAGATACAATCATTTCAGAATAAACGATATCACAATCATGCAAAAGACAATGCTACTTTGGGACAATGCACATTACACTCAGAATGACAATCATGCTCTCAGTAGTTGGTGCTTTAACATAAAGGTAAAAGAATGGTTAAGTGCTAGAGCTTTTTATTTTGAAAACATGGAAGCAATTGTGTCAATGGTAGTAGTACTTCATATGTGTCATGCATAAAACATCCTATAAGTTGCAAGCCTCATGCACCGAATACCAATAGTGCTCGCACCTTGTCCTAATTAGCTCGGATCTCCATGGGTTATCATTGCATTACATATGTTTTAACCAAGTGTCACAAACGGGTACCTCTATGCCACCTGTACAAAGGTCCAGGGAGATAAATCGCATTTGATTTCTCGTTTTTGATAGATCTCAACTTGAGGACATCCATACCGGGACAACATAGAAAATAGATGATGGACTCCTCTTTAATGCATAAGCATATTCTCATGAGAGATTGAGGATTAAGGTCCAAGCTAAAACTTCCACCATGATACATGGCTTTGGTTGGCGGCCCAATGTTCTTCTCTAACAATATGCATATTCATACAACCCACGGTAAATCACCCTTACTTCAGACAAGACAAACATGCATAGCAACTCACATGATATTCAACAAAAGTGTGACAGTTGATGGCGTCCCCAGAAACATGGTTACCGCTCAGCAAGCAACTTATAAGAAATAAGATACATAAGCAACATATTCTTTACCACAATAGTTTTTAGGCTACTTTCCCATGAGCTATGTATTGCATGGTTAGTTTGCTTAGTGCAGGTGGATGTTAGCAAAAGACTGGGAGCGACCAACTAAGAGAGCAATGACAGTCATAATCATGGAGAGGGACAAAGCAATATTGAATCAGGCATGGAAGTTATATCGCTACTCAGAAATAAAAGATCATCAAGGCTTGACAGACTTTCTTTACAGTCTTAAATATGCGCGAGCATACGCCAAGTCAATCAAAATAAATTCTTGAAGGAAGATATTACTAAACCATACCATATCATAGGCAAACAAATCATGTTGGTACGCCAATAACACATTGGGAACCCCCCAGCTATTTGAGATTAACCATAAGAAAACCTGAACTACTAAGCACCATCATGCAAGTAGCATCTTTATCATAGACACATTAACCAATGCAACGGAAGCAAACTCTCTTAATAAGGTGAGCATGGTAATTAAAGAGAGTTCAAGCAACCAACTAGACAAAAGCTCTTTGAAAAGATAAGCATGAATACTAAGAGCAGAGCATGATAGTAGCTATTAAAAGACAAAGAACACACACAGCATAGATAGACATGAAAATTCTATGTTATGTTCTAGGTAGAGGTGGAGCGTGTTTCTCTCCCACATAAAGGAATGCTGAGTTCTGACTCGTTATGAAAAACTAAAAAGAAAACTAAAAGCAAGACGCTCCAAGCATAGCACATAACACATGAAGTGATAAAAATATAGCGAAACGAAAGACGAACAGATAATGTTGATGGAGAAGGGGATGCACGGGGGCATCCCCAAGCTTAGACGCTTGAGTCTCCTTGAATATTTCTTGGGGGTGCACGGGGGCATCCCCAAGCTTGAGCGCTTGACACTCCTGAATCTTTTTATCATCTTCCCTCGCACACTTGAAAACTCCCTTCATACATAACTCATCATAATCTGATTAGCGAGGTCAGTACCCTTAATAAAATAATTATACCTTGCTGGAAATAAGGATATTTTTGAAGTTCTACTGTTTCTCAAGATTGCCAAAAGGTTTTTGCAAAGAAAAAGCAAGCTCTTGATTTGCAAAGTGAAGGAAAGGCAAAACAGGACAGAATCTGTGAAAAACAGAACAGAAGGTAGTAATTGATTTGTTCGGGATACTTCTGTAACTCAAATCAAAAAACTCAGAACAGACGCACGAAAGACAATTATATATAGAACGCTGTCGAAAAAATTCAGACCAAAAAGATGATCTGGTGATTTTATACGAATTTTTCTATCCAAGGACGGAATTTGTTTCCTGGACAGCACCTCACAACTTTTGAACTTTCTAGCAATCAGAGGCTATACTTGGCACAAATATGAAAAGCAAAGATACAATGATGATGCTACAGCAGTAAACAACATCAAGACACAACAAAAGCAAAATATAAAAATTTATTCATTGGGCTTCCTCCCAAGAGCGCTTTCTTTATAGCCATAAAGATAGGCTTAAGACTTTAATGATGCTCTCGTAGGAATAAGAGTTGAAGAACAAAAGAGAGCATCAAGAAGCAAATACCAAACACATTTAAGCCTAACATGCTTCCTATGCATAGGAATATTGCAATAGAATAATTCATTGAAGCACAAAGCAATAAGCATAGGAAGACAAAACAAGTGCAGCTTCAAAACCTTCAACATAAAGAAAGGGAACTTGATATTATTGAAATATCTATAAGCATATGTTCCCTTCTCATAATAATTTTCAGTGGGATCACGAATAAACTCAACAACATAAGCATCACATAAAGCATTGTACCATGATCCACATGCAAAAAGGTACTCTTACTCCCCACATAAGTATCATGAAGAGGATAAAACTTAGTATAAAAGAGAGACATAAGCTCTTGCCAATCAAGCAAGTGCGAATTATCGAGAAGCTTATACCAATCTGAAGCCTTATCTAGAAGTGATACGGCGAACAATTTCTTCATGAAAAACTCCCTTGATACACCTGCAAGCTTAAATAATGAACATAGTTGTGACAGATATAGCAAGTGTTCACCCGGATGTCTGTCTCCTGCATAACGATTAGCCAAAACATAATCGATAATACCAGCTGGTATTTTATAGGGCACAATTTCAGTAGGGGAGGAGCAACCACCACAGGTGTGGGGCGTCTTCCCGCAAGCAACGATCCAATAGCAAGGTTGTCCATAAGCATAACTAGTGAAATACATGAAGAAAACTGAAAGGTAAACTAACAAGACTAAAAAGCAAAGGTAAAAGATAGCGTGCAACTCCCCTATCCTGAAGAGTGGAGTCCCCGGCAACGGCGCCAGAAAATACTCCTTGATGGGCCTCGAACCCCTCGTTGGTTACCCCAAGTGGAAGGTGTCAGATGCAGTATTGTAGAAGTGTTTTCCCTTAGCAAAGATGCCAAGGATCGAATCCCCAGAGACTCCTAGGTTCAACAAGTAGGTGTCAATTGCTACGGCGCCAGATTAGTAGCAATCAACGTGGACCTGCACACAAATACAAATAACTTTGCTCCCAACGAGTACAGAGAGGTTGTCAATCCCTCCGGCCTTGTAGTTCACAAAGGATTAAAAGCAATGATAGTAGTGATAGATAATATTTTGCAATAGTAAGTAAATAGCGAAAAGTAAATAGTGGATGTAATCAATGATGGTAATATGGACTGGAGTCTCATGATGTTTACTAGTGATGTCTCTCTCCCAAAAGACGATAAAATAGCTATGTGAGGTAAACGAATTACAGCTGGCAATTGACAGGACCACGAACGCAAACCAATGCTGACTACATTGCAAGAAAGGTTGAGGTTCAAAGCATTGGCGGTACGCCAAAGTAAGTAGACCAAAATCCATCAATATCTACTACTAATCATCCACCTTGAGATATCTATCCAGAAGATCTCGCTGGTATTAAGTTGTGAGTCCCACCCATAGTGTAAACTCAATGCAACAGACAACTGCATTAAAAGAACTTTGCGTAAAGTAAACAATCCTTGCACCCGCGGGCACAAGCACCGTTGTTTTCCCCCTTGTGGCAACAGCACATCCCCTAGACTCATGTTTCTGTCACTCAAGCTAGTCATCGAGGGGCATGAACCCACAATCGAGCATAACGTTCCCTCTTGGAGTCACTACCTATTACTCGGCCAAAGCAATAAATAACAACGGAGAACATGCAAGAATTACTTATGAACAAAAATATAAAAGAGGTGAATCAAATATATTACTCAAGATCAATCTGAACATAATCTCATAATCCATCGGATCCCAGCAAACTCAACATAGCAACAGCATAAGGATTACATAGATGCCTCGATCATGTAGGGCAGCTCACGAGGACTAATTAGTGAAGCACAAGAACGTGAGGAGAACATCACATAGCTACTGGTCATGGACTCATGGTCCAAGGGAGACTACTCACGAGTCATCCGGGAGGCGTCCATGGTGGTGGAGAAGCTCCCGGTGGTGATCCTCCCCTCCGGCAGGGTGCCGGGAAGAGTTCTCCTGGTGCTCCCGATCTTGGAAGCGGCAGCGGCGGCGGAACAGAGATGGGATCACGAAAAGAGTTCCTGTTCTGAGGGTTACGGAGGACCCTTTAAATATATGCCAAAGTAGGGCATCGGGGGAGCTTCGGGGGGCCCAGGCGCCCCCCCCCCCCCGGCGCGGCCCAGGGGGGGCGCGCCGCCAGGGCGCCTGGAGCCCTGGTGGCCCCCCCAGGCTGCCCTTCGGACGCAGTGTTGTTTCCGGAACGCTGATTTTTTATATAATTTTTCTGGATTTTTCTGGGCAGTTCTCGAAACGTGAAAACCTGAAAAACAAAAATAGCCGAAAACAGAAACTGGCACTGGGGTGCACTGGATTAGTAAGTTAGTCCAAATATGATCAAAAGTGTATGGAAGTGTATGAATATCATAGCAGTATCACCCAAAAGTGGCATGGAGCAAGCAGAAATTATTGATACGTTTTGGACGTATCGCACGCAGCCACCTGACCTCGCCCCAGCGCCCCAATTCCCCGAGGCCCAGGCCAGGCCCGCCCCGGGCCCGATCCGGGCCGAGCGCCCCGCTCCCCCGAGCCTCCCGCGCCTCCCCGAGCATCCAAGCCCGGTTGCCGCAACCGTCAGGAGCCAGGGCTCTCCTCGATCGCATCTGGATCGGGAGGAGGCCCCGAGCCCGACCGTTGCCACAGTACGCCGGCGAGCCGCCCCGCCGACGACCACCGCAGGCCGGACCCCACCCACGCCTCTCCTTCCCCCCCTCTCCTCCCTGCCTCACATCTCCGGCTTCTCTCGCAGGACTCCGCCATGGATGGCCGCCCAAGCTCCACCAAGCTCCGTCGCCGGCACCCAGGGTCCATTTCGACGGCGGGAATGGACTACTTGTGCACGGATCCGAAGAACCCCGCCGCCCCTGGACCTTCTCCTCGCCCTCCGGCCTCCCTACGACAGTCGCCGCCGTGCCATGGGGCTTCTTCTTCCCCGCGCCGGGATGAGACCATCCCAGTACGTCCCCGTCCTTGGATCCAAACGCGCCTCGCGCGGGCGCGTCCCTGTACACTGTCATCCCGGCATCGCGGCGTCCAGCTCCGTCCCTGGACCCCTCCGTCCCACCAACCAAACATGATCCCCGACCCGTGGAACCACCTCGTCCCAGTACCTCGCCGTCCCGTTTTTTTTCGCTAGGTATATTTTGGCTAAGTCGCCAGAAACTGTTATTTTATTGCATTCTTTGCACGACTGTAATTAATTGTGTGCTTGTCCAAAATGGGTGTATGATATGTCAAAATGATCGTGGTGATATGCTCAACACTTTGTTCCATTGTGCCGTGCTTGTTTGACTTCATCTAGATGCTCTAATCTCTGTTGCAAGAGTGCTACTTGTTATAAATTGTTGCTACTTGTTATTTTGTTGCCATGTTTGAGACATGATAACTTGGTGCATGTTTATCCAAATGATGCATATGATATGTCAAAATGTTCATTGTGAAGTGTACTACATGATGGTTGCTGTAGCATGCTTGTTTGAGTTCATATTGCCATGTTAATCTTTGTTGCAAAAGTGCATGTGGCTGTTAGGTTTTGTAACTTGTTACGAGATGCCTAGTTGAGGAGCTCGTTGCTATTGATGTGTTTGTCCCCATGTCACATGCCCATATGTTTTAGATTCCCCATCATGTGTTCTTTGCTGTGGTGCAAACCATTTGCCATGTTATGCTTTAAGATGACTTAAACATGCTCGCAAACATGCCATGCTAATGTTACTGTTTTACACTTAGTGAAATTTTACTAAGTCTGGAATCTGTCATATCCTGATGCTATGTTTGCTTGATGCCCTAGGCAAATCCATGTTAGTTTTGGGGTGTCCATTGATCATTCCTTGTTTTACATGTTGATGTCTATCCATTCATGCCCTTACTTGCTCATATGACCTGCTGTAGCTTATTTATTTCTTGCTCTCAAGTTGCTATAAAATATAATTGTCAGGTTTTTTATTGTCATGATCAAAATGTTGTAGCTTGTTGCTATTGATTCATGCCTCCTATGGATATGCTCCAATGGAGTTGTTTGCTGTAGGATATGTCTACTTCATGTCCATGCTTCTTGTCACCATGTTTGAGTGCTGTAGAGTATATATATCTTGCTCCAAAGTTGCTATGTGGCTGTTAACTTCAGCTTGTTGTTATATCTTGTTTCATGTGTATCTTTTAGTCCGTTGCTCCGTTTTGGGTGTGCCTTATATGAAACTTGTGTGATTTTGCATGTAGATTCATAATATCATCTTGATAACATGTTTGGAGTATGTTTGCTTGGTGTTTGGGTGCATCTTGCACCGTTGCCATGCTTGTCTTGTTTTGCTCATATCTTCTAGGCCATAGCTTTGAATTAAACAAACTTTATATGAAACTTGACTAGAATTTCGTGTAGATCATCATGGTGCATGTTAAATTGCTGTTTAACAACTTTAACTTAAGTTTGTTCAGATCCGGACTAATTTCAAAATGTGCACATGAGGGCTTACCGGTTTTGTCTTAAGTAGTTTCCGGCCTCATTTAAACTTGTTGACTTGTGTTGTTCTTGAGTGCTTCCAGCCTTGCCATGTATTGCATCATATATAGACTTGCTGTGCATCATATATAGACTTGTCTTGCATCATACTTGCTTGAGCATATTGTCATGTTCTTGTGTTGTTTTCCTGTGCTTCCTACCTTGCCATGTTTTGCTTCCTGTATAGACTTGTAGTGCATCCTATATAGAACTGTCTTGCATCATACTTGGTTGAGCATATTGTCAAGTCTCATGTGGTGTGTTTACCGTGTTGCTTGCTTCTTCTCGTTAGTGCTTGTTCCGTTGCGTTCGTGAGGATTTGTTCGTCTACCCGTGGCTCTTCTTCAAGGCTTCTTCTTCGTCTTCTTCACGGATCCGTTCTTCTTCCTTGCGGGATCTCAGGCAAGATGACCATACCCTTGGATACCTTTACTATCATTGCCTTTGCTTAGTTGTCTCAATGCTATCGTTATAAGTCGCGCTACCCATCTTATTGTCAGCCCCTCTCCTTGTTGCCATGAAACCTCTAACCTTTGACACCTTCCTAGCAAAAACCATTGTTTGGCTATCTTACCCGCTTGCTCAGCCCCTCTTATAGCGTTGTTAGTTGCAGGTGAAGATGAAGATCGTTCTAGGAGGGAACTTGTTGTTGGAACATCACAATATCTATTATTATATATTAACACACCTATATATTGGGCATGGGTGGAAGGCTTGGCCTTTTGCTCGGTGTTTTGTTCCACTCATGCCACCTTAGGCGCCGATAAACCGGCATTATGTTCCTTGATTTTGCGTTCCTTACACGGTTGGGTATATGGGGACCCCTTGACAGTTCGTCTTTGAATAAAACTCCTCCAGCAAGGCCCAACATTGGTTTTAATTTGCTCATAATAACAACTTAATTAATTAATTAAATTGCATAGGGAGTTAGCGCTACCCGTGGATTCTTCTAGATAGCAGGGGGGCCAGTGCTGATGGTGTTGGTCCCAAACGGGGGTCCTGCAGGGCCGCCTTGGGGAAACCCGAGGTATCTGGTATAACCTGTAGCATTACCCATCCGGTCGTGGCCTGAGACGAGATACGCGTGGCTACTATCAAGGTGTCGACACACCGGGAGGTCTTGCTGGACTTGTTTTACCATTGTCGAAATGTCTTGTGCACCGGGATACCGAGCCTGATCGGATTTCCCTAAGATAAGGGGTGATGATATTATATTTATCACTTCAGCTGATCGTGAGATCTTGTGATGGGCTAAGTTGGGACACCCCTGCAGGGTTATGATCTTTCGAAAGCCGTGCCCGCGGTTATTTGGCAGATTGGAATTTGTTAATGTCCGGTTGTAGAAAACTTGACAGAGGATCCGAAGTAAAAACACACAATTGTGTGAGTAACTGTGACTGTCTCTTTTCACTTTGAGAAGAGAACACGGTGGGGTTATGTTTGACTCGTAGGTAGTTTAGGATCTTTAGCGATCACTACTAGTATGCGACTGCTTGCGTAGATGCTCATCTTATTCTTGTACTCGTAAGTTATCCACCATATACTTGCTTAGCCGCTGCTGCAACCTCACCACCTTACCTCTTCCTACCTATTAAGCTTTGATAGTCTTGTTACCCATGGTTATGGGATTGCTGAGTCCTCGTGGCTCACAGATACTACAACAACAGTTGCAGGTGCAGGTTTTCGATGACTTGACGTGAGAGCGTTGTTCTTTTGTTGGAGTTCTTCTTCTTCAGTCTTGGGTTAGGTTCCGGGTCGGCAGCCTGGAATAGCAGATGGTTATCGTGTTGTTCTTTTCATGTTTGCATCCGTAGTCGGATGTCTTGTATTGATGTTGTTGTATTCATGTGACTTGTATGTATTGTTGTATCCCCCATGTATGTATGTATTGGTACGATGTAATGATATCCATCTTGCTAAGCGCCCGAAATGCGGTTGTGCCCCAATCACGTGTCACGTGATTGGGATAGAATCGCATCTTGGGCCTGACAGAAATCAATATCAAACGGAGTCCAAACACCGCGAAACTTTTTGGAGAATTTTTATGGGCCAGAAGACACCCAATGGGTTGAAGCAGCACCTAGGGGTGCCCCGAGGGGGGGCACAACCCACCAGGGCATGCCAGGCCCCCCTGGCGCGCCCAGGTGGGTTGTGCCCACCTCGGTGGCCTCCCGCACTGCCTCTTTACCCTATAAATTCACAAATGTTCCGAAACCCTTCGGGGAAGACATAGATCATATGTTTCGCCACCGCAAGGCTCTGTACTCCACGAGATCCAATCTAGAGCCCTTTCCAGCACTCCGTCGGAGGGGGAAATCATACCGGTGGCCATCTTCATCATCCCGGCGGCCACCATGATGAGGAGGGAGTAGTCCACCCTCGGGGCTGAGGGTATGTACCAGTAGCTATGTGTTGTATCTCTCTCTCCCGTGTTCTTGATGGCACGATCTTGATGTATTGGGGGCTTTGTTAATATAGTTGGATCATATGGTGTTTTCCCCTCTCTATCTTGTGATGAATTGAGTTTTCCCTTTGAGATTTCTTTGGATTGAATACTTTTATGGATTTGAGAAAACATGATATATGTCTTGCAATTGAATACTCATGGAAACAATGGGGTATTGTATTAATCCACTTGATATATGTTTTGGCACTCAACTTGCGGATTCCTGAAGTGACATTGGGGTAATCTATGCATAGGGGTTGATGCACATTCTTGTCTTTGTTTCTCCGGTATAAATCTTGGGGCACTCTTCGAGGTTCTTTGTGTTGGACTGAGTGTCCGGTTCTTCCTCTCAACAACTCCATTTTGTTGAGGTGTGTACGTAGCCGAGAACTCATGTGAAATCCCTTCTTCGTCAAGAAAGGTATCCACATTTGCGTTCTTGAACTCCGTTTCGTAGTTGCTGCAAACCTTCTTGATCTTCACTTCAAATTGATTTTGGGCTTTCCTAGCGAAGTTGTTGAAGATCTTTTGGACCTGCTATTTATCATCAAGAAAGAACACCCACGTAAATCTTGAAAAATCATCAACAACGACTAATCCAAAAGAGTTACCACCGAGGCTCTTGTAAGCATTGGGACCAAAAAGATCCATATGAAGTAGCTCAAGTGGTCTTCTTGTAGTCATGATGTTCTTCACAGGATGACTTCCTCCAACTTGTTTTCCTACTTGACAAGCACTACAAAGTCTATCCTTGTCAAATATAACATCTTTAACACCAAGGATATGATCACCTTTAATAAGCTTATCAAGATTTCTCATACCAACATGACCTAACCATGTATGCCACAACCAACGTTTAGAAGATTTAGCAATAAAACAAGTGCGAGGTTGGGCTTTCTTAGTGAAGTCAACAATGTATAGGTCACCTCTACGAATGCCGATAAAGACCATATTATGATTATCTCTACGAAATACTTGGCAATCAACATGAGTGAATAGCACATTTAAACCAAAATCAGCTAATCTAGACACGGAGAGAAGATTATATCCAAGCGATTCTACAAGCATGGCATTCTTGATTGAGCTATCGTTGGATATGGCCACCTTACCAAGGCCAACCACTTTACCCTTAGAGTTTTCACCAAAGGTAACATACTTTCGTGGACCATCATTTCTAGCAAGCTCATCAAACATGCCCTTATCTCCAGTCATATGATCCGTGCATCCACTATCAAGCACCCATTCATTTCCTCCGGCAGCGTAACCACGAAGATTTGCCATAAGACCAAAATGTCTCATTTGTTCATCAAGGTCAAAGTCACTATCATCGTCCTCATCATAGTATCCATGTTCCACATTGTCTCGTGATTAATCAACACCAAGAGAGAGTGATTCATTAGAAGTATGACTGTAACAATGTTCATCTCTATGAATTCTAATGACTCCGGAAATGATATTGCTAATAATTCCAACTTCTCCTCTGGCACGCATGAGATCACGAAACTCAAATAGGCAATCATCAAACTTAGGATCACTAGTACTCATCCTATTCAAGGCAATAGACTTATGGAGAATCTCATCCAGATTTTTGAAGGAATAATTTGGGAATCGCTCCTCTAAGAACCTCCATATGGTGTAAGCACAATCTAGAGTTGGTAAGCTAGCAATCAAATTTTTGGGCAATCTTCTAACAATGAGATTGATAGTGAAGGAAATATGCCCTAGAGGCAATAATAAAGTTGTTATTTGTATTTCCTTATATCATGATAAATGTTTATTATTCATGCTAGAATTTATTAACCGGAAACTTAGTACATGTGTGAATACATAGACAAAACGGAGTGTCCCTAATATGCCTCTACTAGACTAGCTCATTGATCAAAGATGGTTATGTTTCCTAGCCATAGACATGAGTTGTCATTTGATCAATGGGATCACATTATTAGGAGAATGATGTGATGGACAAGACCTATCCGTTAGCTTAGCAACTTGATCGTTTAGTTTTACTGCTATTGCTTTCTTCATGACTTATACATGTTCCTATGACTATGAGATTATGCAACTCCCGAATATCGGAGGAACACCTTATGTGCTATCAAACGTCACAACGTAACTGGGTGATTATAAAGATGCTCTACAGGTGTCTCCGAAAGTGTTTGTGGTGTTGGCATAGATCGAGAATAGGATTTGTCACTCCGAGTGTTGGAGAGGTATCTCTGGGCCCTCTCGGTAATACACACCACAATAAGCCTTGCAAGCAAATAACTAATGAGTTAGTCACGAGATGATGTATTACAGAACAAGTAAAGAGACTTGTTGGTAACAAGATTGAACTAGGTATGATGATACCGACGATCGAATCTCGGGCAAGTAACATACCGATGACAAAGGGAACAACGTATGTTGTTATGCGGTTTGACCGATAAACATCTTCGTAGAATATGTAGGATCCAATATGAGCATCCGGGTTCCGCTATTGGTTATTGACCGAAGATGTGTCTTGGTCATCTCTACATAGTTCTCGAACCCGTAGGGTCCGCACGCTTAACGTTCGATGACGATTTGTATTATGAGTTATGTGATTTGATGACCGACGTTTGTTCGGAGTCCCGGATGAGATCACGAATATGACGAACAGTCTCGAAATGGTCGAGGCATAAAGATCGATATATTGGAAGGCTATATTCGGACATCGGAAAGGTTCCGAGTGATTCGGGTATTTTTCGGAGTACCAGAGAGTTACGGGAATTTGTATTAGGCCTTAATGGGCCATACGGGAAAGGAGAGGAAGGCCTCAAGGGTGGCAGCGTCCCTTCCCCATGGACTGGTACGAATTGGACTAGGGAAAGGGGTGCCCCTCTCATTCCTTCTCCTTCTCCCTCCCCCTTTTCCTATTCCATGTGGGAGGTGGAATCCTACTAGGACTAGGGAGTCCTAGTAGGACTCCACACTTTGGGCGCGCCCTATGAGGACCGGCCTCCTCCTCCATCCATCCTTTATATACGTGGCCAGGGGGCACCCCACAGACACATAGGTTGATTTGCAAGCCGTGTGCGGTGCCCCCCTCCACAGTTACACACCTCGGTCATATCGTTGAAGTGCTTAGGCGAAGCCCTGCGCAGGTAACTTCATCATCACCGTCACCATGCCGGCGTGCTGACGAAACTCTCCCATGACGCTCAACTGGATCAAGAGCTCGTGGGACGTCATCGATCTGAACATGTGCTGAACGCGGAGGTGTCGTACGTTCGTTGCTTGGATCGGTTGGATCACGAAGACTTTCGACTACATCAACCGCGTCACTAGACGCTTCCGCTTTCGGTCTACGAGGGTACGTAGACACACTCTCCCCGCTCGTTGCTCTGCTTCTCCTAGATAGATCTTGCGTGATCGTAGGAATTTTTTGAAATACTATGTTCCCCAACAGTGGCATCATGAGCCAGGTCTATCCGTAGATGATATGCACGAGTAGAACACAATGAGTTGTGCACGATAATAGTCATACTGCTTACCAGCATGTCATACTTTGATTCGGCGATATTGTTGGATGAAGCGGCCCAGACCGACATTACGCGTATGCTTACGCGAGACTAGTTCTACCGACGTGCTTTGCACACAGGTGGCTGGCGGGTGTCAGTTTCTCCAACTTTAGTTGAATCGAGTGTGGCTACGCCCGGTCCTTGTGAAGGTTAAAACAGCACATACTTGACGAAAAATCGTTGTGGTTTTTGTATGCGTAGGTAAGAATGGTTCTTGCTAAGCCCGTAGCAGCAACGTAAAACTTGCAACAACAAAGTAGAGGACGTCTAACTTGTTTTTGCAGGGCATGTTGTGATGTGATATGGTCAAGACGTGATGAGTTATACGTTATTGTATGAGATGATCATGTTTTATAAAGTTATCGGCAACCGGCAGGAGCCTTATGGTTGTCTCTTTATTGTATGAATTGCGAAGGTCATGTAATTGCTTTACTTTATCACTATGAGTTAGCGATAGTAGTAGTAGTAGCAATAGTTGGCGAGACGACCATGATGCTACGATGAAGATCATGGTGTCAAGCCGGTGACGATGGAGATCATGACGATGCTTTGGAGATGGAGATCAAAAGCACAAGATGATGATGGCCATATCATGTCACATATTTTGATTGCATGTGATGTTTATCTTATTATGCTTCTTATTTTTTTTAGTATGGCGGTAGCATTATAAGATGGTCCCTTACAAAATTTCAAGGTAGAAGTGTTCTCCCTGAGTATGCACCGTTGTGAAAGTTCGTCGTGCCGAGACACCATGTGATGATCGGGTGTGATAAGCTCTATGTTCAAACACAACGGGTGTAAGACAGTTTTGCACATGCAGAATACTCGGGTTAATGTTGACGATCCTAGCATGTACAGACATGGCCTCAGAACACTGGAGATCGAAAGGTCGAGCGTGAATCATATAGTAGATATGATCAACATAAGATGTTCACCATTGAGAACTACTCTATCTCACGTGATGATCGGACATGGTTTAGTTGATTTGGATCAGATGATCATTTAGATGACTAGAGGGATGTCAATCTAAGTGGGAGTTCTTTAGTAATATGATTAATTGAACTTTAATTTATCATGAACTTAGTCCTGGTAGTATTAGCATATCTATGTTTTTTGTAGATCAATAGCTCGCGTTGTAGCTCCATTATGTTTGTATATGTTCCTAGAGAAAACTAAGTTGAAAGATGTTAGTAGCAATGATGCAGACTAGGTCCGTGATCTGATGATTATCCTCATTGCTGCACAAAAGTATTATGTCCTTGATGCACCAATAGGTCATAGATCTATTGCAGGAGCAGATGCAAACGTTATGAACTTTTGGCAAAGCTCAATATGATGTCTACTTAATAGTTTAATGCACCATGCTTTACGGCTTAGAACCGAGACTTCAAAAACGTTTTGAACGCCACGGAGCATATAAGATGTTCCAAGAGTTGAAATTAGTATTTCGTACTCATGCCCGTGTCGAGAGGTATGAGACCTTTGACAGTATTTTTCCTACAAGATAGAGGAGAATAGCTCAACCAGTGAGCATGTACTCAGATTGTCTGGGTATTACAAGTGCTTGAATGAGGTGGGAGTTAATCTTCCAGATAAGATAGTAATTGACAAAGTTCTCTAGTCACTATCACCAAGTTAGTAGAACTTCGTGATGAACTACAATATGCAAGGGATGACAAAAGTAATTCCCGAGCTCTTCGTGATGCTGAAAACGGCGAAGGTAGAAATCAAGAAAGAGCATCAAGTGTTGATGGTTAACAAGACCACTTGTTTCAAGTAAAGGGCAAAGGGATAGAAGGGGAACTTCAAGAAGAATGACAATCAAGTTTTCACTCCCGTGAAAAAAAACAAAGCTAAACTCAAGCCTGAAACTAAGTGCTTCTACTGCAAAGGAAATGGTCATTGGAAGTGGAACTGCCCTAGATACTTGGCGGATAAGAAGGATGGCAAAGTGAACAAAGGTATATTTGATATACAGATTATTGATGTTTAATTTAATAGTGTTCATAGCAACCCCTGGGTATTTGATACCGGTTCAGTTGCTAAAATTAGTAACTCGAAACGAGAGTTGCAGAATGAATAGGGACTAGTTAAAGGTGAAGTGACGATGTGTGTTGGAAGTGGTTCCAAGATTGATATGATCATCATCGCACACTCCCTATACTTTCAGGATTAGTGTAGAACCTAAATAAATGTTATTTGGCATTTGCGTTGAGCATGAATATGATTTGATCTTGTTTGTTGCAATAAGGTTATTCATTTAAAGTCATAGAATAATTGTTATTCTGTTTACATGAATAAAACCTTCGATGGTCATACACCCAATGAAAATAGTTTGTTGGATCTCGATCGTAGTAATACACATATTCATAATATTGAAGCCAACAGATGCAAAGTTTATAATGATAGTGCAACTTATTTGTGGCACTGCCGTTTAGATCATATTGGTGTAAAGCGCATGAAGAAACTCCATGTTGATGGGCTTTTGGAATCACTTGATTATGAATCACTTGGTGCTTGCGAACCGTGCCTCATGGGCAAGATGACTAAAACTCCGTTCTCAGGAACAATGGAGCGAGCAACCGATTTGTTGGAAATCATACATACTGATGTATGTGGACCGATGAGTGTTGAGGCTTGCGGCGGGTGTCGTGGTTTTGTCACGGCAGATGTCCTAGGGTAAGGAATTAGTCGCGAGGCCAACGCATCTATGTGGTAGCTTGAGAGGGGTTGAGCGGAATGGAGAGACGCAAGACAAGGGTTTAGACAACTTCGGGCCCCGGGAAACATCATCCGGTAATAGCCCTACATGCTGTTTGAGGCTAGATCTCATTATGATCCTCCTGGTGTCGCCGGTAAACCGGCTCTTGTGTCTAGCCCTAGAGATTGTTTCTTCTAACTTGTGAAAACTTGTCCCTCTTTGGGGAGCCCTTCCCCTCCTTATATATGTTGAAGGGGCGCGTTACATGACTAGTCCTAGTAGGATTAGGATTACTCTATTACAAGGAGTCCTAGTCAAGCTTCCTTCGTAGGAGAATATTCCTTCTGCTTTCTTCATAAACCGGCCCACCATAACATGAACCGGCCTTCTGGGCCTTGGGCCTTGTCATCCATGATCCGCCCGCCGGGTTAGCAGTGCATCGCCAAGTGTACATTGTCTCAAGTAAACCGCCAAGTCTGGCCGAGTTATATTTCTGGCCGGGTTACGCCGCGGGGTATATCCCCGACATTAGCCCCCAGTTTAATTTGGATTTATCCATGTTAAACTTGATCCTTCCTGCATACATAAACACGAGAACAAATTTGATAGGTTGTGCTCCAGGTTAAAATATTTTCCTCAACCGGCACCTGATCATCCTTATATCCTTGTCATTTCCTCCTTGATATGTATCCATGATCTCATAACAAATCTTCTTAGCGGATATTTTCAAACATTACCAATGCAAAAAATCCAGGCACTTCTTCTGAAAACTCCAGGTCAATAGACCAGCTTCATAATCAATTTTCTTGCAGAAGATATTTTGTAAATAAAGAATCCATTTGAATCGGCTTTCAATGCTTTGACTTGACAAAAATATTGGTCTTTGAAATATTCAACTGATATCCAGCTAGCTTGAGGATGCCGGTTTATGATTACCACCATTGTCGGGTTATAAAAACTGATAATTCTGGGTCATGACTGTTTATGGACACCGGGTTATGATTGTTGCCAACGCCGGGTCACACAATTAATCTTCTTGATTTTCCCAAAACTGAGAATTTGAAGATGTTCCTCCTTTATATGCATATTACCTGTAGCCCCCAAGTCTTAAGAGGAGAACATAGTGATAGATTAAGACTTGTTTCAATATAAATGTTGCAACCTTGAAGAAATCTAGATTGTTCATCCCAGTCACTAGTAAAAATTGAATACTCCATATTATGTAGCCCCCAAGTGCCGGGTTGTCATGCTTGCAGCAACCTGGGACTTGAATTTGCCTTATGCTCATAAAAACGTCAACCAGTGTAGCCCCCAAGGGTCGGGTCATTATGCAATGATGAGCAGGGACTTTGCAGATATTATCATGTAAACTTGAATATCAACGTGTAGCCCCCAAGGGCCGGTTTAGCAAGATAATACTGAGCTGGGACTTTATATATACTTCATTGAAAATAACATTATGTAATGTAACTCCCATCATGGGGCTTGAACCCACGTCCACAAGGTTAAGAGCTTTGTACTTTACCAACTGAGCAGTGAACCCTTCAATATAATGGATTAAGACTTGTGTGCCTTGAATTGTTGACAGGAGCAATTGGCAGCCCCCAAGGGCCGGCTCATTACGATGTGATGAGTCGGGTCTTCAATAAGGTGAGAAAACAATGACTTTGCATTAGGCCCCAAGTGCCATGGTGCATGCTGGCTGTGACATGGGACTTGCGTATTTGATATAATCACAATTTGAATAATGTAGCCCCCAAGTGCCGGGTCGTAAGCCTGCATCGACTCGAGACTATTCCTTTGTAGAATAAACCATTTCCATCGATGAAATAATATCCATTGCGCTTGAAGCAACTTTGAAAACCTTAATCATAATATTGATAACAATAATAAAAATCCAACCATGTTAGCTATTAAAGATTTGAATAATATAACTCGGTTTGAGGACCGGTTCCAGTGATGTTTGATCACACGGTTGGTTTTACCAAGCCAATGTAGTAAGGATGATAACCCAAAACTTGATTATTGATAACTCCTGCAATATTTCGCCGGTTTATAATAAAACCATACCGGGTTGTGATAAACACCGGATAATCCATATATGACACTGGCGATTTATAATCAAAAGCCAGGCCGGGTTAACAAACACCAGTCATTATCTTGTCTCATACTGGCGACTTATAGTCAAAGCCAGGCCGGGTTAATAAACACCGGTCATTGTCTTATCTCATACTGGCGACTTATAGTCAAAAGCCAGGCCGGTCATTATCTTACCTGCTTCTGCATAAAACAATGTTTAAAGTGTCCTGGTGGTTTATCGCCGGACGGGTCATAGTGCACAAACACATGATCTAAGTTTATAACTTGAACTGTGTACAAAATATAAAGTATGTATCATACCTGCGATTAAGTGTGTCACGATTAACCTTAATCCGGTAGTCAAAGATAATGATCCAAGGCACAAGTGTTGATGACTCCCTTGATTATTTGCCGGTTCATTATGAAACCGAACCGGGTTATGATGAACGTCGGTTTAACTGTAAACTAGTATTGGTGTTCATGACCCAGACTATAGCTCTGTAAATATAGATGTAGCGACAATTTTGTAGTTATCCCGTCTTGAATCAATGGACTTGGTTTGAAAAACCAATGACCTTGAAGATAAAGATTTGAGAAAACATAAAAAATGAAAAATAAAGTTTTTGGGCAAATAAGACCATGTAGTCGAGGATTTTTACGAGCTGCCTGGCTCCAAATTCGAGGATTTTTATGAGCTGCCAAGCTACTGTCATTAACCATTTTAGCAAGGCCTGTAAGATGCTCCGCAATCCTTAACCAAATCATCGATGACAAGCTAACCAATGTTTCAAAATCTCGTAAAGATTTTGTCTTTTGGTAATCAACTCGATGATCATCAATTTAACGTGGCCAAGTTCAGGGTCTCGAAGGATTGACTTGTGGCAGGTTCGACGGGTCATACCAGGTTTACCTGGACGGCGTGATTTACTTGAGGCAGGCAGGTTAATCCGGGGTTTTAGGTGCATGCACCGGGCTTCCAAGCCATGTTCACTACAAGGGTATTCAACTCAATGCGAGCCCCCAGGTAGTTTGTGAGCCGTTTGCTCATCAGGGCATATGTTTGAGCTGGGTTAGGCACCAAAACTGTCTTTTACCCCTCATCATCATGTGGAAATTGCCGAAGCAACCAGAGCAGTGCTCTTATGATGGGCTTCATACCGCCGCCGGCTCAAGAGGCCATGGGAAACTCCCTTGCCCGCGGAAGCCCCCATGTGATTCTTGTTTGTATAGAAAAGATGGTTGATTCCTTGATTTATCAAGGG
The DNA here is from genome assembly GCA_902687465.1 of Secale cereale. NCBI lineage: Eukaryota > Viridiplantae > Streptophyta > Magnoliopsida > Poales > Poaceae > Secale > Secale cereale. The sequence goes on from LR738715.1 coordinate 111,589,657, forward strand.
CGCCGGTTTAGGAGGCCATGGAAAGCTTCTGTAGAAACTCCCATGTGATACTCCTTTGTGAAAAACACGGCTGGTTCCGAGATTCTATCAAGGGCGCCGGTTTAAGAGGCCATGGAAGGTTTCTTTCGAAGCCCCCATGTGATACTCTTTTGTGTGAAAGACACGGCTGATTCCTTGATTCTATCAAGGGATCCGGTTTAAGCGGCCATGGAAAACTTCCTTGCACAGAAGCCCCCATGTGATACTCTTTCTGAGCTGTGCTCGCGGGGTACCTATGTTTGAGTTATGATGTGCAACAAACTCTGTTTGGTCCCTTTAATAAATAATTGTCCTGCATATCAAAATATACGGATCAAAGTAATTGTTTTCTTGATGAAAACGATATATATCAAGAAAATAGATTTATATGGATATCACCTGATGTATTTGGACCTTATGATCCTCATCGGTGCCTATTAGCCAACCCGGTATGTTCAATAGACCGGACCACAGGGCAGACAGTAAAACGACCGCAGCATCAGAGGCAGCACAGACACATGAGTCGGGCGCAGTTGTAAACCGGCGTAGATGAGCAAGTTGTCCTCCGCGTTGTAAACTGGTGTGGACGCGTGAACCGGCCGTCCGTTCATCAGGTAATGTGACACGGAGGAAAACGCCATTGTAGAACGTTGCCTGTGCGTGTTTTATATCCGCAGTATAACAATGATTTTACCTATATAAAAAACACCAATAGGGCAGTGTAATGGTGCTGAGAGGAAATAAAATGTCCTGATAAAATATATAAGAGGGATAACACCTAATTTGCTCGAACAACAGATGGCTCGGCCGGCGCCAATGGGCTAGTTGCCCTCCTCGCGAGAGACGGCCACGGCGTTGTAAACCGGCGCGGTCGCGAGAGACGGATACGGTGTTGTAAACCGGTGTGGGAGTCCGTTGAGTAACGACGACCACTTGAGTCGAATGATGTTGGCGTGCCTCCATCTACGCGGTATAATATCACTTTGTAATGAATAATTCTCCTGCATATAAAATACAGCAGTGCAAAGTAGTTTTGCCCGAATGAATTAATATGTGCTTAAAAAACAAGGTAAATAGCACCTGATATTTGTCGGAGGTCAACCCAGCTGTGATAACAAAGCGACCATAAAAATCAGCCGGTAGGTACAGTTCGCCGCGGCATTGCAAATGGTGCCGACGAGCAAGTTGTCCTCCGCATTGTAATCCGGCGCTGTCGGGGAACGAATCGACGAGCACCTATGGGACCGGCGGACCGAGCCCCTTTCGGTTCGGCAGGGGCGAAGATCGCACGAAGAGCGGATCGAGGCGAAACACACGAGCAGTTTACCCAGGTTCGGGCCGCATGGATGCGTAAAACCCTACTCCTGCTTTGTGGTTTGTATTGAGTTCTTGCTCGGGAGCGCTGAGTGCTACAGTACACACCAGTAGCTAACGAGACCGAGCGTGAGTGTTCTGCTCCCACCTTCTACGTTGCGCATGGGCCTCCTTTTATATGCTCAAGGGTTCACCGACAGGTGGCAACGTAGACAAGGGTAAAAATGAAAAGGTGTTGCGGTTGGTACAACTACCTGTACAGTGTATCATACCTAACTCTGACGGCAGGGGACAAGGGCATTAAATGCCCGTCTGCGTCGCCCAAATAGTGCAAAAGGGGTTGTCAGGGACGCCACCGTTTGCCACGATGGCAAACTTGTCAGCACCGCTTGCCACCACGCAGCGCTGGCTGCACAGCCTCCCGCCACGTACGCCTGGAAGGGTCCTAGAGCGACACGTTGGTGGATGTGCTGGAGCGCGGGTACGGAGTGGTAGCTTGCCGCGGCAAGCGCCTTGCCGCGGTCATTGTCTTGTCGCGTCCGGGAGCTCGTCGCGTCCGGGAGCTCGTCACTCACCGGGCCTTGCCGGGACGCATGGCACGTCCCGGCAAGTTCCTCAAGATGCCTTGGTTGGCCTTCCCGGCAAGCTCCTCTTGCCGGGGCCTTGTCTCCATGGCTTGAATACTTTGTTATAGAATGGCTCCAAAGGAACCACGGAGGACCTTGGCGGTCACCCGGAAAGCCTTGTCGCGGGATGCTGCGACTGCCCGTGCACAAGTTCGGGATACTAGGGTACCCCTACTCTAGTACACCGATAGGCACGGACGCATGGACCGGTCGCGAGAGCGGACAGGCGAATCGTCCGTGGCGTTGTAGAGTGGCGCGGATGGGCGAATCGTGCCATATTTTTATAAATTGGGCCGTAAAGCGACTATTTGCACATATATTCATCATGGCATGGTCATCGCTCTCGCAGTGAACAATTACCCTGCATAAACAATATTGCAGACCAAGACAAAGATAAACTATTTTTTGACAAAAACAATATATGCTAATAACACAAAATTGGATGGATATCACCTGAATGCCAGATGATCTTTGTTTGGTCCATAAATGAAATTATATATATGGAGGCCCAGCAATGGCGTGGATGGGCATATCTCTAGTGCCAGTAACAATAGATGACCCTGAGCTTTTGAACCGAAACTTTTTGATAGTCCGACCGGAACTTTTTGATAATCCAGAACTTTTGAACCGGAACCTCTTGATAACCCGGTCAGAACTTTCTGAGCCGGAACTTTTTGATAATCCAGAACTTTTGAATCGGAACCTCTTGATAACCCGGCCGGAACCTTTTTGAGCCGGAACTTCTGGACCTGGAACTTTTTGATAATCCGGAACTTTTGATAATCCGGAATTTATTGAGCCGGAACCTTTCAATTAACCTAAGTCGGAACCCTTTGGCGACTCGGAAGGAACCTTTTAGTGATTCGGCTGGAACTTTACATCGAGGCGGTTGGAACTTTTTGCCGATTCAGATGGAACCTTTCGTCGAGGCGGTCGGAACTCTTTGGCGATTCAGACGGAACTTTTCGTTGAGGCGGTCAGAACTCTTCAATGATCCGGCCAGTACTTTCCGTTGAGCCGTCCGGAACTTCTTCAATAAGCTGAGCGGAGCTTCTTCATCCCTGAGATAGCGCTCTCCAAGAACTCAACCCCACCCTGCGCAGGCCCCACGATGGACGCCAACTGTCGTGGTTTTGTCACGGCAGATGTCCTAGGGTAAGGACTTAGTCGCGAGGCCAACTCATCTATGTGGTAGCTTGAGAGGGGTTGAGCGGAATCAAGAGACGCAACGCAAGACAAGGGTTTAGACAGCTTCGGGCCCCAGGAAACATCATCCGGTGATAGCCCTACATGTTGTTTGAGGCTAGATCTCATTATGATCCTCCTGGTGTCGCCGGTAAACCGGTTCTTGTGTCTAGCCCTAGAGATTGTTTCTTCTAACTTGTGAGAACTTGTCCCTCTTTGGGGAGCCCTGCCCCTCCTTATATATGTTGAAGGGGCGGGTTACATGACTAGTCCTAGTAGGATTAGGATTACTCTATTACAAGGAGTCCTAGTCATGCTTCCTTTGTAGAAGAATATTCCTTCTGCTTTCTTCATAAACCGCCCCACCATAACATGAGTCGGCCTTCTGGGCCTTGGGCCTTGTCATCCATGATCCGCCCGCCGGGTTAGCAGCGAATTGCCAAGTGTACATTGTCTCAAGTAAACCGCCAAGTCCGGTCGGGTTATATTTCTGGCCAGGTAACGCCGCGGGGTATATCCCCGACAGCGGGTATCTTTATTTTCAGACCTTCACTGATGATTTGAGCAGATATGGGTATATCTACTTGATGAAGCACAAGTCTGAAACATTTGAAAAGTTCAAAGAATTTCAGAGTGAAGTAGAGAATCATCGTAACAAGAAAATTAAGTTTCTACGATCTGATCGCGGAGGCAAATATTTGAGTTACGAGTTTGGTCTTCATTTAAAACAATGTGGAATAGTTTCACACCTCATGCCACCCGGAATACCATAGCATAATGATGTGTCCGAACGTGGTAATTGTACTTTATTTGATATAGGTGCGATCTATGATGTCTCTTACCCATTTACCACTATCGTTTTGGGTTATGCATTAGAGACAGTTGCATTCACGTTAAATAAGGGCACAATCAAAATCCGTTGAGAGGACGCCTTATGAACTGTGGATTGGCAAGAAACCAAAGTTGTTGTTTCTTAAAGTTTGGGGCTGCGATGCTTATGTGAAAAAAGCTTCAACCTGATATGCTCGAACCCAAGTCGGAGAAATGTGTCTTCATAGGATACCCAAAGGAAACTGTTGGGTACATCTTCTATCACAGATCTGAAGGCAAGATATTCGTTGCTAAGAATGGACCATTTCTAGAGAAGGAGTTTCTCTCGAAAGAAGTGAGTGGGAAGAAAGTGAAACTTGATGAGGTAATTGTACCTTCTCCCAAATTGGAAAGTAGTACATCACAGAAACTAGTTCCAATGATTCCTACACCTATTAGCAAGGAAGCTAATGATGACGATCATGAAACTTCAGATCAAGTTACTACTGAACCTTGTAGGTCAACCAGAGTGCGTTCCGCACCAGAGTGGTGCGGTAACCCGGTTCTGGAAGTCATGTCACTAGACCATAATGAACCTACGAACTATGAAGAAGCAATTACGAGCCCAGATTCTACAAAATGGCTTGAGGCCATGAAATCTAAGATGGGATCCATGTATGAGAACAAAGTGTGGACTTTGGTTGACTTACCCGATGATCGGCAAGCCATTGAAAATAAATGGATCTTTAAGAGGAAGACTGACGCTGATGGTACTGTTACTATCTAAAAAGCTCGACTTGTTGCGAAAGGTTTTCGACAAGTTCAAGGAGTTGACTACGATGATATTTTGTCACCCATAGCGATGCTTAAGTCTGTTCGAATCATGTTAGCAATTGCTGCATTTTATGAAATCTGGCAAATCGATAACAAAACTACATTCTTTAATAGATTTATTAAAGAAGAGTTGTATATGATGCAACCAGAATGTTTTGTCAATCCTAAAGGTGCTAACAAAATGTGCAAGCTCCAGCGATCCATCTATGGACTGGTTCAAGCATCTCGGAGTTGGAATATACACTTTGATAAGTTGATCAAAGCATATAGTTTTATACAGACTTGCGGTGAAGCCTGTATTTACAAGAAAGTGAGTGGGAGCACTACATCCTTACTGATAAGTATATGTGAATGACATATTGTTGATCGGAAATGATGTAGAATTTTCTGGAAAGCATAAAGGAGTGTTTGAAAGGAGTTTTTCAAAGAAAGACCTCGGTGAAGCTGCTTACATATTGAGCATCAAGATCTATAGTGATAGATCAAGATGTTTGATAAGGTTTTTCAATGAGTACATACATTGACAAGTTTTTGAAGTAGTTCAAAATGGAACAGGCAAAGAAAGAGTTCTTGCCCGTGTTGCAAGGTATGAAGTTGAGTAAGACTCAAAAACCCAACTACGGTAGAATATAGAGAAAGAATGAAAATCATTCCCTATGCCTCAGCCATAGGTTCTATAAAGTATGCCATGCTGTGTACCAAACCTGTTGTGTACCTTGCCATGAGTTTGGCAAGGAGGTACAAAAGTGATCCAGGAATAGAACACTGGACAGCGGTCAAAATTATCCTTAGTTACTGGATGACTAAGGAAATGTTTCTCGATTATGGAGGTGATAAAGAGTTCGTTGTAAAGAGTTACATCAATGCAAGCTTTGACACTAATCCAGATGACTCTAATTATCAATCTGGATATGTATTGAAAGTGGGAGAAATTAGCTAGAGTAGCTCCATGCCGAGCATTGTAGACATAGAAATTTGCGAAATACATACGGATCTGACTGTAATAGATCCGCTGACTAAACTTCTCTCATGAAGCAAAACATGCTCACAACTTAGTACTCTTTGGGTGTAAAATCACATGGCGATCTGAACTAGATTATTGACTCTAGTAAAACCCTTTGGGAGTTGATCACATGGCGATGTGAACTGTGGATGTTATTCACATAACGATGTGAACTAGATTATTGACCCTACTTCAAGTGGGGGACTGAAGGAAATATGCCCTAGAGGCAATAATAAAGTTGTCATTTGTATTTCCTAATATCATGATAAATGTTTATTATCCATGCTAGAATTGTATTAACCCGAAACTTAGTACATGTGAATACATAGACAAAACAGAGTTTCCCTAGTATGCCTCTACTAGACTAGCTCATTGATCAAAGATGGTTATGTTTCCTAGCCATAGGCATGAGTTGTCATTTGATCAACGGTATCACATCATTCTCCTAATGATGTGATGGACAAGACCCATCCGTTAACTTAGCAACTTGATCGTTTAGTTTTACTGCTATTGCTTTTTTCATGACTTATACATGTTCCTATGACTATGAGATTATGCAACTCCCGAATACCGGAGGAACACCTTATGTGCTATCAAACGTCACAACGTAACTGGGTGATTATAAAGATGCTCTATAGGTGTCTCCGAAAGTGTTTGTGGTGTTGGAGAGGTATCTCTGGGCCCTCTCGGTAATACACATCACAATAAGCCTTGCAAGGAAATGACTAATGAGTTAGTCACGAGATGATGTATTACGGAACGAGTAAAGAGACTTGCCGGTAACATGATTGAACTAGGTATGATGATACCGACGATCAAATCTCGAGCAAGTAACATACCGATGACAAAGGGAACAACGTATGTTGTTATGTGGTTTGACCGATAAAGATCTTCGTAAAATATGTAGGAGACAATATGAGCATCAAGGTTCCGCTATTGGTTATTGATCGGTGATGTGTCTCGGTCATGTCTACATATTTCTCGAACCCGTAGGGTCCGCACGCTTAATGTTCGATAATGATTTGTATTATGAGTTATGTGATTTGATGACCGACGTTTGTTCGGAGTCCCGGATGAGATCACGGACATGACGAATAGTCTTGAAATGGTCTAGACGTAAAGATCGATATATTGGAAGGCTATATTCGGACATCGGAAAGGTTCCGAGTGATTCGGGTATTTTTTGGAGTACCGGAGAGTTACGGGAATTCGTATTGGGCCTTAATGGGCCATATGGGAAAGGTGAGAAATGCCTCAAGGGTGGCAATGCCCCTTCCCCATGGACTGGTCCGGATTGGACTAGGGAAAGGGGTTGCCCCCTTCCTTCCTTCTCCTTCTCCCTTCCCCTTTTCCTATTCCATGTGGGAGGTGGAATCCTACGAGGACTAGGGAGTCCTAGTAGGACTCCACACTTTGGGTGCGCCCTATGAGGGCCGGCCTCCTCCTCCCTCCATCCTTTATATACATGGCCAGGGGCACCCCATAGACACACAAGTTGATTTGCAAGCCGTGTGCGTTGCCTCCCTCCACAGTTAAACACCTTGGTCATATCGTTGCAGTGCTTAGGCGAAGCCCTGCACCGGTAACTTCATCATCACCGCCACCTTGCCATCGTGCTGACGAAACTCTCCCGTGATGCTCAACCGGATCAAGAGCTCGTGGGATGTCATTGAGCTGAACATGTGCTGAACGCGGAGGTGCCGTACGTTCGGTGCTTGGGTCGGTTGGATCGCGAAGACGTACGACTACATCAACCACGTCACTAGACGCTTCCGCTTTCGGTCTACCAGGGTACGTAGACAAACTCTCTGTCGGTGTAAAAAAGAGGGGTACACTTTTTGTACCCCTATGACTGTGCACAGGCAGTCTGAGCTACGGGCACCACCACACCAAGGATGGCGAGGAAGGCGAGCCGGGGCAAGACCGAAGCTTGATGGAGATTGGAACAACGCCAAGAACAAGATCACAAGGAGCAAAGGGGCGAAGCGGCTTTCTCCGGCAAGGTCCTTGCCGGGAGCCAGTTTTAGCAGCTCTGGCAAGACCCTTGCCGGGGCCGGCTCTGGCAGCCCCGGCAAGACCCTTGCCGCGGCAGCTCGCCCCGCGCCTACGGAGCAGATCGCCCTTGAGTCCACCGCCCCCATGGGGCGAGGATTCGGGAGATATCCCCGTGGTGGCATGCAGATATTTGTGAAGACATCCAAGATCAGATACAAGTTAAGAAGACGACGACCCTTGGCGGGATCCCAGCCAAGGAGAACCACAAGGCCTCTGGCAAGCACCTTGCTGGGGATGACAGTAGGCACCGCGACAAGACCCTTGCCGGGGCCCCGGCAAGGCCCTTGCCGAGGACACCCGCAGGGCCACCATCAGGCCCGCACCAACTGTATTTCCACCGACCCACGCAGCTGCCGACCCGACCAGCTGGACAGGCTCCTGCGTGGCAACCTACAGATCTTCGTGGAGACCCGCCGTTGCGCCACCTCAGCTGCCTGTCTGCCTACATGGCACCTCAGGCACCGCTGGCCAGGGCACGTGTCAACACGAGGAGGAGCGGCGACGGACAAGACGGACGTCTCCCCTCGTTCCTGATAAAGCAAGGACACCTAAGCTAAGCGCATTAAATGCGCCTTGTCCTGTAATGCGAGGGATAACCTCGCATCTCTGCACCCTTTCCACCTCCTGTGTGCCACTGTGGCAACCCCTTTTTCCTATAAAAGGAAGCCCGAGGCGACCAGGAGGAGGATTCGGCTTTTTAGAACTCCTCACGACTCTCTAGATCCACTCTTCTCTCAACCCCGCGCCCCGCAACCGTAGTAGGGATTCTTGTGATCCCATAGGTGTCGATCCAAATACACCGACATCTTTGGCGCGCCAGGTAGGGGGCACAGTTGTGAGAATCGGCTTTGGCAGTCAGTTCGACGCATCTTCATCGTCATGGCGCCCAAGAAGAAGACGACGGTGGCGGTTGGCTAGTTGGAAGCCGGACAGCCCGTCCCGACGCGTGCGAGCAGCGGACCGGTCGTGGAAAGAACCCGGGGCGCTGCTCGCGAACACCAACGCCATCCCAGCAGCCGGAGTTTGGGAGGTGGCGATGTTTGTGCGCCTGGTAACGGGCCGCACACCGCCAGTTCCAAAGATGGAGCCCGGCACTCCGCGGGTGGCGTGGGGCCTTCCCAGGTCACGGCCGCATCACCCGAAGGCGACGCAAGGGCCTCCAGAACTCCCACGCCGGCGCCAACAGCGCGCTCTTCTCAAGTAGCGCGCGACGAACAGTGTCGTCACCCCAAAGATCCCGGACGTCGCCATGGGAAGGGCCCCGAGCGCCACTCCCGGGACGTAGAAGACCTGCCCGCCCGCCGAAGCGCTGGTGAAGACGATAGGCGGCCGCGGGATCGTGATGGAGCTCCCCCTGACACGGTCAGCGGTCGAAGCGCGTCACAGTCCGTGCAGGTTTCGCTACCTTTGACACCAGCCGAAGCTTTGGCGCGCGCAGTTGCTCCTCGACTTTCCTACCGTTACGGGGAAACTCGACGAATGGAGAGCCACCGTCCGAAGCCTTGTCGCAGTCGCCAACAAGGATGATCTAAATCCAGCGGAGCTCCCAGGTCGACGCTCCGATGGAGTCCCACGCACCGGCGGCGGGAGAGCCGGCAGCGCCGTGGCTACGGTGCATTCACCTCCTCCTCGCCCAGTGCCGCGTGCGTCGACTCGTCGAGACGTCGTGGGCGACGCCATATCCATAACGTCGTCCGTCCCACGAACCCGCGGCGACCAGCGTCAAGTTCTTCAGGAGCGGGCTCATGAAGACGCTCGAACCACCATCGAGCGCCGGCGCGGAATGCGCCACCAGTCAGACAGGCGAGCAGGGCCTGCTGCAGACCACCCAGCACCGGAAAGCCCTGGAGGTCTACCTTACGAGGTAGGTTGTCCAGTTTTTACCCGTGAGTTGCGGCAGTTCGAGTGGCCCTCTCACCGCACCTTCAAGCCTGACGTTGGCGAGAAGTATAACGGCAAGACCCACCCGTCGGAGTTCCTCAGCATCTACACCATTGCGATGCAAGCTGCTGGGGCCCGCGATGATAAGGTGCTTGCGAATTACTTCCCGTTGGCTCTTAAACCTAACGCCATGTCATGGTTGATGCACTTGCCAGTAGACTCTATTTCCTCCTCGTCCGACTTGTGGCATGAGTTTGTTGGCGCCTTTACTGGAGGCCACCAAGCCCATGGCCAAGCAAGAGACCTGCATGTCATACCCTAGAAGGAAGGCAAGAGTCTGCGCAAGTACATACAGAGATTCAGCCGGGTACAGTACAATATCCCCGATGTTCACCCTGCCGTCATCATCAGCGCGTTCCACCAGAACGTGCGCAACCGCAAGATGCGCGAAGAACTGGCGATGACCAAGGTGAAGGATGTGGCGGAACTCTATGTTCTTGCTGATAGATGTGCCCGGGCAGAAGAGGGAAGGAAGTACCCCGGCAAAGGCGCCAATGCGGAAACCGACTCTTCGGACGACGATACTACCACCCCAGCGAAGAAGGGCCGGAACCGTAACAGGAAGCGCAAGGGGAAGGCCGTGCTTGCCGTCGAGGGATCTGAGGACACCGGCTCCGCCAAGAAAACCAAGGCGGGTGATCCTGACAAGGAAATTGCCGGGTGTCTCGCCTGCCGGGCCTTGGCGGCTGCCGAGAAGCCAAGAAACTCCGGCAAGCGATACTGCAAGATCCATCGCACCAAAGGCCATGATCTCCAGGACTGCCACCAGGTTGAGCTCCTTGCTGAGAAGCAAAGGGCTGAATACGAGAGGCGGGACAAGGAGAAGGGCCAAGACGGCGCTGAGGGGTCTAGCAAGAAGCATGACGGCCAAGCAGGCCGTCGCGGCAAGGAGAAACAGCAGGAAAGGCCCGCCCGGGGCCGCGACAGAAGACCTGAAGACGACGATCACGGAGAGGACGATGAGTCCGGTGGCCAAGAGTTTCAGAAAGCTACGGACGCCATGTGCATCGATGGTGGCGCCTCGCTGCATGCTTCTCACCGCCAGCTTAAACAGTGGGCGCGTGAGATTATTGCAGCGGAGCCATCGTCCGGTGCCCAAAAGCCGCTGAAATGGTCCAGCACACCTATCATCTTTGACGCCGAGGATCACCCTGATCGCACTACTGCAGTTGGGTGCTTGCCATTGTTGGTTTCACCGACAATACGCAACCTCAAGGTAACAAAGATGCTATTCGATGGCGGGGCCGGTCTGAACCTACTCTCGCCGAACGTGATCGAGAAGCTGCAAGTTCCTGATGGAGACCTTGAAGAGACGGGCACATTTCAGGGGGTCAACCCAGGGAGAAGCCAACCGAAGGGGAAAGTCACGCTGCCCGTGACTTTTGGAAGTGACCTGAACTATAGGACAGAGAGGATCGTGTTCGATGTTGCCAAGATCCCCTTGCCTTACAACGGGATCCTTGGCCGCCCAGCGCTGGCCAAGTTTATGGCAGCATCACACTACGCCTACAACACCCTGAAGATGCCAGGGCCTGTGACGATCATCACCATCCCCTCCGATAAGAAGGATGCGCTGGTTTGCGCTGACCAACTGTATCAGCAGGCGATCGCAGCAGCTGCCGCTACAAGGGCACTTGCTCGTGCCACTGGAGCCCTGGGAGGGAAGAAGAAGAAGACCGGTGAGACCTCGGACACCCACTCCGGCAAGCGCACCTCTTCGGAGTGCTGTGCTCCCGTCGAGGACGTGCCACAGAGCTCCACCGGAAAGAAGAAGGCGGGTGAGACCTCGGACACCCACTCCGGCAAGCGCACTTCTTCGGAGTGTCGCGCCCCCGTCGAGGATGTGCCAGAGAGCTCTACCGGCAGGAACAAGAGATCCAGGGCCACACCGCCAGGAACCAAGAGGGTTTCTGTCAAGGAGGACGGCACGGGAGGGGCTTTTACCATAAGCTCCGCCCTTGACAACAAATAGGAAGACGCGCTTGTCACCTTCCTGTGGGCGAATGTCGACGTGTTTGCCTGGCAAGCATCCGACATCCCCGGCGTTCCCAGGGAGGTGATTGAGCACCACCTTGTTGTCTGTCCTCATCCGCGGCCCGTCAAGCAGAAGGTCAGGAAGCAAGCTTTGGAACGGCAAGAGTTCATCACCGAAGAGATCCGGAAACTGGAAGTTTCGGGTTTGGTAAGAGGAGTGCTCCACCCAACGAGGTTGGCCAATCCAGTGGTAGTGCGCAAGGCAAATGGGAAGTGGAGGCTGTGTATTGATTACACGGATATCAATAAAGCTTGTCCCAAGGACCCCTTCCCGTTGCCGCGCATAAACAAGATTGTTGACTCCACGGCAGGGTGTGACCTGCTGTCATTCCTCGATGCCTACTCCGGCTACGACCAGATCTTCATGGCAAGAGAAGACGAAGAGAAGACAGCATTCATCACCCCATGTGGTACGTATTGTTTTGTACGAATGCCTTTCGGGTTGAAGAGTGCTGGCTCGACGTTTGCAAGGGCAGTCCAGATTGGTTTTGAACCCCAGCTCCATAGAAATATGGAGGCTTATATGGATGATATAGTGGTCAAAACCAAGAACAAGGCAACCCTTGTACCGGATTTACAAGAAACATTTGTAAACCTACGCAAGATCAACCTCAAGCTGAACCCTGAGAAGTGCGTCTCCGGCATCCCGTCTGGCAAGCTTCTCGGGTTCTTTGTATCGCAGCGTGGGATAGAAGCCAATCCGAACAAGATCAAAGCTATAGAGCAGATTGAAGCACCCAAACGGGTCAAGGATGTGCGTCAGCTTGCTCGCTGCGTTGCCGCCATGAGCAGATTCATTTCCAAGTATGCCGAGCGCGCCCTCCCCTTTTTCAAGATTTTGAAAAAGGCGGGCCCAATGGAGTGGACGCCAAAAGCCGAAGCAGCATTACAAGATCTGTAGAGGTATCTTTCCTCCACGCCAATACTGGTTGCGCCTAGACCACAAGAACTGTTGCTGCTATACTTAGCAGCAACAAACCAGGTGGTCAGCGCCGCACTAGTGGCGCAGAGAGAAATCGATGATGAGGTGAAAGCAACAACAGAGCCTGATGCCACTAGTGCAGAGGCGACACAGCCGGTTGGAGTACAGCCGAAGAAGAAAATGATGCAGCACCTGGTCTACTTTGTTAGCTCCCTCTTGCAGGGGGCTAGATCAAGGTACTCCGGTGTGCAGAAATTGCTCTTCGGCCTTCTTATGGCCTCGAGGAAGCTGCGTCACTACTTCCAGGCGCACGAGATCACTGTCGTCACTCGCCTCCCTCTGCAACGGATATTGCACAATCCAGACGCGACGGGAAGGATTGTAGAGTGGGCACTGGAGTTGTCTAGCTTTGGCCTCAAGTTTGAAAGTACCTCGACAATTCAGAGCCGAGTCCTGGCAGAGTTCATCGCAGAATGGACCACAACGCCTGATGAAGAAGTCCAGGAAACTGCTCTCCCCGGCAAAGAGGCGAGTTGCAACTGGATCATGTACTTTGATGGGGCTTTCTCCTTACAGGGCGTCGGGGCTGGCGTACTGCTGGTCGCGCCCACTGGAGAGCACCTCAAGTACGTGGTCCAGATGCACTTCCCTAGGGAGGTATCAATGAACAACACTGCTGAGTACAAGGGGCTGCTTGCTGGTCATAGGATCGCGGCAGACCTCGGAATCAAGAAGCTCATTGTCAGGGGCGACTCGCAGCTTGTCGTCAAACAAGTCAACAAGGATTACCAGAGCCCATTGATGAAGGCCTACGTCGATGAAGTGAGAAAGTTGGAAGAGCGATTTGACGGTATACAGGCGGAGCACGTTCCCCGAGCGGAGAACGACATCGCCGATTACCTGACAAAGCGCGCTGCCCTCAAGCTACCTGTGGAACCAGGTACCTTTGTGCTTCAGCTTTCTCAGCCATCCGTTGATCCATCAACAGAGGAGAACAAGAGGAGGAAATCAGGGCCCGGCAAGTACTTTCCCGCCGAGCTCCCCGGAGCCGCCGGCAAGGATGTTGCTGGAGACACTAAGCCCGCCACCGGAGGGCTAACTCCGGCGGAGCGTCAAGCTTTTGCCGTCGAGATGGCCGCTCCCTTGGCGGAGGAAATGCCTTTGGTCCTTGCCACCGAGCCCCAGGCTCCAGCGTGGGCGCAGCATACCATCTGATTCCTTCAGACTTGGGAACTTCCTGAGGAGCAGGAAGAAGCGGAGAAAGTAGCCCATCGGTCTGCCATGTACCAGTTCGTCGATGACGTCCTGTACAGAAGGAGACCAAACGGTGTGAAATTGAAGTGCATCCCTCGAGACGAAGGACTGGAGCTGTTGGCAGAGATACATGGAGGCATATGTGGGTCCCACATAGGGTCGAGAGCCCTTGCCGGCAAGGCATTCCGGCAAGGCCTCTTTTAGCCCACTGCCCTCCAGGATGCGACAGCACTGGTCACCAGGTGTGAAGCGTGCTAGTTCCATTCAAAGAAACTTCATCAACCAGCTCAAGCCCTTCAAACCATTCCTCTCTCCTGGCCCTTCTCGGTCTGGGGGCTCGACATACTGGGCCCTTTCCCCCGCGCCGTCGGGGGCTTTGAGTACTTGTACGTTGCAATCGACAAGTTCACAAAGTGGCCAGAGGTGGAGGCAGTAAGGAAGGTCACAGCTCAGTCAGCCATCAAGTTCTTCAAGGGACTAGTGTGCCGTTTTGGTGTGCCCAACCGGATCATCACCGACAACGGCACACAGTTTACAAGCCGCACCTTCATTCAATATACCCAAGACCTCGGCAGCAGAGTCTGTTTTGCTTCCGTTGCTCACCCCCGAAGCAATGGTCAAGCTGAGAGGGAAAATGCTGAAGTGCTGCGAGGATTAAGGACAAAGACCTTTGACAGGCTGCACAAGAGCGGGAGGCGCTGGATTGATGAATTGCCGGCGGTTCTTTGGTCGATCAGAACGACGCCAAATCGAGCCACCGGCCAGACGCCCTTTGCCCTGATATACGGGGTAGAAGCAGTTCTCCCCACAGAACTCATATACGGATCACCTCGAGTGCTCGCTTATGACAAGCTTGAGCAAGAGAAACTGCGACAAGACGACGCAATGCTCCTTGAGGAAGATCGTCTTCAGGCGGCTGTGAGAGCAGCACGCTACCAGCAAGCCTTGTGCCGCTACCATAGCCGCAAGATCCGTGCCCGAAGCTTTGAGGAAGGCGACCTTGTTCTCCGGCGCGTTCAATCGGCCAGGAATACGAACAAGTTGATGCCAAAGTGGGAAGGCCCTTATCGGGTAATACGAGTCACCAGGCCTGGCGCTGTCCGCCTGGAGACCAAGGATGCCGTTCCGGTGAGTAATTCCTGGAACATCGAGCATCTTCGCAAGTTTTACCCATAAGGCCCGGCTTGCCGGGCCCCGCGGCAAGCCATCCTTTTGTACAAGCCTTGCCGGCAAGGCATGTAACCCTTTGTACAAAGCCAGGCGTAGACCCTGAGCATAAATGAATGAAGCGCTGGCGCCCTAAGTTATAGCATGCATGCTGAGTCGAGTCTCGTCCTTGGTTAGGGTTGATAGTGCTTAGCGGCGGCTAACCCCTACCTTAGAGGTCGAGTCTTTGTCTTTCCTCTGTCTTCTTTGGTTCACAGGACGCGCAGACATCCTTGCCGAAGCCACTTGGGGGAAGGAAAGAAGAACAGACCAGCGCATAGGCCCCGGCGAGCCAGTGTTACCGGAGGCTGCAAGGGCAAGAATTCGCCCACGGCAGACCAGGGTTGCCAGGGGCTGCAGCTTCAGATAAGTTCTTTATCCCTTATAATGCATTCCATTATGGACTGAGGTATGTGAAACCTTGTTCTTTTCCTTAAAGCTACCGTGCTCCCATAACTCTAGGCCCTAGGGCTCGTTCCTGGGACTAAGTTTGGTCGTAGTCGCGGCAGCAAAAGGATGAAACGAGGAGCCTGAGCCCACTTCATCCCTGCCTCCGCCAAAGGCGTGAGAAAGGTCGAGCGGAGTAGGGAAACGGCAGGCCCTGTTGCCGGGCGAGAAAATGTTTATCTTAGAGATATCAAGGATTTATTCCCTGTTGTGGGTTTTTACCTACGAGCAAATGACCCGGCAAACATTCCTTTTTCATTAAAAACATTCCATTCAGGTACGGTGCATAGGGAATGAAAAACATGAACAAGGAGATTACAAGTTTTAAACTTAACAGATGCCCAAAGGCTTACAGACTAAAAAGAGATAAGATGCACGTAATGCTTTCTTGTCCCTCTCCTCGGGAGGTAGGTCAAGGAGGCGAGAAGGGAAAAAGGGGCGCTTAGGCGAGCTACGGGTGGCAGGAGACACCAAGAGGACATCTCGGCGGTCGCCCAAGGACTGGGCGGTGATGACGGCGCCGGAGGCAGAGCTCGAAGACGAGGCGGCAGGACGTCAGTACGCGTTGAAGGCGTCGGTGCCCGCGTACTCCGACGTGACGACCTTGCCGCCCACCTTCTTCCTCTTCCTCTTCCGCAGCCTCCCTACGCCAGCCACCAAGGAGACGGCCCCGAGAAGTTCAAGGAGCCGGTGACGCGGATGATGGGGTCGCCGGTGCCACCAAGAGCGGCGCCCGACACCTAGTCGGACCCGTCATCCTGCCGTCCACCACCCTCGTCGTCGCTGTCGCTGTCCTCCTCGTCACCCTCATTCGAGGAGGAGTCTTCGTCATCATAGGAGCTCTCCACGCAGCACCTCGCACGAGTCCTGAGGTGCCCGAAGACCTTGACGGAGACATGGCCATCCTCCATCGACTTGAAGTGGAGGGTGAGCCCATCCGTCAGGCTGTGGATGCGAGCGAACATCTTCCATCCTTAGCGAAGATACATCACATGAGGGGCAGGGAACTCGACGCGAACCCACGAGCCACTGATCCCGCAACCCCTCATGTGTAGCCGCAGCGACTCCGGCGGATCCACCTCCATCTCCCGCGCAAATGGAGTGGGGAGACGAAGGCGATGGCGCGGCTCCCCCGCATCCTAACGAAGAACTCACAAGGTTCATCTCCAAGATGACCTTCCATTGGAGGAGGAGCTGTTGGCGGGGGCGAGGCCGGCGGGCCGCCCCGTCCTCCTCTTCCCCGAGCGCCCCAGCCTCGCCCACGGCCCAGCCCCCTCCCTCTTCCCCTCGTGGCTGGTTCGGCCACTGCAGGTGCAGGAGAAGGGGGGACGCGCTGTCGAGCAGCGACCCTCGCCGCCATCGTGGAAGGGCCGGGATTTCCTCTGTTCATGGCGAACAGAAGGGAGGAGTAGAAGGAGAAGGAGAAAGAAGATGGAGAAGTGCGGGGCGCCGTCCTCTCCCTCTTGCTCTTTATAAAGGGGCGGGGCTGGGGCTCGACCGCCCCGCTCGGCCAACCAAGACGCAGAAGGCGAGGGGGGCCGGGACCGACCCACTCCCCCAACCAGCGACGGCTCGGTTTCCCGCCTCCATCATTCGCCACCTCAAACGCATGAAGGGCACGTGGCAGACGTGCAGAACCGAGGGGACGGGTGAGGCGACCTCTCCCCACCCCGTGGTCATGGGGAGTGGACGCCTTGACGACCGCGCCTCGGCCCCGTTCAGTAAATGGGCCACGCCTCCACACCTCCCCCCGTTTATGGGGAAGGCGCGAAGCCGCCCTCCTTTCGCATTTACTGCGACGTGACGCATACCTGCGGAAACCGCCCCACGCATGCCACCCACGTCATGCACGCCCCTCCACCCCGCGCCACGCGCGCGGGTCGTGGGAGGCGCAACGCGCGGAAAATTTACCACGGTGAAAACCGCCCCGCATGCCCACGCACCGTTCTGGGCCTGGCCCAACAACGTGTCGCGCTTATGTGTGGCCCAGGCCCGGGGGCTCCTGTCGGTGTACAAAAAGAGGGGTACACTTTTTGTACCCCTATGACTGTGCACGGGCAGTCTGCGCCACGGGCACCACCACACCAAGCATGGCGAGGGAGGCGAGCCGGGGCAAGACCGAAGCTTGATGGAGATTGGAACAACGCCAAGAACAAGACCACAAGGAGCAAAGGGGCGAAGCGGCTTTCTCCGGCAAGGTCCTTGCCGGGAGCCAGTTTTAGCAGCTCTATCAAGACCCTTGCCGGGGCCGGATCTGGCAGCCCCGGCAAGACCGTTTCCGCGGCAGCTCGCCCCGCGCCTACGGAGCAGATCGCCCTTGAGTCCACCGTCCCCATGGGGCGAGGATTCGGGAGATATCCCCGTGGTGGCATGCAGATCTTTGTGAAGACATCCAAGATCAGATACAAGTTAAGAAGACGACGACCCTTGGCGGGTGATGGGCCTCGAACCCCTCGTTGGTTACCCCAAGTGGAAGGTGTAAGATGCAGTAAGTAGAAGTGTTTTCCCCTAGCAAAGATGCCAAGGATCGAATCCCCAGAGACTCCTAGGTTCAACAGGTAGGTGTCAACTGCTAACGGCGCAATTAGCAATCAACGTGGACCTGCACACAGATACAAATAACTTTGCTCCCAACGAGTACAGAGAGGTTGTCAATCTCTCCGGCCTTGTTGTTCACAAAGGGTTAAAAGCAATATGATAGTAGTGATAGATAGTGTTTTGCAATAGTAAGTAAATAGCGGAAAAGTAAATAGTGTATGTGATCAATGATGGTAATATGGACCGGAGTCTCATGATGTTCACTAGTGATGTCTCTCTCCCAAAAGACGATAAAACAGCTATGTGAGGTAAACAAATTACAGCTGGGCAATTGACAGGACCACGAACGCAAACCAATGCTGACTACATTGCAAGAAAGGTTGAGGTTCAAAGCATGGGCGGTACGCCAAAGTAAGTAGACCGAAATCCATCTGCATCTACTACTAATCATCCACCTTGAGATATCTATCCAGAACATCTCGCTGGTATTAAGTTGCGAGTCCCACCCATAGTGTAAACTCAATGCAACAGACAACTGCATTAAAAGAACTTTGCGTAAAGTAAACAATCCTTGCACCCGCGGGCACAAGCACCATTGTTTTCCCCCTTGTGGCAACAGCACATCCCCTAGACTCATGTTTCTGTCACTTAAGCTAGTCATCGAGGGGCATGAACCCACAATCGAGCATAACGTTCCCTCTTGGAGTCACTACCTACTACTTGGCCAAAGCAATAAATAACAACGGAGAACATGCAAGAATTACTTATGAACTAAAATATAAAAGAGGTGAATCATATATATTACTCAAGATCAATCTGAACATAACCTCATAATCCATCGGATCCCAGCAAACTCAACATAGCAACAGCATAAGGATTACATAGGTGCCTCGATCATGTAGGGCAGCTCACGAGGACTAATTAGTGAAGCACAAGAACGGGAGGAGAACATCACATAGCTACTGGTCATGGACTCATGGTCCAAGGGAGACTACTCACGAGTCATCCGGGAGGCGTCCATGGTGGTGGAGAAGCTCCCGGTGGTGATCCTCCCCTCCGGCAGGGTGCCGGGAGGAGTTCTCCTGGTGCTCCCGATCTTGGAAGCAGCGGCGGCGGCGGAACAGAGATGGGATCGCGAAAAGAAGTCATGTTTCGAGGGTTACAGGGAACCCTTTAAATATATGCCAAAGTAGGGCACCAGGCGAGCCTCGGGGGGCCCAGGTGCACCCCC
>LR738715.1:111615581-111745979 GCA_902687465.1 Secale cereale
CCCAGGCTGCCCTTCGGACGCAGTGTTGTTTCCGTATCGCTGATTTTTTATATAATTTTTCTGGATTTTTCTGGGCAGTTCTCGAAACGTGAAAACCTGAAATACAAAAACAGCCGAAAACAGAAACTGGCACTGGGGTGCACTGGATTAGTAAGTTAGTCCAAATATGATCAAAAGTGTATGGAAGTGTATGAATATCATAGCAATATCACCCAAAAGTGGCATGGAGCAAGCAGAAATTATAGATACGTTTTGGACGTATCAGCGGGATCCCAGCCAAGGAGAACCACAAGGCCTCCGGCAAGCACCTTGGCAGGGATGACAGCAGGCTCCGCGACAAGACCTTTGCCGGGGCCCCGGCAAGGCCCTTACCGAGGACACCCGCAGGGCCACCATCAGGCCCGCACCAACTATATTTCCACCGACCCACGCAGCTGCCGACCTGACCAGCTGGACAGGCTCCTGCGTGGCAACCTACAGATCTTCGTGGAGACCCGCCGTTGCGCGACCTCAGCTGCCTGTCTGCCTACATGGCACCTCAGGCACCGCTGGCCAGGGCGCCTGTCCACACGAGGAGGAGCGGCGACGGACAAGATGGACGTCTCCCCTCGTTCCCGATAAAGCAAGGACACCTAAGCTAAGCGCGTTAAATGCGCCTTGTCGTGTAATGCGAGGGATAACCTCGCATCACTGTACCCTTTCCACCTCATGTGTGCCACTGTGGCAACCCCTTTTTCCTATAAAAGGAGGCCCGAGGCGACCAGGAGGAGGATTCGGCTTTTTAGAACTCCTCACGACTCTCTTGGAGCTCCTCACTAGCTGAAGAACACAAACATATAATCCACCAAAGCAGGAGTAGGGCTTTACACATCTTTGCGGCCCGAACCTGGGTAAAGGAACCGTGTCCTGACTGTTAGATTTGATCTTCTCTCAACCCCGCGCCCCGCAACTGTAGTAGGGATTCTTGTGATCCCATAGGTGTCGATCACAATACACCGACACTCTCCCTCCTCGTTGCTATGCTTCTCTGAGATAGATCTTGCGTGATCGTAGGAATTTTTTGAAATACTACGATCCCCAATAGATAGTTCTAAGATTTTGAATCACGTCAAGATCCTCATCGGATGTGGGATGCAAAGGATCAACAAGGCGAGCACAAGGAGTAGTAATGTACTTGTTCAAATGATATCATTGAAAATCTCACGCATCTCATTTTTCCATTCATGGAAGAACTCTCCATCAAGCATAGGCACTCTACGTCTAAGACTCCCCAACGTAGACTCATCCATCTTCCTCCAATGGTGATTAAACCAAAACAATGGAGACCAAAGCTCTGATACCAATTGAAAGGATCGAGAAGAGGTGTCTAGAGGGGGGGTGAATAGACTCTTAGCAAGAAAAGTGGCTTGAAGTTGAGGTGGAGATTTTGCACATGTTTAAACATTCACAATACATACCAAGCATGCATGACAAGAGTATATGGGCAGCAGACAGTAAAGCACGCAACTTTGAATACTTGACCAAATAAAAACCTAGCCTTTTCCCAATTTTAAGTCTTGGCAGATTTTAGCAACTTAGCACAAGTCAAGCAATCAACCTACACATGCAATTCTAAGAGTATAGCAGCGGAATGTAAAGCAATTACATATGAAGGTAAAGGGGGAGTCTGAGGGAGCAAAGGCAATGTAGACACGGAGATTTTTTAAGCGTGGTTCCGATAGGTGGTGCTATCGTACATCCACGTTGATGGAGACTTCAACCCATGAAGGGTAACGGCTGCACGAGTCCACGGAGGGCTCCACCCACGAAGGGTCCACGAAGAGCAACCTTGTCTATCCCACCATCACCATCGCACACGAAGGACTTGCCTCACTAGGGTAGATCTTCACGAAGTAGGCGATCTCCTTGCTCGTACAAACTCCTTGGTTCAACTCCACAATCTTGTCGGTGGCTCCCAAGTGACACCTAACCAATCTAGGAGACACGACTCTCCAAAAGGTAATAGACAGTGTGTTGATGATGAACTCCTTGCTCAAATGCTTCAAATGATAGTCTCCCCAACACTCAACTCTCTCTCACAGATTTGGATTTGGTGGAAATATGATTTGAGTGGAAAGCAACTTGGGGAAGGCTAGAGATCAAGATTCATATGGTAGGAATGGAATATCTTGGTCTCAACACATGAGTAGGTGGTTCTCTCTCAGAAAAATATATGTTGGAAGTGTAGGTATGTTCTGAGGACTCTCTCCAGGAATGAAGAGTGGGTGGAGGGGTATATATAGCCTCCACACAAAATCTAACCGTTACACACAATTTACCAAACTCGGTGGGACCGAATCATGAAACTCGATCGGACTGATTCAGTTCATAATGTGACCTTAAGGCATTTCGGTGGGACCGATATGATCAACTCGGTAGGACCGATTTTATTAGGGTTAGGGCATAACGTAATCTCGATGAGACTGATTACACAAACTCGGTAGGACCAATTTTGGTAATAAGCACACAGAGGGTTGGTTAGGCAAACTTGGTGGGACCGATTCGCTCATTTCGGTGAGACCGAAATGTTACGAAGAGGCAGCAGAGAGTTTACAATGCTAACTCGGTGAGACCGATTCTCACATCTCGGTTAGACCGAAATATTTCAAATAGGAAATAGAGAGTTGGCATTCCCATCTCGGTGAGACCGAAGGGTTTTGGCAGTGGTTGTGTCAACTGAGCTCATGGCGCCGGATAGATCAAATCGGTGGGGCCAAGTTTGACTTTTGGTTTGGGACATATGTGGATGTGAGAAAGTGGTTGAGGGTTTGGAGCTTATCACTAAGCACTTTGAGCAAGCAAGCCATTAAGCAACACCTCATGCCCTTTTAATAGTATTGGCTTTCCTATGGACTCAATGTGATATTGGATCACTAAAATAGAAAATGTAGAGTCCTGAGCTTTGAGCTTGAGCCAATCCTTTGTCCTTAACATCTTGAAGGGGTTCCACATCCTCTAGTCCACGCCACTCCATTTGTTGAACTTGTCTAAAATACACTAGATGAAAACATTAGTCCAACAAGAGATATGTTGACTAATTACCAAAATCACCCAGAGAGCATTTGTGCTTTCAATCTCCCCCTTTTTGGTAATTGATGGCAACATACATCAAAGCTTTAGATAAAGATATGAAGAATAACAAGTAAAGATTTGGAAGGACATGTAACATGCATAGGATCCCCCTACATGTATGCAATCATGTAAATATGGAATATAAGAACATGTGAAAGCATAGACATGACAGAGCAAGCAATGAGTTACATGTATCTTGGCTATATGCATCTGAGCAAATGATATGAATATATGAAGTGTATCCTCATGTTCATGATTCCTTCTTGCAAACAATATGTACATTAGCAAGAAGTCTTCATGCACATGAGTTTGATGCATATACTTACCTTGTGATCTTGAGCTAGCTTATCAAGGGATGAACCTGAGTAAACAAGGTTAGATAACATAGGTACGTCTACTAAACAGAGCAACAAAAGAGCCACAAGAGTACCAAGATTGGGATAACATGTAGAGAGTGAGTATTGGGTACTCTTGAATACAGACATGTTCCCAAAGGTAAAAGATATGCAATGAATTCAAAGACTTCTTTCCCTAGCAGTCTTTCTTCCCCTGAATCTTATATTGGATAATGTAAGAGAGTAGGGAAACTGAATCAGAGCATAATAGATCAAATTGCAAAGACATAACATAGACATGTATTTCCCCTCTTAAAGACATGGGACTTCTCTCCTCTTGAACACCAAGCATCCGGGGCATGTGATTCCTCTCTCCCCCTGTTTGAAGTATTCTCTTATTAAGCTTTGATGTGAACTCCCCCCCCCCCTTGACATCAATTTCCAAGAAGGGATCTTCTAGAGTGTGAGTCAAAATAGGTTTGGTCCTTGAGTCACAGAGCAGAGCAGCATATAAAATGTGATGCTGGTAGAGGACAAGAATCATTAAGTGGAGCTGTAACAAATATGCAAGATGCAGATGACAAAGTGTCTCCTCGGTATTAAAATCGGTAGCACCGAGTTGTTTTCTTCGGTGGCACCGAGATGGTTCGGTTTAAACGAAAGAGGCAAATTGGTGGGTCTGAGTTCAACACAGAGAGAACTATTTTTCATCTCAGCTCACTAGGAAAGTAAGATCTCACAAAGATTTGCAAGGAATTAACTGAAGGATTTGCAATGAATTGGATGTAGAAAATGCAGAACAAAATAGAGAAAAGAAAATTAAGATGAAATTTTTTTAAAGAAGAGGGACAAAATGCAAGGAACACATGCACAAACTTAGAGAAACACTAGGGAACTTCATCTATAGTTGGTCGGCGACAAAGTCACCTATGTTAGAGTATATTGACTTAGGAGTCAAGTGAAGACACTTGATCATAGGTCATACTCATCGTTTAAGCTTAGAATGGGGTTACCATTTTTTATTTAAGCATTTGATGTATTCTCATCTTGTTGGGTTGTTTTGACCCATGTCTTGGGGTAAAGCTTCTCTAAGATGGAATAACATACCTTGGGTGTTGTTGATCTTGATCATGTAGTTGAACTTGTGTGGGATGCTCAAGGTTGATGTAGCTCATCAAGAATTTTGGAGCACCTCTTGGATTTGAGTTCATCTACATACATGGGTTAGTCTTGCAAGGAAGAGAACTTGTGTATCCAAAATGACAATCATGAAAATTTGATACCAAAAGAAATTTGAATATAGAGAAATTGTCAAAGGATACATTGAAAGAATTCATACTTCCTTGTCTTCAACCACCACGGTGTAGGGATTTGGTGACATAGAGATTGCTCAAGATGTGAGTGAGTTGCAATCCCATGGATTTAGATTCATCCAAGTGCCTACAAGTGTTAGATAGCATGAAAGGGTACAAATATATCCAAGACATATGATCAACATCATAAAAAAGGTCAAGGATTAGTCAAAAGGCTTATGCCTTGCATGTATCCCAATGGAGTTCCTACTCCAAGTTTGAGGCATCAATAATTTTCAATTCACCACTCAACCTGCAAAACACTTTCTCATCAAGTGGTTTAGTAAATATATCCGCCAATTGCTTATCGATGCGAACATGTTTAAGATTGATATCACCCTTAGCAACATGATCTCGAATGAAATGATGACAAACTTCAATATACTTAGTTCGAGAATGTTGCATAGGATTATGAGCAATCTTAATAGCACTTTCATTGTCACAAAGCAAAGGAACATGTTTCACATATATCCCATCATCTTTAAGAGTTTGGGTCATCCAAAGTAATTGAGCACAACATGAACCAGCGGCAATGTATTCTGCTTCGGTGGTGGATAAGGATACCGAATTTTGTTTCTTGGAGGACCAAGACACAAGAGATCTACCACGAAATTGACAAGTACCCGAAGTGGACTTTCTATCAACCTTGTCTCCGGCATAGTCCGAGTCGGAGTAGCCAACAAGATCAAAAGAGGACCTCTTAGGATACCAAATACCAAAATTTGGTGTATGTATTAAGTATCTCACTATCCTTTTCACAGCCTTAAGATGACATTCTTTAGGGGCCGCTTGATATTGTGCACACATGCACACACTTAGCATAATATCGGGACAGGAGGCACATAGATATAACAAAGAACCAATCATAGAGCGGTAAACTTTTTGATCAACCGGTTCGCCATCCTTAGTCAAGTCAAGATGTCCAATAGTAGGCATGGGTGTAGTCATACCTTTGCATTCTTGCACGTTGAACTTCGTGAACAAGTCCTTGGTATACTTTGTTTGAGAAACAAAGGTACCCTCCTTAGTTTGCTTGATTTGCAACCCAAGAAAGAACTTGAGTTCACTCATCATAGACATCTCAAACTTTTCTGACATTAGCTTTCCAAACGTTTCACTAAAATGAATGTTAGTAGAACCAAATATGATATCATCAACATAAATTTGGCACACAAATAATTCACCATTAACCCTTTTAGTAAAAAGTGTGGAATCTATTTTTCCAATCTCAAAGCCTTTTTCAATAAGGAACTTGGTCAAGCATTTATACCACGCTCTAGGAGCTTGTTTAAGACCATAAAGAGCTTTTTGAAGTTTGTAAACATGATCGGGTTTCTTAGGATTGACAAAGCCGGGAGGTTGTTTAACATAAACTTCCTCCTTAATTTCACCATTTATAAAAGCACTTTTAATGTCCATTTGGTACAAGGTGATATCATGGTGATTTGCATAAGCAAGATGCATATGGACTCAACTCTAGCAACGGGGGCATATGTCTCACCATAGTCCATACCTTCGACTTGAGTGTAGCCTTGGGCAACGAGACGTGCTTTGTTATGGATGACTTGACCATCTTCGTCTTCCTTGTTGCAAAACACCCATTTGGTACCACTACAAAAAAATAGACTTCCGTGATGATACGTGTTTGTCACAGTAGGTCACATTTTCTGTCATGCATGTACATCCATGACGGTTTTATGACAGAATCAACATAGTCATACATGTGCTATCGTAGAAGTGTTCCATGACATTACCAAAATTATCATCACGGAAGTGTCCACTTCCATGACGATAAATCGCGCGTCACAGAAGCGCTTTTGTCAAGGGTGACCGACATGTGGCACCCACCATAACGGAACGCCGTTAAGCTATCGGGTCCGGTTTTGGATCTGATAACCCGTTAACAGCCCCGACCAATGGGGATTTTCCACGTGTAAAATTCTGATTGGCTGACGGAAATAGGTGTCAGCTCCGCGTTGGCACAGGTGTCACTCATCCAATGGGCGACTATGATATGTTGACACTTGGATCGGCCCAAAAGTAGCCCATAAAGTTTAAGTGGGCCGGCCCAACTAAAGGCCTGCAAGATTTTGCAGACCATAATGGGCCGGCACAACTAAAGGCCCACAAGATTTTGTGAACCATAATGGGCCGGCCCAGCTAAAGGCCCACAAGATTTTGCGGGTCCTAATGGGCCGGCCCAGGTAAAGGCCCAGAAGATTTTTGGGGCCATAATGGGCTGGCCCAGGTGAAGGCCCACAAACTTTTTGTGTACCATAATGGGCCGGCCCAGCTAAAGGCCCACGAGATTTCGTCGACATTAATGGGTCGGCCTAGCTGTAGGCCCATAAGATTTTGAGGACCCTAGTAGGCCGGCCCATTAACTGGTTGCCATATTTTGGGCCAAATGTCGGCCCATATTTGATCCCGTCCATTAATGGTTTGCCACATTCCGGGCCTAATAATGGCCCATATGAGATCTGGCCCGTTAAAATCCTACCACGTTCTGGGCCAAATTACGGCCCAGATCAGGTCCGGCCCTTTAAGAGGCTTTGGGCTAAATTATGGCCCATATCAGATTCGGCCCGTCAACTGGACGCTATGCTTTTGGGCCCACTTGCTAAAGGCCCATTTAGTAATTCGGCCTGATAATAGTTTCGGCCTATTAAGGGCCCGTTTAACATTTCGGCCCTATATCAATATCGGTCTGTTAAAAGCCCGTCATATAGTTGGGCCTAACTACAACCCGGTTTGCATCCGGCCTGCTCGCAGCAGATAATCTAATTGGGCCAAACAAGGACCGAGAAAATTTTGGCCTATTATAAGCCCGTGATTTGATTGGCGCATTCATGGGCCGGGGTCTATTTTGGCCTGCTGCCGGGCCGTGAGCTGTTCGGCACGATTCAGGCCCAACCTACTTTTCAGCCTCCTAAAGTCCCATTGAGTTTTCTTGGGAAAATAGGGCCGGCGGTTTACTCGGCCTATTAAAGGCCCGAATCTACTAGTGGGCTAGTTTACATTTAGGCCTGTTAACGGACCAAGATGACGGGGCCCATGATGCGGATCATACATGGTGATTTGCATGACGGCCTGATTATGTACCGTAATTTTACGGTTTGGCCGGTTTACTGCGAAGACAGGATATATATACAGTAAAATAGCTGCAGCATTGTGAATAAGAAAAAAAAACCTAGACTATACAATAAAGAAATTATGGCATATTACATCCACTGGGCATCAAAGTTCGCCACTATGATAATAAAGCACAAGCAGACAGCAGATTACATACACTGGGCTTCAAAGATCGCCACCTGTGCAACTAAACATGCCGACAGAATAATATACAAAACTGACAACACTTCGATAGAGTTCAAGAAAGGTTAGCCCTGCTCGGGAGCTGCAGCGCAAGCAGCTGAACAAGCTGGTGAGACTGCACTTGTTTGACACTTATATCCTCATGACTCTGAAAGATAAACAAGCAGACAGATGACAGGTTTTGCACATATAAGTATCAGTGCTGACAATTCATCACATTTCTTACTGACGAATAAAGTGACACGGTTTAAAATAATCATTGATCCACAGAAGTATTATGTCCTTGATGCACCGCTAGGTGACAAACCTATTGGAGGAGCAGATGCAGACGTTATGAACGTTTGACAAGCTCGGTATGATGACTACTTGATAGTTTAGTGTGCCATGCTTTACGACTTATAACCGGGACTTCAAAAATGTTTGAACGCCACAGAGCATATGAGATGTTCCAAGAGTGGAAAATTGTATTTTAGACTCATGCCCGTGTCGAGAGGTATGAGACCTCTGAAAAGTACTTTGCCTACAAGATGGAGGAGAATAGCTCAACCAATGAGCATGTGCTCAGAATGTTTGAGTACTACAATCGCTTGAATCAAGTGGGAGTTAATCTTCCAGATAAAATAGTGATTGGTACAGCTCTCTAGTCACTATCACCAAGTTACTAGAACTTCGTGATGAACTATAATATGCAAGGGATACGAAAATGATTCTCGAGCTCTTCGTGATGCTTAAATCAATGAAGGTAGAAATCAAGAAAGAGCATCAATTGTTAGTGGTTAACAAGACCACTAGTTTCAAGATAAGGGAAAGGGTAAGAAAGGGAACTTCAAGAAGAATAGCAAGCAAGTTGTCACTCCCGTGAAGAAGCCCAAAGCTGGACCTAAGCCTGAAACTAAGTGCTTCTAACTTCAAAGGAAAAGGTCACTAGAAGCAGAAGTTCCCTGAATATTTGGCGGATTAGAAGGATGGCGAAGTGAACAAAGGTGTAATTGATATACAAATTTATAATGTGTACCTCACTAGTGTTCATAGTAGCCCCTGGGTATTTGATACTTGTTCGGTTGCTAAGATTAGTAACTCGAAACAGGAGTTACAGATTAAAAATATACTAGTTGAGGGTGAGGTGACGTTGTGTGTTGGAAGTAGTTCCAATATTGATATGATCATCATCGCACACTCCCTGTACTTTCGGGATTAGTGTTCAACCTAAATAAATGTTATTTGGTGTTTGCGTTGAGCATGAACAAGATTGGATCGTGTTTATTGCAATACGATTATTCATTTAAGTGTGAGAATAATTGTTATTCTGTTTACATGAATAAAACCTTCTATGGTCATACACCCATGGTGAATGGTTTATTGAATCTCGATCGTAGTAAATACACATATTCATAATATTGAAGTCAAAAGATGCAGAGTTGATAATGATAGTGCAACCTATTTGTGGCACTACCGTTTAGGTCATATTGGTATAAAGCGCATGAAGAAACTCCATGCTGATGGACTTTTGGTATCACTTGATTATGAATCACTTGGTGCTTGCGAACCATGCCTCATGGGCAAGATGACTAAAGCTCCGTTCTCCAGAACAATGGAGCGAGCAACTCACTTATTGGAAATCATACATACTGATGTATGTGTCCAATGAGTGTTGAGGCTCGCGGCGGGTATCATTATTTTCTGACCTTCACAAATGATTTGAGCAGATATGGGTATATCTACTTGATGAAGCACAAGTATGAAACATTTGAAAAGTTCAAAGAATTTCAGAGTGAAGTAGAGAATCATCGTTACAAGAAAATAAAGTTTCTAGGATCTAATCACGGAGGCGGATATTTGAGTTATGAGTTTGGTCTTTATTTGAAACAATGTGGAATAGTTTCATAGCTCACGCCACCTGGAACACCACAGCGTAATGGTGTGTCCGAGCATCATAACCGTACTTTATTAGATATGGTCCGATCTATGATGTCTCTTACCGATTTACCACAATCGTTTTGGGGTCATGCATTAGAGACAGCTGCATTCACGTTAAATAGGGCACCATCTAAATCCGTTGAAACGACGCCGTATGAACTATGGTTTGGCAAGAAACCCAACTTGTCGTTTCTAAAAGTTTGGGGTTGCGATGCTTATGTGAAAAAAAGTCGGAGAAATGTGTCTTCATAGGATACCCAAAGGAAACTGTTGGGTACACCTTCTATCACAGATCCGAAGGCAAGACATTCATTGCTAAGAATGGATCCTTTCTAGAGAAGGAGTTTCTCTCAAAAGAAGTGAGTGGGAGGAAAGTGGAACTAGATGAGGTAATTGTACCTTCTCCCGAATTGGAAAGTAGTACATCACGGAAACTAGTTCCAATGATTCCTACACCAATCAGTGAGGAAGCTAATGATGATCATGAAACTTCAGATCAAGTTACTACTGAACCTCATAGGTCAACCAGAGTGTGTTCCACGCCAGAGTAGTATGGTAACCCGGTTCTGGAAGTCATGTTACTAGACCATGATGAACCTACAAACTATGAGGAAGCGATGATGAGCCTAGATTCCACGAAATGGCTTGAGGCCATGAAATCTGAGATGGGATCCATGTATGAGAACAAAGTGTGGACTTTGGTTGACTTGCCCGATGATCACGAAGCCATTGAAAATAAATGGATCTTTAAGAGGTAGACTGACGCTGATGGTAATGTTACTGTCTACAAAGCTCGACTTGTTGCGAAAGGTGTTCGACAGGTTCAAGGAGTTGACTACGATGAAACTTTCTCACCCATAGCGATGCTTAAGTCAGTCTGAATCATGTTAGCAATTGCTGCATTTTATGATTATGAAATCTGGCAAATGGATATCAAAACTGCATTCCTTAATGGATACCTCAAAGAGGAGTTGTATATGATGCAACCAGAAGGTTTTGTCGATCCTAAAAGTGCTAACAAAGTGTGCAAACTCCAGCGATCCATCTATGGACAGGTGCAAGCATCTCGGAGTTGGAATTTACGCTTTGATAAGGTGATCGAAGCATATGGTTTTATACAGACTTTTGGAGAAGCTTGTATTTACAAGAAAGTGAGTGGGAGCACTACAACATTTCTGATAAGTATATGTGAATGACATATTGTTGATCGGAAATGATATAGAGTTTTCTGGAAAGCATAAAGGACTGTTTAAAAGGAGTTTTTCAATGAAAGACATCGGTGAAGCTGCTTGCATATTGGGCATCAAGATCTATATAGATAGATCAAGACGCTTGATAAGATTTTCAATGAGTACATACCTTGATAAGATTTTGAAGGAGTTCAAAATGGATCAGTCAAAGAAAGAGTTCTTGCGTGAGTTGTAAGGAATGAAGTTGAGTAAGACCCAAAACCCGACCATGGCAAAAGATAGAGAAAGAATGAAAGTCATTCCCTATGCCTCAGCCATAGATTCTATAAAGTATGCCATGTTGTGTAAAAACCTGTTGTGTACCTTGCCATGATTTTGGCAAGGAGCTACAATAGTGATCTAGGAGTTGATTACCAGATAGTGGTCAAAATTATCCTTAGTAACTAGAGGACTAAGGAAATATTTCTCGATTATGGACGTGATAAAGAGTTCGTCGTAAAGAATTATGCCGATACAAGCTTTGACACTAATCCAGATAACTCTAAGTATCAATCTGGATACATATTAAAAGTGGGAGCAATTAGCAAGAGTAGCTCCAAGCAAAGCATTGTAGACATAGAAATTTGCGAAATGCATATGGATCTAAATGTTACAGACCCGCTGACTAAACTTCTCTCACGAAGCAAAATATGATCACACCTTAGTACTCTTTGGGTGTTAATCACATGGCAATGTGAACTATATTGTTGACTCTAGTAAACCTTTTGGGTCTTAGTCACATGGCGATGTGAACTATGGGTGTTATTCACATAACGATGTGAACTATCAGTATTAAATCACATGGCGATGTGAACTAGATTATTGACTCTAGTGCAAGTGGGAGACTGAAGGAAATATGCCCTAGAGGCAATAATAAAGTTGTTATTTATATTTCCTTATATCATGATAAATGTTTATTATTAATGCTAGAATTGTACTAACCAGAAACTTAGTACATGTGTGAATACATAGACAAAACAGAGTGTCCCTAGTATGCCTCTACTTGACTAGCTCGTTGATCAAAGATGGTTATGTTTCCTAACCATAGACATGTGTTGTCATTTGATAAACGGGATCACATCATTAGAGAATGATGTGATGGACAAGACCCATCCGTTAGCTTAGCATAATGATCGTTTAGTTTTCCTGCTATTGCTTTCTTCATGACTTATACATGTTCCTCTAACTATGAGATTATGCTACTCCCGAATACCAGAGGAACACCTTGTGTGCTATCAAACGTCACAACGTAACTGCGTGATTATAAAGATGCTCTGCAGGTGTTTGCAAAAGTGTTTGTGGTGTTGGCATAGATTAAGATTAGGATTTGTCACTCCGAGTGTCGGAGAGGTATCTCTGGGCCCTCTCGGTAATACACATCATAATAAGCCTTGCAAGCAAACGACTAATGAGTTAGTCACGAGATGATGTTTTACGGAACGGGTGAAGAGACTTGCCGGTAACATGATTGAACCAGGTAAGATAATACCAACGATCGAATCTCGAGCAAGTAACATGCCAATGATAAAGGGAACAACGTATGTTGTTATGTGGTTTGACTGATAAAGATCTTCATAGAATATGTAGGAGCCAATATGAGCATCTAGGTTCCGCTATTGGTTATTGACCGGAGATCTGTCTCGGTCATGTCTACATAGTTCTCGAACTCGTAGGGTACGCACGCTTAATGTTCGATGACGATTTGTATTATGAGTTATGTGATTTGATGATCGGAGTTTGTTCGGAGTCCCGGATGAGATCACGTACATGACGAACAATCTCGAAATGGTCGAGATGTAAAGATTCATATATTGGAAGGCTATATTCGGACATCGGAAATATTCCGAGTGATTCGGGTATTTTTTGGAGTACTGGGGAGTTACAGGAATTCGTCGGGGGAGTCAATGGGCCTTAATGGGCCTTAGTGGGAAGGAGAGGCAGCAGCCAGGAGGTGGCGCGCGCCCCTCCCAAGCCCAGTCCGAATTGGACAAGGGGTTTGGGGCGCCCCCCCCCTCTCCCTTCCTTCTCCCCTCCTCCTCCTTTTCCCCTTCTCCTAATTGGACTAGGAAAGGAGGAAACCTACTCCTACTAGGAGTAGGAATCCTACTCCCTTGGTGCGCCCCTCCTAGGGCCGGCCTCCTCCTCCCTCTCTCCTTTATATACGTGGGGAAGGGGCACCCCAAAGACACACAAGTTGATTTGCAAGCCGTTTGCGGTGCCCCTCTCCACAGTTACACACCTTGGTTCCTACATATTCTACGAAGATCTTTATCGGTCAAACCGCATATCAACATACGTCGTTCCCTTTGTCATTGGTATGTTACTTGCCCGAGATTCGATTGTCGATGTCGGTGTACAAAAAGAGGGGTACACTTTTTGTACCCCTATGACTGTGCACGGGCAGTCTGAGCCGCGGGCACCACCACACCAAGCATGGCAAGGGAGGTGAGCCGGGGTAAGATCGAAGCTTGATGGATACTCGAACAACGCCAAGAACAAGACCACAAAGAGCAAAGGGACGAAGCGGCTCTCCCCGGCAAGATCCTTGCCGGGGCCAGCTCTGGCAGCCCCAGCAAGACCCTTGCCGCGGCAGCTCGCCCCGCGCCTACGGAGCGGATCACCCTTGAGTCCTCCGCCCCCATGGGGCGAGGATTCGGGAGATATCCCCGTGGTGGCATGCAGATCTTTGTGAAGACATCCAAGATCAGATACAAGTTAAGAAGACGACGACCCTTGGCAGGATCCCAGCCAAGGAGAACTACAAGGCCCCCGGCAAGCACCTTGCCGGGGATGACAGCAGGCGCCGCGGAAGGACCCTTGCCGGAGCCCCGGCAAGGCCCTTGCCGAGGGCACGCGCAGGGCCACCGTCAGGCCCGCAGCAACCGGGTTCCACCAACCCACGCAGCTGCCGACCCGACCAGCTGGACAGGCTCCTGCGTGGCAACCCACAGATCTTCGTGGAGACCCGCCGTTGCGCCACCTCAGCTGCATGTCTGCCTACATGGCACCTCAGGCACTGCTGGCCAGGGCGCGTGTCAACACGAGGAGGGGCAGCGACGGACAAGATGGACGTCTCCCCTCGTCCCCAATAAAGCAGGGACACCTAAGCTAAGCGCATTAAATGCGCCTTGTCCTGTAATGCGAGGGATAACCTCGCATCACTGTACCCTTTCCACCTCCTGTGTGCCATTGTGGCAACCCCTTTTCCTATAAAAGGAGGCCCGAGGCGACCAGGAGGAGGATTCGGCTTTTTAGAACTCCTCACAAAATATTTGGAGCTCCTCACTAGCTGAAGAACACAGACATATAATCCACCAAAGCAGGAGTAGGGTTTTACGCATCTTTGCGGCCCGAACCTGGGTAAAGGAACCGTGTCCTGACTATCAGATCCGCTCTTCTCTCAAACCCGCGCCCCGCAACCGTAGTAAGGATTCTTGTGATCCCATAGGTGTCGATCGAAATACACTAACAGCCGGTATCATCATACCTAGTTCAATCTCGTTATCGAGAAGTCTTTTAACTCATTCCTTAATACATCATCTCATGACTAACTCATTAGTCATTTGCTTGCAAGGCTTATTACGACGTGTATTGCCGGGAGGGCCCAGAGATACCTCTCCGACATTCGGAGTGATAAATCCTAATTTTGGTATATGCCAACACCACAAACACCTTCGGAGACCCCTGTAGAGCATCTTTATAATCACCCAGTTACGTTGTGACGTTTGATAGAACACAAGGTGTTCCTCCGGTATTCGAGAGTTGCATAATCTCATAGTTAGAGGAACATGTATAAGTCATGAAGAAAGCAACAACAGTAAAACTAAACGATCATAGTGCTAAGCTAATGGATGGGTCTTGTCCATCACATCATTCTCCTAATGATGTGATCCCGTTGATCAAATGACAACACATGTCTATGGTTAGGAAACATAACCATCTTTGATTAACGAGCTAGTCTAGTAGAGGCATACTAGGGACACTCTTTTTTGTCTATGTATTCACACATGTATCAAGTTTCCGGTTAATACAATTCTAGCATGAATAAAAGACATTTATCATGATATAAGGAAATATAAATAACAACTTTATTATTGCCTCTAGGGCATATTTCCTTCAGTCTCCCACTTGCACTAGAGTCAATAATAAAGTTCACATCGCCATGTGATTTAATACTGATAGTTCACATCGTTATGTGAATAACACCATGGTTCACATCGCCATGTGACCAACACCCAAAGTGTTTACCAGAGTCGATAATCTAGTTCACATCGCCATGTGATTAACACCCAAAGAGTACTAAGGTGTGATCATGTTTTGCTTCGTGAGAGAAGTTTAGTCAGCGGGTCTGTTACATTCAGATCCGTATGTATTTCGCAAATTTCTATGTTTACAATTCTCTGCATGGAGCTACTCTAGCTAATTGCTCCCACTTTCAAAATGCATCCAGATTGATACTTAGAGTTATCTGGATTAGTGTCAAAGCTTGCATCGGTGTAACTCTTTACGACGAACTCTTTATCACCTCCATAATCGAGAAACATTTCCTTAGTCCTCCAGTTACTAAGAATAATTTTTACCACTATCCGATGATCTACTCCTAGATCAC
This sequence comes from Secale cereale, assembly GCA_902687465.1. Classification (NCBI taxonomy): domain Eukaryota; kingdom Viridiplantae; phylum Streptophyta; class Magnoliopsida; order Poales; family Poaceae; genus Secale; species Secale cereale. The sequence goes on from LR738715.1 coordinate 111,631,450, forward strand.
TATTGTGTTGGAAATATGCCCTAGAGGCAATAATAAAAGTTTTATTATTATATTTCCTTGTTCATGATAATTGTCTGTTATTCATGCTTGAATTGTATTGTACGGAAACAGCGATACATGTGTGAATATATAGACCACAATTGAGTCCCTGGCAATCCTCTAGTTGCCAGCTCGTTGAGCAACAGATGGTCACGGTTTCCTGATCATGGACATGGGATGTCAGTGATAACGGGATCACATCATTAGGAGAATGATGTGATGGACAAGACCCAATCCTAAGCATAGCACGAGATCGTATAGTTTGTAATGCATAAGCTTTTCGGTGTCAAGTATTTATTCCTTAGACCATGAGGTTGTACAACTCTCGGACACCGTAGGAATACTTTGGGTGTGCCAAACATCACAACGTAATTGGGTGGCTATAAAGGTACGCATCGGGTATCTCCGAAAGTGTCTGTTGGGTTGGTACAAACCGAGACTGGGATATTGTCACTCTGTATGACGGAGAGGTTCCTCTGGGCCCACTCGGTAAGACATCATCATAATGAGCTCAAAGTGACTAAGGAGTTAGTCACGGGATGATGGATTACGGAACGAGTAAAGAGACTTGCCATAACGAGATTGAACAAGGTATCGGGAATACCGACGATCGAATCTCGGGCAAGTACCGTACCGATGGACAAAGGGAATAACATACGGGATTGATTGAATCCTTGACACGGTGGTTCATCCGATGAAGATCATCGAGGAACACGTGGGAACCAACATGGGTATCCAGATCCCGCTGTTGGTTATTGACCGGAGAGTGGTCTCGGTCATGTCTACGTGTCTCCCGAACCCGTAGGGTCTACACACTTAAGGTTCGGTAACGCTAGGGTCGTAGAGATACATGCACGTGGAAACCCGAAAGTTGTTCGGAGTCCCGGATGAGATCCCGGACGTCACGAGGAGTTCCGTAATGGTCCAGAGGTAAATAATGATATATAGGAAGTCCAGTTTCGGCCATCGGGTGAACTCCGGGGGTCACCCGGAGTGTCCCGGGACCACCGGAGGGGTCCCGGGGGTCCACCGGGTGGGGCCACCCATCCCGGTGGGGCCCCTAGGCTGCGAGGGGGAAGTGGCCAGCCCCTGGTGGGCTGGCGCACCACATGGGCCCCCCTCCCCATGCGCCTAGGGTTGAAACCCTAGGGAGAGGGGGCGCCCCCCTTGCCTTGGGGGGCAAGACTCCCCCCCAGGCCGCCGCCCCCCCTGCAGATCCCATCTGCAGGGCATGGCGCACCCCCCTGGCCCCCTATATATATGTTGGGGGAGAGGGCAGACGCACCAAGTCCCTGGTGCCTCTCCCCCTCCTGTCACACCTCATACTCCCTCTGCAGGGCGCTGGCGAAGCCCTGCAGGAATTCCAGTTGCATCCACCACCACGCCGTCGTGCTGCTGGATCTCCGACGACCTCTCCTCCCCCCTTGTTGGATCAAGAAGGAGGTGACGTTGCTGTACCGGACGTGTGTTGAACGCGGAGGTGCCGTCCGTTCGGCGCTAGATCATCGGTGACGAAGAACGCGAAGAGTACGACTACTTCATCCACGCTTCTTCAAAAGCTTCCGCTCGCGATCTACAAAACGGTACGTAGATGCACTCTCATACGCTCGTTGCTAGATGTCTCCTTAGATGGATCTTCGTGTAAGCGTAGAAAATTTTTGAATTCTGCTACGTTCCTCAACATATTGTACCTCCTTGCCAAACTCATGGCAAGGTACACAACAGGTTTGGTACACAACATGGCATACTTTTAAAGAACCTTTGGCTGAGGCATAGGGAATGACTTTCATTCTTTCTCTATCTTCTTCCGTGGTCGGGTTTTGAGTCTTGCTCAACTTCATACCTTACAACTCTGGCAAGAACTCCTTCTTTGACTGATTCATTTTGAACTCCTTAAAAATCTTATCAAGGTATGTACTCATTGAAAATATTATCAAGCGTCTTGATCTATCTCTATAGATCTTGATGCCCAATATGTAAGCAGCTTCACTAAGATCTTTCATTGAAAAACTCCTTTTAAACAATCCTTTATGCTTTCCAGAAAATTCTACATAATTTCCGATCATCAATATGTCATTCACATATACTTATCAGAAATGTTGTAGTGCTCCCACTCACTTTCTTGTAAATACAGGCTTCACCATAAGTCTGTATAAAACCATATGCTTTGATCACCTTATCAAAGCGTATATTCCAACTCCGAGATGCTTGCACCAGTCCATAGATGGATCGCTCGAGTTAGGGGTGGGTTAACGAGCTGCTCGGCTCGTTAAGCTCGTGCTCGTTAAGGCTCGACACGTTAAGCTCATTAAGATTGACGAGCAAAAAACTCTACTCGGCTCAGTTCGTTTGAAGCTCCTTAAGCTCGTGAGCGCTCACGAGCGCTCGTTAACAGATTTTGATGACTTATGGTCTATAGGATGAGTGTTTATGTGTGGTTTTAAGAAGAAAAGTGGTGACTACAAAATGAAATGCACTAGTTTATTACCTCCTGCGTAGATTAGATTCAATAAATGGGTTGAGGTGCCACAAAACTGTTGTCAATTAAGATGAAAATATGTGTTGTGTTGTTACTAACGAGCTTAACGAGCTACTCATGAAACTCCTTAGCTTGTTCGTTAAGCTTAACGAGCTGAAATCAATGCTTGGCTCTGTTCATTAAGAAGCAAGCCACGAGCTTAACGAGCCGAACTATCAAGCGCTCATTATGCTCGCGAGCTACGAGCTTTTGGTCCAGCCCTAGCTGGAGTTTGCACACTTTGTTAGCACCTTTAGGATCGACAAAACCTTCTGGTTGCATCATGTACAACTCTTCTTTGAGATATCCATTAAGGAATGCAGTTTTGACATCCATTTGCCAGATTTCATAATTATAAAAATGCGGCGATTGCTAACATGATTTGGACGGACTTAAGCATCGCTACGGGTGAGAAAGTCTCATCGTAGTCAACTCCTTGAACTTGTCGGAAACCTTTCGCAACAAGTCGAGCTTTGTAGACAGTAACATTACCATCAGCGTCAGTCTTCCTCCTAAAGATCCATTTATTTTCAATTGCTTCCCGATCATCGGGCAAGTCAACCAAAGTCCACACTTTGTTCTCATACATGGATCTCATCTTAGATTTCATGGCCTCAAATCATTTTGCGGAATCTGGGCTCATCATCGCTTCCTCATAGTTCGCAGGTTTGTCATGGTCTAGTAACATGACTTACAGGGGTTACCGTACCACTCTAGCGTGGAACGCACTCTGGTTGACCTACGAGGTTCAGTAGTAACTTGATCTGCAATTTCATGATCATCATCATTAGCTTCCTCACTAATTGGTGCAGGAATCACTGGAACTAATTTCTGTGATGAACTACTTTCCAATTCGGGAGAAGGTACAATTACCTCATCAAGTTCTACTTTCCTCCCACTCGCTTCTTTCGAGAGAAACTCCTTCTCTAGAAAGGATCCATTCTTAGCAACGAATGGCTTGCCTTCAGATCTGTGATAGAAGGTGTAACCAATAGTTTCCTTTGGTTATCCTATGAAGACACATTTCTCCGACTTGGGTTCGAGCTTATCAGGTTGAAACTTTTTCACATAAGCATCGCAACCCCAAACTTTAAGAAACGACAACTTGGGTTTCTTGCCAAACCACGGTTCATACGGTGTCGTCTCAACGGATTTAGATGGTGCCCTATTTAACATGAATGCAGTTGTCTCTAATGCATAACCCCAAAATGATAGCGGTAAATCGGAAAGAGACATCAGAGATTGCACCATATCTAATAAAGTACGATTAAGATATTCGGACACACCATTATGCTATGGTGTTCCAGGTGGCGTGAGCTGTGAAACTATTCCACATTGTTTCAAATGAAAATCAAAGTCGTAACTCAAATATTCGTCTCCGCGATCAGATCGTAGAAACTTTTATTTTCTTGTTATGATGATTTTCCACTTAACTTTGAAATTCTTTGAACTATTCAAATGTTTCAGACTTGTGCTTCATCAAGTAGATATACCCATATCAGCTCAAATCATCGGTGAAGGTCAGAAAATAACGATACTCGCTGCGAGCCTCAACACTCATCGGACCGCATACATCTGTATGTATTATTTCCAATAAGTCATTGGATCGCTCCATTGTTCTGGAGAACGAAGTTTTAGTCATCTTGCCCATGAGGCATGGTTCGCAAGCATCAAATGATTCATAATCAAGTGGTTTCAAAAGTCCATCAGCATGAAGTTTCTTCATGCGCTTTACACCAATATGACCTAAACGGCAGTGCCACAAGTATGTTGCACTATCATTATTAACTCAGCATCTTTTGGCTTTAATATTATGAATATGTGTATTACTACGATCGAGATTCAATAAACCATTCACCTTGGGTGTATGACCATAGAAGGTTTTATTCATGTAAACAGAATAACAATTATTCTCACACTTAACTGAATAATCGTATTGCAATAAACATGATCCGATCTTGTTCATGCTCAACGCAAACACCAAATAACATTTATTTAGGTTTAACACTAATCCCGAAAGCACAGGGAGTGTGCGATGATGATCATATCAATATTGGAACTACTTCCAACACACATCGTCACCTCACCCTCAACTAGTCTCTGTTTATTCTGCAACTCCTATTTCGAGTTACTAATCTTAGCAACCAAACAAATATCAAATACCCAGGGGCTACTATGAACACTAGTGAGGTACACATCAATAACATGTATATCAAATATACCTTTGTTCACTTTGCCATCCTTCTTATCTGCCAAATATTCGGGGAACTTCCGCTTCCAGTGACCATTTCCTTTGCAGTTAGAAGCACTCAGTTTCAGGCTTAGGTCCAGCTTTGGGCTTCTTGACGGGAGTGACAACTTGCTTGCCATTCTTCTTGTAGTTCCCTTTCTTCCCCTTGCCCTTTTCTTGAAACTAGTGGTCTTGTTAACCATCAACAATTGATGCTCTTTCTTGATTTATCTTCGTTGATTTCAACAACACGAAGAGCTCGAGAATTGTTTTCATTATCCCTTGCATGTTATAGTTCATCACGAAGTTCTATTAGCTTGGTGATAGTGACTAGAGAATTCTGTCAATCACTGTCTTATCTGCAAGATTAACTCCCACTTGATTCAAGTGATTATAGTACCCAGACATTCTGAGCACGTGCTCACTAGCTGAGCTATTCTCCTCCATCATGTAGGCAAAGTATTTGTCAAAGGTCTCATGCCTCTTGATACGGGCATGAGTCTGAAATACTATTTTCAACTCTTGGAACATCTCATATGCTCCATGGCGTTCAAAATGTTTTTGAAGTCCCAGTTATAAGTCGTAAAGCATGGTGCACTTAGCTATCAAGTAGTCATCATACCGAGCTTGTCAAACGTTCATAACGTCTGCATCTGCTCCTGCAATACGTTTGTCACCTAGCAGTGCATTATGGACATAATACTTCTGTTCAGCAATGAGGATAATCCTCAGATCACGGACCTAGTCCGCATCATTTCTACTAACATCTTACAACTTAGTTTTCTCTAGGAACATATCAAAACATAGGGGAGCTATAACGTGAGCTATTGATCTACAACATAATTTGCAAATACTAACAGGACTAAGTTCATGATAAATTAAAGTTCAATTAATCATATTACTAAATAACTCCCACTTAGATAGACATCCCTCTAGTCATCTAAATGATCACGTAATCCAAATCAACTAAACCATTACCGATCATCACATGAGATGGAGTAGTTTTCAATGGTGAACATCTTATGTTGATCATATCTACTATATGATTCACGCTCGACCTTTCGGTCTCTAGTGTTCCGAGGCCATGTCTGTACATGCTAGGCTCGTCAAGTTTAACCCGAGTATTCTGCATGTCCAAAACTGTCTTACACCCGTTGTATTTGAACGTAGAGCTTATCACACCCGATCATCACGTGGTGTCTCGGCACGACGAACTGTTGCAACGGTGCATACTCAGGGAGAACACTTGTACGTTGAAATTTTGTAAGGGGTCATATTATAATGCTACCGCCGTACTAAGCAAAATAAGAAGCATAATAAGATAGACAACACATGCAATCAAAATATGTGACATGATATGGCCAGCATCATCTTGTGCTTTTGAACTCCATCTCCAAAGCATCGTCATGATCTCCATCGTCACCGGCTTGACACCATGATCTTCATCGTAGCGTCGTGGTCACCTCGCCAACTATTGCTACTACTACTATCGCTAACTCATACTGATAAAGTAAAGAAATTACATGGCTTTCGCAATTCATACAATAAAGAGACAACCATAAGGCTCCTGCCGGTTGCCGATAATTTGCAAAACATGATCATCTAATACAATAACGTATAACTCACCACGTCTTGACCATATCACATCACAACATACCCTGCAAAAACAAGTTAGATGTCCTCTACTTTGTTGTTGCAAGTTTTACGTGGCTGCTACGGGCTTTAGCAAGAATCGTTCTTACCTACACATCAAAACCAGAACGATTTTTTGTTAAGTGTGTTGTTTTAACCTTTAACAAGGACCGGGCGTTGTCACACTCGATTCATCTAAAGTGAGAGAAACAGACACCCGCTGGTCACCTTTAAGCAACGAGTGCTCATAATGGTGAAACCAGTCTCGCTTAAGCATACACGTAATGTCAGTACGGGCCGCTTCATCTCACAATACCGCTGAATCAAAGTATGACATGCTGGTAAGAAGTTGACTATTATCGCCCACAACTCATTGTGTTCTACTCGTGCATATCATCTACGCATAGACTTGGCTCATGATGCCACTGTTGGGAACATAGTATTTCAAAATTTTCCTACGATCACGCAAGATCTATCTAAGAGAAGCATAGCAACGAGCGGGGAGAGTGTGTCCACGTACCCTCGTAGACCGAAAGCGGAAGCGTTTAGTAACACAGTTGATGTAGTCGAACGTCTTTGCGATCCAACTGATCAAGTACCGAACGCACGGCACCTCCGTGATCTGCACACATTCAGCTCGGTGACGTCCCTCGAACTCTTGATCTAGTTGAGGCCGAGGGAGAGTTTCATCAGCACGACAGCGTGGTGACGGTGTTGTGATGAAGTTACCGACGCATGTCTTCGCCTAAGCATTGCGGTAATATGAATGAGGTGTGTAACAGTGGAGGGGGGCACCGCACACGGCTAAAACAATTGTCAACTTGTGTGTTCTAGGGGTGCCCCATGGCCACATATATAAAGGAGAAAAGGTAGGAGGCCGGCCGGCCCTATAGGGCGCTCCTCATGTAGGATTCCTACTAGGAATAGGAATCCTATTCCTAGTAGGTTTCCAACAAGGGAAGAGAGGGGGAGGAAGGAGAGGGAGAGGGAGAAGGAAAGGGGGCGCCGCTCCCCCCCCCCCTTCCCTACTCCAATTCGGACCCAAGGGGGAGGGGGTGTGCGGCCTGCCCTGGCCGCTCCTCTCTCTCTCCACTAAGGCCCATGTGGCCCATTAGTTCCCCCGGGGGGTTCCGGTAACCCTCTAGCACTCCGGCTTTAGCCGAAACTTCTCCGAAACATTTCCAGTGTCCAAATATAGTCGTCAAATATATCAATCTTTACGTCTCGGCCATTTCGAGACTACTCGTTATGTCCATGATCTCATCCGGGACTCCGAACAACTTTCGGTACATCAAAACACATAAACTCATAATATCAATCGTCATCGAACGTTAAGCGTGCGGACCCTACTGGTTCGAGAACTATGTAGACATGACCGAGACTCATCTCCAGTCAATAACCAATAGCGGAACCTGGATGCTCATATTGGTTCCTACATATTCTACGAAGATCTTTATCGGTCAAACCGCATAACAACATACGTTGTTTCCTTTGTCATCGGTGTGTTACTTGCCCAAGATTCAATCGTCGGTATCATCATACCTAGTTCAATCCCGTTACCGGCAAGGCTCCTTACTCATTCTGTAATACATCATCTCGTGACGAACTCATTAGTCGTTTGCTTGCATGGCTTATTATAATGTGTATTACCGAGAGGGCCCAGAGATACCTCTCCGACGCTCGGAGTGACAAATCCTAATCTTGATCTATGCCAAACCACAAACACCTTCAGAGACACCTGTAGAGCATCTTTATAATCACCTAGTTACGTTGTGACATTTGATAGCACACAAGGTGTTCCTCCGGTATTCGGGAGTTGCATAATCTCAAAGTCAGAGGAACATGTATAAGTCATGAAGAAAGCTAACGGATGGGTCTTGTCCACCACATCATTCTCCTAATGATGTGATCCCGTTGATCAAATGACAGCACATGTATGTGGTTAGGAAACATAACCATCTTTGATTAACGAGCTAGTCTAGTAGAGGCATACTAGGGACACTCTGTTTTGTTTATGATTAATACAATTCTAGAATGAATAAAAGACATTTATCATGATATAAGGAAATATAAATAACAACTTTATTATTGCCTCTAGGGCATATGTCCTTCAGGTAGTTATTTTGTTGAGTTTGCTCCCACCACTATTCATGAGAATAAATTTGCTTATGTGTAGAATAGAAATTTTTCTATGCTCATGAAAATAATGATTTATGTGATTGCTATATTGTTGAATTTGTTCATGGTGCTACTGAAAATTATTATGAGAGAGGAACATATGCTTGTAGGTATTGCAATAATATCAAGTTTCCTCTCTATGTGTTGAAAATCTTGAAGTTTTGCTTGTTTTGCCTTCCTATGCTAGTTGATTCTTGCTCCCATAATTTGTTTGCTCACAAAATCCCTATGCATAGGAAGAGGGTTAGACTTAAATGTGCTTTCCATGTGATTCATTATGCTCTCTTGCATGTTTCAATCTTTATCTTTTATGTGAGCATCATTGAAATCATCATGCCTAGCTAAAAGGCACGTGGGAAAAACGCTTGTTGGGAGACAACCCAACACTTATAGTAGATTTAAAGAAAACGCTTGTACTGTTTTCGTGTGTTCACATGATTATGCTATTGTAGTAATCATGTTTTACATGTTTTGTTTCAATAAAATGCCAACCAAATGCTTAGGATCATGTTCGGTGATAGTAGATTTGATTTTGCTGAAAAACAAAAACTTTTGCGTTCATGAGAAAAATTCTCATTTTTAACAGAAGAGTGCTTTTAAGTTGATTATTTTTGCAGAAGTTTAATATACAAATTTCCCACTTGGTCATATTGTTTCAAGATTTTTAGAGTTGCAGAAGTATGGTGAATGTTCATATCATTACAAATTGTTCTGTTTTTGACAAATTATGTTTTCAATGCACAGTTTGCTTGTTTCCTAGTTTCTATGGCTTATATTGATCAATATAAATTGTAGAGATGATATGCTACAGTAGGCATTGTGTGAGAACAATTATGAATCTTGTCTTTGACAGTACCCAAACTGAATGATTTGGTTTATCATACTAACCCATCTCACGAAGTTGCGTTTAAGTTTTCTGTGATTGAAGTTTTCAAATTTTGGGTGAGATGTCTATATGAGGAAAACAAGGAGTGAAAACACCCTAAGCTTGGGGATGCCCAAGGCACCCCAAGGAAATATTCAAGGAATAACCAAGCAACTAAGCTTTGGGATGCCCCGAAAGGCATCCCCTCTTTCGTCTCCAACATTATTGGTATCCTCAGTTGGAGCTATGTTTTCATTCGTCACATGATATGTGTTTTGCTTGGAGTGTCAATTTATTTTGTTAGAATTTGCTTGCTGGTATCTAGAATAATGTTTTGCATCTTTTATTTCAATAAAAGTGTCAAGGATAGCCTTTACCATGTTTATTTTGCAAGTCTATATGCTACTGTTTGAAAACAAAAAAAAATTCCTTCATTGTTTGAATTCTTCTGGATAATCAGAATGTGATAAAATCTTGAAATTTTTACAAATTTAGCATGATAAGTTCTTTAAAACGTGGTAATTTTTTAAAATTTTTAGAGCTAGGGAAGTATGAGAACAATTCCACTCTTTATAGACTGTACTGTTTTGACAGATTGCTGTTATGTTTGCATTGTTTGCATATGTTAGCGTGTTTAATGATTCTATTTGAGGATATGAGTATTAAATATGCAGAGGCATTTAGTATGCAATGTTGAATAATAATTTTAGTGATTTGCTACAGTAGAGAATGATAAAGTTTTGCATTGATTTATACTAACTTATCTCACGAGTTATTGTTGAGTTTTGTGTGGATGAAGCTTTTGAGATTTAGGAAAACCGTGATATGAGAAGAATTAAGGAGACACAAAAGCTCAAGCTTGGGGATGCCCTAGGCACCCCAAGATAATATTTCAAGAAGTATCAAGCATCTAAGCTTGGGGATGCCCCGGTAGGCATCCCACCTTTCTTCATCAACAATTATCGGTTAGTATCGGTTGATCCTAAGTTTTTGCTTCTTCACATGAAATGTGCTATTCTGGAAATGTCATTTTATTTTGTTTGCTTGATGTTTTGATAATATACTTATATTTGAACGTTTTTAAATAAAATAGAGCCCCCAAATAGTTGTCAAAGAGGCTAGATAAGTGGTATTCACATCCCGTCAACGAAGCTCTTTTCTGGCACCGTTGCTCTAGTTCTTCACTTATATCTTTTTGAGCATGGTGTGCTTTAGTATCTTTGAAGAAATTCTCTCTTGCTTCACTTAAATTATTTTGAGAGAAAGAAATTATGCTCATGATCTTCACTTATATTTCTTTGAGCTTATCAAAAGCAACACATAAAATTAGTCCCAAAGTCATAGATATCCAGGAAGGATATAATAAAAACTTTCATGAAGATCATTGGACAAAATAAACTTGATTCCTTGTAATAGTTTTGAGACATGATGATGTGATATGTGAGTCATGTTGATGAGTAATTGCGCTTTAGTAAGATATTGGTATTAAGGTTTGTCATTCCCGAAGCATGCACGTATAGTCTCTCGTTATGCTGGGAAGTTGGAGCACAATTTATCCTTGATTATCCTATCTTTGTGTGAAGGTCGGGGTGTCGGGGGAAACTGTCCTCCCACGAGCACCTATGGGACCGAAGCCCCTTCTACGTTGCGGTAAGGGAGCGGAGGGAGCACGGAGAGCAGATCGAGGAGCACACGCGGGCAGTTTACCCAGGTTCGGGCCGCGCGGACGCGTAAAACCCTACTCCTGCTTTAGTTGTATTGAGTTTTCGGGCTCGGGAGCTTGAGGATCTACAGTACCAGCTACACCGAACGAGGGAGTGAGCGAGTTTCTGGGATCGAACCCCCTCTACGTTGTGCATGGGCCTCCTTTTATAGCTCAAAGGGGTCACCGACAGGTGTCAACGTAGAGGAGGGTAAAAGTGTAAATTTGGTGGTAGTTGCAACAGTGCATGAACAGTGTATGAACAGTGGTCTTCACCTAACCTTGACGGTGGGGGACAAGGGCATTTAAGGCCCGTCGCCGTCGACCCCAAAAGCGTCTGTCCATGCATCTCCGTTCGCCACGGCGGTAACCTCGTCACCGCGGCTCGCCAGTGTGTCCCTCAGGCTGCACAGCCATCCGCCACGTGCCCCTTGAAGGGCCCCAGGGCGACGCGTGGCCGAATGAGCTGGAGCGCACGCACACAGTGTGAGCTTCCCTCGGCAAGCACCTTGCCGGGGTCGCTATCTTGCCGGGCCCGGAAGCTTGCCGCTTCCCGGGTCCTGCCGGGGCGCACGATGCGCCGCGATGTATCTTTTGCGGTGTTATCCCTTGGCCTTCCTGGCAAGCACCTCTTGCCAGGGTCTTGTGCTGGAAAGATGCCTTCGAGCCTGGTGCGGCCTTCCCGGCAAGCTCCTCTTGCCGGGGCCTTGTCTCTTAACTTGGATACTTTGTTCTTGAATGGCTTGAAGGGGTCTGGAGCGGGCTTTGGCCAGCGCGTGGTAAGCCCTGCCGCGGGACGCTGCTACTGCCCGTGCACAAGTTGGGGTACTAAGGTACCCCTACCTTAGTACACCGACACGGGGGCGTGCGATGGTTAACTCCTACCAACCTCCCCCCTATGAGCATGCGTAGTATTACTTTGCTTCGAGGGCTAATAAACTTTTGCAATAAGTATATGAGTTCTTTATGACTAATGTGAGTCCATGGATTATACGCACTCTCACCCTTTCATAATTGCTAGCCTCTCTCGTACCACGCAACTTTCGCCCGTGCATAAACTTTATTATACCTTCCTCAAAACAGCCACCATACCTACCTATATGCGGTATTCCCTTGCCGCTCTAAGCAAATTTGTATGTGCCATCTCTAATTTTCAAAATAAATTTCCCTTTTGTGTGCCCGTACCACTCACGAGGCGGTGAGGGTTGGCCAATATTTTCCATGCTAGATGTGTTATTCTGACGATGAGCGTTTATTCACTTTTCATTGCACGAGAGTAAGGCGAAGGTATTAGGGATGACCAGTCCCAAAATAAAAAACAAATTTACTTTATGTTGTCAAATAATAAATTCTTTGGAAGTGTTGGTATGGAAGGCTACCGTGGATTCGGCTAGCCATGGCTTGTGAAAGTTTGGTGGAAAAGGACTAAACTTTATTTTATGTTTGGGAACCGCCTATGATATATCTAGCATGGAAAGTGTTGGGAACCTTGAGTCATTTTTGTTGGTGGGAAAAGTATACCTCCCAAAGTAATTTTATCTCTCAAATTAAGCTTTGAGCTCTAGCACCTCTACAAATCCGTAATCCTCACATTGATATCGATTGATGGACATCTCCATAGTCCATTAGTTTGTCTAGTTGATGTGAGACTTTCTTCTCTTCTTTTGTCTACTACCACCGCATTCTATTCCACCTATATTGTTATATCCATGTATTGCGTGAGAGTTGAAAATGCTGAAGCGCGTTAAAAAGTATGAACCAATTGCTTGGCTGACACCGGGGTAGTACATGATTTATACTTTGAACTGGGAAGACGGAGCATGACAAGACTATATGATTTTGTAGGGATAATGTTCTTTAGCATTTGGTATTCTAAAAGACATGGTTGCTTGTTGATACGTTTGAGTATTTAAATCTCATGTCAAAACTAGACTATTGCTTTGAACCATATAAAAGTCAAATGTCCATGCTATAAACAAAAGAATATGATATGACATGATAGGCAGCATTCCACATCAAAAATTTCGTTTTTATCATTTACCTACTCGAGGACGAGTAGGAATTAAGCTTGGGGATGCTGATATGTCTTCAAGGTATCTATAATTTTTGGTTGTTCCATGCTGTTATATTATCATTCTTGGATGTTTTACAATCATTTTATATCATTTTTTGGGACTAACCTATTGACATAGTGGCAAGTGCCAGTTGAAGTTTTCTGCATGTTTTTTACATCGCAGGAAATCAATATCAAACGGAGTCCAAACACCGTGAAACTTTTTGGAGAACTTTCATGGGCCAGAAGACACCCAATGGGCTGAAGCAACACCTAGGGGGTGCCCCGAGGGGGGCACAACCCACCAGGGCACGCCAGCCCCCCTGGCATGCCCGGGTGGGTTGTGCCCACCTCGGTGGCCTCCTGCACCGCCTCTTTACCCTATAAATTCACAAATATTCTAAAACCCTTCGGGGAAGACCTAGATCAGAAGTTCCGTCGTCGCAAGGCTCTGTACTCCACGAGATCCAATCGAGAGCCCGTTCCGGCACTCCGTCGGAGGGGGAAATAATCACTGGTGGCCATCTTCATCACCCCGACGGCCACCATGATGAGGAGGGAGTAGTCCACCCTCGGGGCTAAGGGTATGTACCAATAGCTATGTGTTGTATCTCTCTCTCTCCCGTGTCCTTGATGGCACGATCTTGATGTATCGGGGGCTTTGTTAGTATAGTTGGATCATATGGTGTTTTCCCCTCTCTATCTTGTGATGAATTGAGTTTTCTCTTTGAGATTTCTTTGGATTGAATACCTTTATGGATTTGAGAACATTTGATATATGTCTTGCAATTGAATACTCGTGGTGACAATGGGGTATCATATTGATCCACTTGATATATGTTTTGGCACTCAACTTGTGGATTCCCGAAGTGACATTGGGGTAATCTATGCATAGGGGTTGATGCATGTTCTTGTCTTTGTTTCTCCAGTAGAAATCTTAGGGCACTCTTCGAGGTTCTTTGTGTTGGACTGAGTATTACAAATCTGAATATGTTTTTGTAACACCCCAAAAATTTAACCATGTTTTGTTAATTAAAAAATTTGCCAGGGAATTAAAATTTGTCATTTGCTGGGTGTTCCTTTAGATTCCAGGACCATTCTTTTCCTTGTTTGTTGGAGTTTTTACCTCAAGTGAAAACTATCCAGCTAATGTTAGACTCTCATATTCACTCTTTAAAAACTCTTCTTATATCAGTAGAATTAATTATATAATTGTCTCCCTAATTTTCTTCTCTCTATAAATGGTTTCCCTTAGTTTTGGGGCCTCAGTTGTACTGCAACCACTTGATAAATTTATTTAAAATTCCAACCAAAAATTGGAGATGTCATGTGATGTTGTTAGATCACTTTTATGCAAGAATATATTTATTTCATTTAGTATTTTGAGCTCCACACCATGATTTCCAATCTGGTCCAGTGGGCAAAATTGCACTACAACCCCTTTAAATATTCCTTTAATGCTTCCACCAAAATGTTGGGATGTTCATAGGAGTATGTTATTCAACTTTATGCAAAAACCCATTTAGGTCCTTTAGAAAATTTGAGTGAACCAACCTCTTTTTCATTCTGGTCCAGTTTGGTATTTTGCACTGCAACCCTAGTTTATTTTGCTCTAGTGCCCTTGAGCTTCCTCCTGCTTATAGCCCTTCTTGCAAAATCATTAAGTACAGAAGAGTGGGCCCATTGGCATATTTTTGGTTCATGAAGCAATGCCCTACACTTTCTGTCAAGATCTGAAGATTTGCAAAACTTGCACTAGCAAGTTTCTGGTTTTGCCCAACTAGCTATGACATCATCACATCCTCCTAAAGAGACTCTGATCTGGAGATTTTGGCCACCAGAAGAGATGCCCATATGCCCATGGCATTCTGTCGAGCACCTTGGGTGCATGGCCAGCTTTGGCATAGTTTTTAGTAGACATTATGGACTTGACCCCCTGACCTAGCAGCCATGTCTACTAACCTCCTTGCTATCTCTAACCTAGGTCTGTTGATTTGTATTGGCATCCAAGCAAGTATTGGCCGCCCTGGCATTTCGTCGAACGAGCACCGTGCGTGCCCGGAGCGCGGCCAGAGCGCGCGTTTTGCACGTGCCGCGCCCGAGCCACCGCGCCCCTGGCCTGTTCCCCCCGAGCTTATCCTAACCCTCTGCAGCTCGCAGCATAGAGCCAAGCCTCTACCTGCACCCCCTCAGAGGCACCACAGCGCCTCGCCACGTCTCCGGCAAGCTAGGAGCTAGCCGCCACCGCCGCCTGCTATGGTCGATGCCGTACGGGCAACCTGGCGCGCCCCCGAGCACCCCAGACTGCCATGCTCATCCACAACCTCTTCGCCTACCTCTGCAAACTCTGCCAGCCAGCCCCCACCTCCCCTGCTCTGCAATAGTGCCGCCGCCGTCGTGCTTATCCTCGGGCAGCCGACGAACCGACCTCTGGCACCTATATAAACGAACCCCCTCGCTCCTTCAGCCTCAGGTAGCATCGTATCTTCCCCTTAGACCAATCCCGCGCATCAATTTGACCGGCAGCGGCCATCTTCCTCTCCTCCGGCAATGGTGGCCGCCGCGGCCGCGCTGTCGCATTCGTTGCAGTGCCCTCCCAAAACCCCCCAACCTACAGAGCCAGGAGACAACCACAACCTCACGGAGCCACCCCAACCATCAATTTCTCTGAAGAGGGCCCATAGGGCGATGCTCCATTGTTGGGTCCGCCGGAGCTCTTCCGGGGGAGCTCGACACCAACGACATCGTCCATCGCAGCGGCCCTATAGGGTACCGACGGGTTCGCCTCGAGCTCCTGATCACGCCTGCAGATCAAACCCGCGGGGGACATCGTCGCTCGCCGGCGACGATCACCGGAGCCCCGTGCTCGTTCGGGCGAAGGAGGGAGGAGGCGGTTGGACCAGTCAAATATGACAGGTGAGCCCGCAGGTCCCACCGTCAGCCCCTCTTGTCCCCGCCCACCAGTTTAAGTGAAGACGCATTCCCCGAAGTACGTCTCCCCTTCCCTGGAAGCGTTTTCTGAGCTGATGCGTTTCCCTTTTTCTGGTTTTTATTAAAACAGAGTTGACTGAACTTTGACTGGCAATATCTCTTTAAATAATAATCCAAATGACTTGATTCTTTTTCTATTGTTTCCCAAATATTGTCTAGTTTATTTTCATATTTATATGAAAAATTTCCAGACAACTTTTTTGGGCTGTTTTGAGTCTATGTATTGATTTCTTATTATTTTGTTTAGGATTTTGAAGAGGGAGAAAACTTCCAAAAAAAAATGGAATGCATTTCTCCTCCCCTCTACTTGAAGGCAAGCATCTTGAACCCTGTTATGATATACGTTGTGTGTTGTTTGCTAAAACATAGGAACTCCATCAATATACTAAAGTGGAGTAACGTTATTTCATGTGGAAGTCATACTCTTGCATATCAACATCTGGTGAAAATCCATTTATGTTATGTATGTGATATTGGTGACAGTAACCACTTCTCATGCCACATATGCCTGGTGATAGTTCGGATGGAGTCCGAAGGAAAGTTGTGTTCCGGTGAACACAACCACGTGACTGACATCTCATTGTGGCGAGGATGTGCAGTGAGGCAGGATGAAGCATGAGGGTTGGTGACCCTGTCAGGGAACTGTGAAGAGCATTGTGGCCCTAACCATGCAGGGAATACATAAACCTCCTGAGTCGACCATAGATCGAGTCTAGCTCCAGTAACCCCCATACTTGTTTCGTACTACCACTAGTCCCTGCCGCTGGTGGGTACGGTTTAGTAAGTTGTCAACCCCTTTCTTGGCACACACCGTACAAAGAGACCATGGTGGAAGATACCGGGTGCATCCGGTAGGCATGCCACTTGGTCCGGGGGCATGGGTGTTTCCGGTTGGGACCGAGAGGGGGGACACCCCTTAGAGCGCGCGATAGAAATTTGATCCCATGCTACGCGAGGTTGTATCCTCCCCACTTAGAGTTTACTTAACGGGTGTCATGGGTGATTCCAGACACAAGTAAAGTTAACCTGGTGTGTGCAAGACAGGCGGGTTTTCGACTAAAAGACCGTAGACGGAATTAGTTCCAATGGACTAAAGAAAACCGTTACTCGTGGGTAAAGAGTACATCCTCTGCAGAGATATCAAACCTATTCGAATAGCCGTGTCCATGGTTAAGGACTACAGTCTGGGATGGGTCGAGTGTCGGTCTTAGTGTCGGTCTTCAAAGGAAAACTACTAAACTGGAACATTGACTATGATCTGCGATATGTGGTAAATCCTGTTTATTATTGTGGACTAACCATTTGTGTTATTTGAATAAATGAGTATCCCTGGGATGGTTCTACCTCCTCGATAATCACCGTGATTCATTTATTTTCCTTATAAGCCCTTTCTGGGGTGTCGCTCAGACGCCCGACTGTGGCATGCTTGTTATTTTCCTTACAAGCCCTTTCTGTGGTGTCGCTCAGATGTCCGACTGTTGCATGCTTGTTATTTTCCTTACAAGCCCTTTCTGTGGTGTCGCTCAGACGCCCGACTGTGGCATGCTTGTTATTTATTTTCGTTATAAGCCCTTTTTGTGGTGTCGCTCAGACGCCTGACTGTGGCATGCTTGTTATTTATTTTCCTTATAAGCCATTTCTGTGGTGTCGCTCAGATGCCCGACTGTGGCATGCTTGTTATTTATTTTCCTTATAAGCCCTTTATGTGGTGTCGCTCAGACGCCCGACTATGGCATGTTTGTTAGTTATTTTATTATCACTCCCTGATTGCATATGCCTTTTATACAAATGACCTGCTTGCATTATGGACTGTCATATCATTATTATCATAGTGATCATCAATTATTCTCGAGCATGATTATATCTCACCCATGTTCAAAATGTTTGCGAGTACATTCAAAGTACTCACTGGCTTGTCCCTGGCTATTGTCTTGGCCAGATTCTTTGCGTGGGAAGGAATGATGCGATGACAGCCCCGGAACCTATGCTAATGGAGATAGCAGCCTCGCGAAGATAGGAGTTAACCTGGTCAGCTGTTCCTGTGGGAAATGGAGTCCCATAGTCACCGACGTAACACAAACCGCTTCCGCCATCAGCCACTAGAAACCTTGTGTTGTACTCACAGGCCAGAATGGTCTTGTACTACATATTTTTGTACTTTGCTTGGAGTTTCTGTAACAAGTTGGTGCCTCATCAGCTAACAGTAATCCTGGGGCTGGTGAGCACAAGTGCCGCTTTTGGGGAAATTAATATCCCGAAAACCCGGTCCTGACAGTTTTGGTGTTATCTTAGTAGGAACTCTTCATAAATCAATCAGGAAGGATAACTTTGTGTTATCTTAGTACGAACTCTTGACAGATCGATCAAAAAAGATAACCTTGCGTTATTCTAGTACGAACTCTTGGATAGATCGATCGGAAAGGGCAACTTTTGGTTATTTTAGTACGAACTCTTGGAATATTGATCCGAAAGAATAACTTTGAGGTGGTTTCGTACCCCACCAACAATTTCTTCTTATGTTCTCCGCTAGATAGGAACTTTGGAGTGATTATTCATCGCACGTTGAGGGGTGGTTATATGATCCAATTATGTTAGCACTTTTGAGAGATTGCGCTAGCAAAAGTACGGACCCTAGGCCTTGTTTTCCATCATTACAATACCGTTTGTGCTCACTTTTTTCACTTGCTACCTTGCTGTTTTTTTTATTGTTCCTACTACAAAAATCAATATTACTATCCATATTACACTTGTATCACCATCTCTTCGCTGAACTAGTAAACCTATACAATTTGCCATTGTATTGGGTGTGTTGAGGACACAAGAGTCTTTTTATTATTTAGTTGCAGGGTTGTTTGAGAGAGACTATCTTCATCCTACACCTCCTATGGATTGATAAACCTTAGGTCATCCACTTGAGGGAAAATTGCTACTATCCTACAAAACTCTGCGCTTGGAGGTCCAACACGTGTCTACAAGAAAAAAGTTGCATAGTAGACATGAGACATATCAGCATCCCCAAGCTTAACTCCTGCTCGTCCTCGAGTAGGTAAGTGATAAAAACAGATTTTTTTTATGTGGAATGTTGCCTATCATGTCATATCATATTCTTTTCTTTATAGCATGGACATTTGGACTTTTATATGGTTCAAAGCAATAGTCTAGTTGTGGCATAATAATTTAGATACTCAAGCATATCAACAAGCAATCATGTCTTTCAAAATATCAATGCTAAAATAAGCTATCCCTAGCCCATTATGCTCAACCATTGATCCATTCATGAAACACACTCGCATATTAGTTACACCCAACGCTCAAGTACGGTCATAGTGTTTCCTAGTTGGTGCTTGTAAGAGAAGATGGAGACTCAAATCCAGAAATAAAAATTGCATAAGTAAAAGAAAGGCCCTTCGCGTAGGGAAGTAGGGATTTGTAGAGGTGCCAGAGCTCAAAGCTTAAATTGAGAGATAAAAAAATTGGGGAGGTATACTTTTCCCACCAACGATAATGACTTGAAGTACCCAACACTTTCCATGCTAGATATATCATAGGCGGTTCCCAAACAGAAGATAAAATTTATTCCTTTTCCATCAAACTTTCACAAGCCATGGCTAGCCGAATCCATGGTTGCCTTCCATACCAACACTTTCCAAGGAATTTATTATTTGACAACATAAAGTAAATTTGTTTTTCATTTCGGGACTGGGCATCCCTAATACCTTTGCCTTACTCTCATGCAATGACAAGTGAATAAACACTCATCGTGAGAATAACACATCTAGCATGGAAAATATTTGCCACCCCTCACTACCTCGCGAGCGGTACGGGCACACAAAAGGGAAATTTATTTTGAAAATTAGAGATGGAAGATACAAATTTTCTTATAATGGCAAGGGAATACCGCATATAGGAAGGTATGGTGGAATCATGCGGCAAAACCGGGATAAATGATTTTGGATGCACAAGTAGAGATCATACTTAGTGCAAAATGAAGGCTAGCAAAAAACTGGGAAGTGACCAACCATGAAACGAATAATCTAGTAAGCGAACATTGAGCATAAATAACACCGAATAATGCACCACAAGTAGGATATAATTTCATTTCATAATTATTGACTTTCGTGCTTGCATAGGTAATCACAAACTTTAACACTAATATTCTTACTAAAGCATAATTACTTATTAACATGACTCACATATCATATCATCGTGTCTCAAAACTATTACAAGGAATCAAGTTTATTTTGTCCAATGATCTTTATGAAAGTTTTTATTATATCCTTTTTGGATATATATCACTTTGGGGATAATTTTCATGTGTTGCTTTTGATAAGCTCAAACAAATACAAGTGAAGATCATGAGCATATTTTTTTTCCTTCTTTCTCTCAAAATAACATAAGTGAAGCAAGAGAGAATTTCTTTTTAAAATTTTACTAACTCTCAAATAAATCTAAGTGAAGCAAGATAGTATTTCTTAAAAAAATACTAAGCACACCATGCTCAAAAAGATATAAATGAAGCACTAGAACAAGTCCATTGCTCATAAAAAATTAAGTGAAGCATAGAGAGCTATTCTAGCAAGTCACAAAACTTGAAAACTTCAATCTCACAAAACTCAACAAAACCTTCGTGAGATCTGTTAGTATAAGAAAGCAAATCACTACTATAAGTACTATATCAAACCAATTCATATTTTGTTTTTTTATTATATCTATTGTATTCCAACTTTTCTATGGCAAAAACTCATCAAAGAAAACCATAGAGCCATCAAAATAAGCACACAACACAAAGAAAACAGAATATGTAAAAAACAGAACAGTCTGTAGTAATTTGGAAGTTTCGAATACTTCTGGAACTCTAAAAATCTTGAACAAATTAGGATCATGTGGGAAATTTTATATTAATCTTTTGCAAAAAGAATCAACTAAAAATCAATTTTTTGTTAAAAATTAGAATTTTTCTCGTGAGCGCAAAAGTTTCTGTTTTTTCAGCAAGATCAAATCTACTAACACCCAATGTGTTCCTAAGGCTTTTCTTGGCACAAACCTTTATTCAAACCACAAAAACACATCTCAAGAGATATTAAATGATTTTTCATTGAAAACAAAAAGGAAATCAAAAAGCAAAAAGATACAAGTTGGGTTGCCTCCCAACAAGCGCTATCGTTTTACGCCCTTAGCTAGGCATAAAGCAAGGATCTAAGTTTTTCATCCTTGTCCAACTCTTAAATCAAACACTTATAATCCTTCATAGATTTAGTATAAAGACCTTCAATAGAAATACTTCTAGGAGTGAATTTAAAGATTTCATTCATGCAAAAAGGATCTCTTATCACTTCAACAAATTCCGGGTGAATACTAATCATTTTAAGATCTCCTTTATTGCTATCACTAGAAGTTGCACCCTTGTTCTTATTGGCTCTTATACTTTTTATGGGAGTTTTCTTGATAGTACTAGCAGAAAAGTCGTGCTTCGATTACTAAATATTTATTCCAATCTATCAATCCAAGAAGGGCTTTCTTCTATTCTTTCAAGGATTATAGTACCTTTCTCTTTTAACAACTTAAAAATATATCCCGCTTTTGACCCAATATTAGTGGCAAAATTATGCATATTTTTATCCTCCATTTGATCTTTGGTGAGCATATTCTTTTCAATAGCGTCTAATCTTTCCATAACATGTGTTGGAAATATGCCCTAGAGGCAATAATAAAATGGTTATTATTATATATTTCCTTGTTCATTATAATTGTCTATCATTCATGCTATAATTGTATTAACCGGAAACCGTAATACATGTGTGAATACATATACCACAACATGTCCCTAGTGAGCCTCTAGTTGGCTAGCTTGTTGATCAATAGATGGTCATTATTTCATGGCCATGGACATTGGATGTCATTGATAATGGGATCACATCATTAGGAGAATGATGTGATGGACAAGACCCAATCCTAAGCATAGCACAAGATCGTGTAGTTCGTCTACGAAAGCTTTTTCTAATGTCAAGTATCATCTCCTTAGACCATGATATTGTGCAACTCACAGATACTGTAGGAATGCATTGGGTGTGCCAAACGTCACAACGTAACTGGGTGGCTATAAAGGTGCACTACGGGTATCCCCGAAAGTATCTGTTGGGTTGGCACGAATCGAGACTGGGATTTGTCACTCCGTGTGACGGAGAGGTATCTCTGGGCCCACGCGGTAAGACATCATCATAATGAGCTCAATGTGACTAAGGAGTTAGCCACGGGATGATGTATTACGGAACGAGTAAAGAGACTTGTCGGCAACGAGATTGAACAAGGTATAGGCATACCGACAGGCAAGTATCATACTGGTAGACAAAGGGAATTGTATACGGGATTGATTGAATCCCCGACATCATGGTTCATTCGATGAGATCATCGTGGAACATGTGGGAGCCAACATGGGTATCCAGATCCCACTGTTGGTTATTGACCGGAGAGATGTCTCGGTCATGTCTACATGCCTCCCGAACCCGTCAGGTCTGCACACTTAAGGTTCGATGACGTTAAGGTTATAGGGGGAATATGTACGTGGCTACCTGATACGTCTCTAATGTATCTATAATTTTTTATTGTTCCATGCTATTGTTTATGATGTCTTGGATGTTTAATGGGATTTTTCATACACTTTTATATCATTTTTGGGACTAACCTACTAACCCAAAGGCCCAGTCCAGATTGTTGTTTTTTGCCTATTTCAGGGTTTTGCAGAAAAGGAATATCAAAGGGAGTCCAAACGGAACGAAACCTTTGCGAGAGATATTTTTGGAGAAAATCACGCACATGGGACTTGAGAACCACGTCAGGGGAGCCTCGGGGTGTCCACGAGGGTGGGGGCGCGCCCCTGCCTCGTGGGCCCCTCGAGCATCCCCCGGTACCCTCCTTCCTCCTATATAAGTCTACGCACCCCGAAATCATCGACAACAGAGAGAAAACCCTGATCCCACCGCCGTAACCTTCTGTTCCCATGAGATCCCATCTTGGAGCCTGTTCCGGAGCTCCGCCGAAGGGGGATCCATCATGGAGTACTTATACATAATCATCATCGCCCTCACCATGAGTTGTGAGTAGTTTAACACAGACCTTCGGGTCCATAGTTAGTATCTAGATGGCTTCTTCTCTCTCTCTAGATCTCAATACAAAGTTCTCCTCGGTCTTCGAGGAGATCTATTCGATGTAATCTCTTTTTACGGTGTGTTTGTCGAGATCCGCTGAATTGTGAGTTTATGATCAAGATTATCTATGAGAAATATTTGGTTCTTCTCTGAACTTTTTAGGTGTGCCCATAATATCCTTGCAAGTCTCTTCAAATTATTGGTTTGGTTTGGCCTACTAGATCTATAGTCCTTGCAATGGGAGAAGTGCTTGGCTTTGGGTTCAATCTTGCGGTGTCCTTTCCTAGTGACAGTAGGGGCAGCAAGGCACATATTGTATTGTTGCCATCGAGGATAAAAAGATGGGGTTTATATCATATTGATTGAGTTTATCCCTCTACATCATGTCATCTTGCTTAAGGCGTTACTCTGTTCTTATGAACTCAATACACTAGATGCATGCTGGATAGCAGTCGATGTGTGGAGTAATAGTAGTAGATGCAGAATCATTTCGGTCTACTTGTCTCGGACGTGATGCCTATATACAATGATCATGCTTAGATAGTCTCATAATTATTCGCTTTTCTATCAATTGCTCAACAGTAATTTGTTTACCCACCATAGAATATCGCTATCATGAGAGAAGCCACTAGAGAACACTATGGCCCCTGGGTCTATCTCAACATATCAATCTACATCTACTTTACTTTTTTCGCTTTTACTTTCTGTTTCTTATAAACAAAAATACCAAAAATATAAACTATCATCTCTATCAGATCTCACTTTCGTAAGTGACCGTAAAGGGATTGACAACCCCTTATCGCATTGGTTGCGAAGTTCTTATTTGTTTGTGCAGGTGCGAGGGACTCGCGCGTGGTCTCCTACTGGATTGATACCTTGGTTCTCGAAAACTACTTACGCTATTGTGCTGCATCTCCATTTCCTCTTCGAGGGAATACAATGCAAGCTCGAGAAGTAGCATTACCAAATGTTGTTCGGAGTCCCGGATGAGATCCTGGACGTCACGAGGAGTTCCGGAATGGTCCGGAGGTGAAGAATGATATATAGGAAGTGAGGATTTGGCCACTGGAAGTGTTCCGGGCATCACCGGTAATGTACCAGGACCACTCGAAGGGTTCCGAGGGTCCACCGGCCCCGGAGGCCTGCATGGGCCAAGAGTGGAAAGGAGCCAGCCCCTGAGTGGGCTGGTGCGCCTCCCACCAAGGCCCAAGGCGCAACGAGGATAGGGGGAAACCCTAGGCGCAGATGGGCCTAAGGCCCACCCTAGGGCGCCCCCCTCTCTCCCCCTCTTGGCCGCCGGCCTCCACCCCATCTAAGGATGCCGCAACCCTAGGGTGGGAACCGTAGAGGGGGTGCAGACACCTCCACTCCTCCTATATATAGTGGGCTTTTGGGGCTGCCAAAGACACGAGTCCCTCTCTCTCTCTCTCGGCCCAGCCCTACTTCTCCTCCTCCTCATCCTCCGTAGTGCTTGGCGAAGCCCTACCGGAGAACCACGCAGCTCCACCACCACCACGCCATCGTGCTGCTGCTGGAGTTGTCTTCCCCAACCTCTCCCTCCTCCTTGCTGGATCAAGGCGCAGGAGACGTCACCGGGCTGCATGTGTGTTGAACGTGGAGGCACCATTGTTCGGTGCTTAGATCGGAATCGACCGCGATCTAAATCGCTGCGAGTACGAATCCAGCAACCGCGTTCTTGTAACGTTTCCGCCTAGCGATCTTCAAAGGTATGAAGATGCACTCCCCCCTCTCGTTGCTGGTTTCTCCATAGATTGATCTTGGTGACACGTAGGAATTATTTGAATTGTTACTATGTTCCCCAACAACATGCTCAAGAGTTAAAGCTGTTTCATTGATCATAAGAGGGGGTGAGCCAACTAAATTTCCCATAGCATTAAAAGCATCAAGAGAAGGACACATCAAGAAATTTTCATCGGTAATCGTATGAAGGACGAATCTGTACCAAGTGGTGATGCCAACGTAAAAACAATGAAGTAGAACGACAGTAGATTGCTTACAGATAGATCTATTATGAGCATTGCAAAACCTATACCAAGCATCCTTTAAATTTTCTCCTCCCCTTTGTTTAAAGTTGAGAACCTCGTTCTTGGGATTACAAGCAATAGAAGAAGTACTATCCATGATGAAAACGTCAAACAAGATTGCACACAAAAATAGATCCGGCAAGAGAAATGACGAACGAAAAAGAAAGGGGAATAAAACAGCAAATGTTTGTGAAGTGGGGGAGATGAAAATGAGGGGCAAATGGCAAATAATGTAAATTGCGAGGAGACATTCTCCTTCAAAATGGATGCTTCACTATAAATAGAGTTTGTAGCACAATCATCATCAATAATAGCAAGAGGAGAAGACAACTTGGCAAGCTCTTTAGAATATGAAGCTTTAAGTTGAGCATGAGACTCGGTGAGTTTGATGAGATCACCCTTAATGACCCTTGAGCCATTTTCGAGGTGCTCAAAATCCTCAAGGAGTTTAGCATGCACAACTTCAAGCTTCTCATTTTTAGTCTCAAAATCATTAGCCACCTCGAGAGCTCTATCACAGGATTCCTTTATTGTAGATAGTTCTAGAGCAAAAGTCTCCTCAAGAGATTCCTTGGTGGTTTGTTCAAGTTCAAGAGCTTGCGAGAGGTCGGCGATCTCATTAGCATAATCATGCTCATGACCTTCCATTTTCTCAATGGTGACCTCATGCTCCTCTAGATGAGATTCCAACTCATCTGTATATTTCTTGCCCTCAATGGCAATAGACATGATTTCCATGAAGTTGGAACGAGCAATTTTATTCTTATGAAGAGCTTTAAAAATCATTTCCCCCTTAATTTTTAAGGATGCAACATTATCATTCTCTTCATCTCTATCAACATCATCATCATTCTTGTCATCATCACTATCATCACAAGATATATTGGGATTTAAAGTGGGAGATACCTTTGAAGCCCTAGCCATAAGGCAATATGCAATAGATTATGATGTTGGATCCCTCAAAGCACCATTCAAGGCCACATCTTGTTCCATGGGGTGTTCGATTTCCTCTACATTGTTACAACAATTCAAGGAAATATATGCATTTTTATCATGGCAATGAGACATAGCAAGCATATCATCATGAGATTTAGGCAAGCAATTTCTACATGATATGCAAGAACTATTAACACAAGCATGTGAAACATTGGGAGTGCTCGAAGTGTTAAAGTCCAAAGATGAAGCATTGCAATAAGATAATGAAGAAGGATCATCAACAATAAGCCCACTATCATCATTGCAACGAACACCACTACTCACCATATCATTACCTTGTGGCAAACCACATGTAGGTGAAGTAGAAGAAGTTGAGAACACAACATGGTCGAAGGTGGAGGGAGAACAATCATCCCCGCAAATCTTGGACACGCCATATTTATCTTGAAGCTTTGTCCACAACTCATGAGCATCCCAAAACGGCATGAGTTGAAATATAACTACATTACTCAAAGCATCGAAAAGAACATTAGAAGCTTGAGCATTGAGATAAGAGTTTTTCTCACCCTCTAAAGATAATATTTGGGTATCCTTTGGAGGAAAAAAATCATATCTACAATTCGCTCTAAATTCGGGTCCATGACCCTAAAGAGATTAAGCATGCGAATTACCCAAACATCAAAATTTGTGCCATTGAAACAAAGAGTGTCAGAGAATCCTAAGCCCCTAGTCGACATCCTTACTCTCTAGGCGGTTAAGCCCTATAAAGAGATACAAGGCTCTGATGCCAATTGAAAGATCGTGGATGTCGCCTAAATGAGGGGTAAATAGGCGCTATAAAATAATTACGGTTTAGGCTTGAACAAATGCGGAATAAACCTAGCGGTTAATTTGTCAAGCACAAAACCTACAATAACTAGGCTCACCTATGTGAACCAACAACTTATGCTAAGCAAGATAAACAACTAGGTGATAGCAATATAAATAGCAAGGAACAATATGGCTATCACAAAGTAAAGTGCATAAGTAAAGGGCTCAGGTAAGAGATAATCGAGGCACGCGGAGACGACGATGTATCCGGAAGTTCACACCCTTGCGGATGCTAATCTTCGTTTGGAGCGGTGTGGAGGCACAATGCTCCCCAAGAAGCCACTAGGGCCACCGTAATCTCCTCGCGCCCTCACATAATGCAAGATGATGTGATTCCACTAAGGGACCCTTGAGGGCGGACACCGAACCCGTACAAATGGCAACCCTTGGGGGCGGTCACCAAACCTGTACAAATTGCTCGAGGTGATCTCCACAACCTAATTGGAGACCCCGATGCTTGCCCGGAGCTTTACACCACAATGATTGAGCTCCAAACACCACCAAGGTTGGGGCTACCTCCACAACTTAATTGGAGGCTCCCAACGACACCACGAAGCTTCACCACAATGGAATATGGCTCCATGGTGACCTCAACCGTCTAGGGCGCCCAAGCACCCAAGAGGAACAAGCTCAAGGGTACCAAGCACCCAAGAGTAATAAGCTTATCAACTTGTAACTTCCACGTATCACCATGCGGAACTCAAACGGATGCACCAAATGCAAAGCAAGGGCACACGGAGTGCCCAAGTCTTTCTCTCTCAAATCCCACCAAAGAAACTAATGCTAGGGAGGGAAAAGAGAAGAAGAACAAGAAGGAGAACACCAAGAACTCCAAGATCTAGATCCAAGGGGTTCCCCTCACCTAGAGGAGAAAATGATTGGTGGAAATGTGGATCTAGATCTCCTCTCTCTTTTCCCCCAAAAACTAGCAAGAATCCCTGGAGGGAATAAGACATAGCAAGCTCGAAGAAGGTCAACAATGGGGGAAGAACACGAGCTCAAGAGATAAGAAGAAATGGGGGAAGAAGACCCACTTTTATAGGCCCCCACGAATCTGCCCCTTATAGCCGTTTTTACACTGAAGCGGTACAACCGCTTGAACCACCGGTACTACCAGAATTCGCGGGTTCCCCTTGCAGAAGTGCACCAGCGGTACAACCAGTGGAGCTACCGATAGTACCAGTCGGTCGGAGCCAACCGGAACTACCGCTCCACCACCGCCCAACAACCGCCTCTAATACAGAAGGGTTTCACCCCATAGTGGTGGTTTGGGCGGTGGTTGTGCCAGTACAACCGCTGGACCAGAGTCCCGGTGAGGTGGAGATCTGGGCAGTACAACCGCCGCACGCACCGGTAGTACCGGTTTGTAAGAGCAAACCAAAACCACCGCTCTACCACCATATCAATAATAGAAGGGTATCACCCCTAGGCGGTAGTATGAGCGGTGGTTTAACCGGAACAACCCGCCGAGCGGTACAACCGCTTTTTCAAGTGGTACAACCGCTCTGCACTAAAACCACTGCCACAGAAAGACTATGAGGAAACACTCTGTGGGGACCCCGACTTAAGAGTCGAGATCACCGAATGCACGTGTACAGTGATCCCAGAGATCAATGCTCACTGAACACACAGAAGCTGAATAACAAGAGTCTTACATCCATACATACCGTCTTACACAAATTATGACCATTATGGCCAAGTCTTACATAGATAAAGCCTCAAGGGTTGAATAGCAGATAAACTCGAATAGCGGAAGTCTTCACAGATAAGTAGAACCCATGCCATCTGCCTTAACACTACAGGCATTCTGACTAGGAAAGCGTCCTAGTTCGCATGTTCGTCTCCATAAAATTCTTCTTCATATTCCTGCTCTTCCATGGCTGGCCAATTAAATAACCAGTGGCAAGCCAATGAGTACTTTGAATGTACTCGCAAGCAACCCATGTTTTTGGAACAAGTATGACAAGATATAAAATAGCACTAGATAGGATATGTTGCGGAAAGCAGAAATTTGAGAGTGCAATAACATGAGCTATCTGAGGCATGCATCATAAGAATTTATAGGTTACAGATATCAACATAGCCAAGCTATGACCTCTTCATCTTGTCAAGTCCTTTTGACTTAGACCCAATGGAGCTTTCGCACACACACACAAAGGGTTTCGCAAACATTGGACGTAGCCCAAGAGCGGTTACCCAACTGTCCTTGACCATGGACACGGCTATTCGAATAGTTTTACACTCTACAGAGGTTACACACTTTACCCACTAGATCCGGGGAACTTTCCATGTCATCCACGACCCGCGGTACCTCAAGTACCCGGGGTAAGCACCCGATCACTATCTTTCCCTAGGAGACACTAATATGGAGTCCACTCGATTGGTAGTAACCCCCGTGCCCCACATTCACATCTTAAGATTTTTTGAGCCTTGCTCCTATTTCACATACCATGGGCACGGGGTACCAACGGTGTGTTCGGTGCCCTGTGAAAATAGTCATGGCCGCCTATCCAAGCACGACCCCGTCCCGAGAGTGACCTCATGTCACCCCCGTCACTAGTAATGCGGGCACCATGCTAGTATCGACCTAGGTAATCAATAATGCCCTTTCCCATATAAGGGTAGAGTGGTTGCGCATGTAAAGTTGGAATAACGGTCGCAACTTAAACCAATCCGTTTGAAAAACATCATACACACTTGTCTTGGTACACCACTTCGTCATCAAGTGGTTACCCATCTCATCATCTCCCTCGGGCATAAGTGACACCCGATGGGGGCTTTTGAAAGAGTTCCTCAAATGAACTATGCTTTCATTATCATGCATATCCTGTTCTACTACCATAGCCACTACTATAGCAACCTATCTACTCCCACTGGCATAACCCTCATAAGAAGGTAGGGTCATGCACAAATACAAGTATCAATGAGGAAGTGTAGTGGCATACCAACAAGAGGTTTCCACCTCTTCATGATTCCGATGCAACAACAATATGGTGCTATATGACATGCATAAAAAAAGGGGTTCCATATTCATGGTCAAAGGGTTGCTTGCCTAGATTGGCTTGGTCTTCAAGGTCTTCAAATCCTTCCCCTCCTTCTTCTTCAGCAAACTCGTCAAATACGGTATCTAATCGTCGCAATAAACAACGGGAAATAAGGCCACAATAAAAACAGAAAAACCAAAGTGCTCAGAAAAATGTCAACTTATTTTCATCAAATACTAGAGGGAAAACTAAGATGGCAAAAATTCTTAGTTTGAGTTTTGGAGTGACAGAATGGGGTACATGGATTTTTGAACAGGGTTTTTAATGTTCAAATATGGATTTAAATTTGAACAGAACAGAAAAGGTCCATGGGTATGGGTGAAAGTGACATCATTAAATAGGTTGGATTTTTACAAGTTTTTAGGAACTGGAACTAATTCATTTGGATAAATATTTAATCATGTGAAATTATTTGAAAATCCCATAGAAAAGAAAAAGAAAAAGGGTCCTGTGCAACTGGGCCAGAACGGTCATAGTGCAGCAGGCCCAGGGCAAATCAGCCCACCGCACGGGCGCCTAGCGTGCGCCAGGTTTTTAAACCTAACGGGCGGGGCCCGGCGTCAGTGAGAGGAGAGAGGGGCGAGGGCGAGGGGAGGATGACAGGCGGGGCCCGCCTGTCATCCCTAACCCTCCGGCAGAGGGCCGGCGAGCTCACCGGCGACGACTCGGGGCACGGCAAGGCGAGCTGGGGGCAGGGATGGAATCAGCGAGGTGTCGCCGATCTGGTGGAGGTGGAGTGGGTCGCCGGAGTGGCCTGGTTCGCCGGTGGTGAGGTCGCGCGGCGGAGGAGCTTCGGGTGGTGGTGGTTTCGGTTGTTTCCGGCAGCTGCAGAGAGGGAAAAGAGGGGGAAAAGAATCAGTGGGGCGTCGTGGTGCTAGATCGAGCGAGAGGAGCGGCTGGGACGGCCTGTACCGAGCGGAGGACGGCGAGCCGCCACGGCGGAGCTCGAGCTCGATCTCGAGCTCGGGCATGTCTGGAGTAGAGTGAGTGGCGTAGGGGGAAGATTGAGTGGGTGAGAGAGCAGTTGGTGAGGAGAGGAGGAGCGCGGGGGGTTCTTTTATAGGCAAACGGCGAGGTGCCGTGGACCTGTGCGCCGGCGAGCTTCTGCTCGTTGCCACAGGGCTCGGGAGGAGCTGGGGTGGTGTCTGCGGAGTTGCTGGATGCGGTCCAGGGCTGGGGAGAGGAAGAGAGAGAGCGGGGGAAGCTTCCAGAGCCGCGCGCGTGTGAGGCCGAGTACTACAGCTTGCGGGCGGCCGGCGCGCGTGCGATGGCAGCCATAGGAGGGAGAAGGAGGAGGGGGGCAACGCCGGGGGGTGTTGCGGATGTCGAGGCGCATCGAGTGGCGTGAGGGGGAAGCACGAGGTGGTTGGGGGCGGCTGATTGGAGGAAGCTACAGTGCGGGTGTGCACTGTAGCGCGCTCTGGAGCACGCCTATTGCATGCAAGGGCATGCCCTTGGCTTGCTGGACGCGGCCAACATGTCTGGAGGGTCAGGTATGGAGTAAATAAGTGGGATGTGGCCTTGGATGCCTTGGTTATCCAATGGAAGAGGAGGGAGGTTGAGGGAAGGTAAAAACTGGGCTGTCCAGCAGAGTAAAATGGAGTTTTCACCCCTCAATTATTGAGCTCTGGCCATGGGGAAGTTACTGGAGGTGCAAGGGGACCTGGGGAAGCTGTGGTAGAAAGTTGGGCTCAAGGAGAACAGGAGAAGAGGTGAAAGTGGTAACTTTGGAAAATCACCAGAAGGTGTTTAATGTGGTTTTGAGCAATCAAATGATCTCCACTAGCCATGACACTTAACAGGATTAAATGGCATATGGAAATAGGGTGTTTCACCAAGTTTGGGCTTATTTGAAGAAACTTTCCAATGTAACTTTGGTGAACCCTAGAAATCAATAGAAATGGTTTCACCATCTTTGAGTCAAGCTTATCATCTCCCCTTGATGCACCACTTGGTGTAGTGTCATCATTTGGGGTTGTGATCATGCCCACAAAGTTAGAAGCCCCAAGTAAAAAGTTGGTAATGTAAAGTTGTTCAAATTTGAATTTGAACAGAAATGGTTTTGGGGTACTCTAATCAAGTTACCCTACTCCAAAGCTTGTGCCATTTGGTCTAGGTGCCTTATTAGACCACTCTAGCATGTGCACCAAGTTTGAGAGTAGTTGGAAAAGTTTGGCAATGTAAAGTTACTCAAACTTCAAATATGGACAGAATGGTTTTGAGGGGTTTTGAGGATGTTTTCTTGCTTCCCAAGGCATGGGGCTTGGCAAGATCATCAAATATTTCATATATGACATGATACAATTTCCTTGGAATTTTTAGAGAATATTTCCTTTGTAAATATTTCAAAAGCTTGAAATATCCAGAAAGGGTTTCTGAGGGATTTGACCAATATTTTGAACATGGCCAAGTGTTGAAACTCTTATATATGGACAATATATGTCCTATGAGTCTCCCTAAATTTTGGCAAATATTTTTGAATTAATTAAATAATTTTTCCCTATTAAAGACCATTTCTGGCCTTAAGAAAAAGCTTTTAAATAAAATAGGAAAATAAATTTTAAAATTATACTTTTGTGGTTTATGGGAGTCCTATATCTACTAGGTTTCAAATATACTTTTTGAAATAATTTTCTCACCTAAATCAAGCACTTGCAGTGCAAACCTCAATTCAGGGGGTTTTTGGAAATCTAATTTTTGAAAATACATTTTGGCCAAAGTAATTTTATAAGAAAATACTATACTGCTATAAACACTTGGTATGATCATTGGGCAGAAGTTTTGGGTAAGGAGATGAAATCTACAAGAGGGAGTAGTTGACTTTATAGAGCACTAGAAAAACAGAGGGAGAAAAACTTAATTCCAAATAAAAGCCAAATGATGCCAAAAAAATTGTTGGTCCAAATTTTCATGCTTTATAGATGCAAATGACATGTTACAAAATGCAGGGTGTGACAGACCTACCCCCCTTACAAGAATCTCATCCCCGAGATTCCTAAACTAGGTCTTAAAAGAGATCGGGATACTCGGATCTAAGATATTCTTCACGTTCCCAGGTTGCTTCTGCTTCCGTGTGGTTGCTCCACTAGACCTTGAAGTACTTGATGGTGCGGCTTCGCGTCCATCGCTCTGCTTCATCCAAAATGCGAATGGGCTTCTCGCGGTAGGTCAAATCAGGCTGGAGATCAATGGCTTGGTGATCAACATCCTTGTAGAGATCAGGCTTGTTCGGAACTTGGAGACACTTCCGGAGTTGTGACACGTGGAATACGTTGTGCACATCGGATAGCTCAGGTGGTAATTCCAACTGGTAAGCCACTTCTCCTCGTCGGTCGGTGATCTTCAAAGGGCCAATAAATCTTGGTGCAAGTTTCCCCTTAACGTGGAAACGTTTGGTTCCCTTCAGAGGAGTTACTCGCAGGTACACATGGTCTCCAACACGGAAACTCATGTCTCGGTGACGAGTGTCAGCATAGCTCTTCTGCCTTGATTTGGCGGCCTTCACACGTTCTCTGACTAGTTGGACTTGCTCTTCTGCTTCGCGAAGTATATCTGGTCCAAAGACTAGTCCTTCTCTAGTCTCTGGCCAGTTGAGGGGTGTGCGACACTTGCGTCCGTACAACACCTCAAATGGTGCCATCTGAAGGCTTGACTGGTAACTGTTGTTATAGGAGAACTCGGCAAAAGGGAGGCAATCTTCCCACTTGGCTCCATATGCCAAGACACAGGCTCGGAGCATGTCTTCGAGAATTGGATTTACTCGCTCAGTCTGACCTCCGGTCTGTGGGTGAAAAGCCGTGCTGAAAGACAACTTGGTTCACAAGGCTTCTTGGAATATTTTCCAGCACCTTGAAGTAAACTGGGTGCCTCGATCTGACAGAATTTCTTTTGGAACACCATGGAGGCTCACGATTCGATCGATATAGAGAGTTGCCAACTGGTTGCCATTATAGGTAGTCTTGACAGGAATGAAATGGGCTACCTTGGTCAAATGGTCGACTATGACCCAGATGGAGTCATGTCCTTTATTCGACCTTGGTAATCCAGTGATGAAGTCCATTCCGACTTCATCCCACTTCCACTCAGGAACCTTGAGTGGTTGGAGCAATCCAGCGGGTCGCTGATATTCAGCCTTGACCCTTTGGCACACATCACACTTTGCAACATAGGTTGCAATCTCTCTTTTCATCCCGTGCCACCAGAATCTTTTCTTCAAGTCTTGATACATCTTGGTTCCTCCGGGGTGGATGGAATACGGAGTGTGGTGGGCTTCTTGCAGGATCGGGTTCTTCAGCTCCGTCTTGTTCGGTACGCAGATGCGGCCTTTGTACCAAACAATCCCGTGCTCGTCCTCGGAGAATCCTGGGGCCTTGCCTAGCTTCATCTTCTTCTTGATGCCTTCAATGCTTGCGTGCCCACCTTGCGCCTTCTTGACTTCGTCCATCAGGGTTGGTTTGACTTCCAGATGATCTAGAAATCCAGGGGTGACCAATTCCAAACTGAATTGTTCCAGCTCCTTAAACAGGGCTGGCTGCCTCTTTTGAATTATGGCATTCAGGGAGCAAGACTTTCTGCTTAAGGCATCGGCTACCACGTTAGCCTTCCCGGGGTGATACTGAACACTGAGGTCATAATCTTTGATTAGTTCCAACCATCTTCGTTGCCTCATGTTCACTTCCTTTTGGGTGAAAATGTACTTCAGACTTTTGTGGTCTGTGTATATCTCACACCGTTTCCCTAGGAGGTAATGTCGCCATGTCTTCAAGGCATGAACCACTGCTGCTAACTCAAGATCGTGAGTAGCGTAGTTCTCTTCGTGAGGTCGTAGCTGCCTTGAGAGGTAAGCTATGACTCGGCCTTCTTACATCAGAACGCTTCCCAATCCAGTTCGAGCATCACAATATATCACGAACTCCTTGTGAATATCAGGTGTTGCCAGAACTAGGGCGGTGGTCAATCTCTTCTTGAGCTCTTGGAAGCTTTCTTCGCATTTAGGCGTCCATTCAAACCTCTTGTCCTTTTTCAGGAGCTGAGTCATTGGCTGGGCAATGCTAGAGAATCCTTCCACGAATTTGCGATAATAGCCCGCAAGTCCGAGGAAGCTTCTCACTTCCTTGACGGTCGTTGGAGATTGCCATTGGGTCACAGCTCCGATCTTGGCGGGATCAACTGACAATCCTTCTTCGGTCAAGACATGACCTAAGAATCCAACTTTATGCAGCCAAAACTCACACTTGCTGAATTTGGCGTATAGTTGGTGCTCTCGAAGCTTGTCTAGGACCATCCTCAAATGTTGCTCGTGCTCTTCCTCCGTCTTCGAGAAGACAAGAATGTATTTTTTTGACTATAAAACAGTAGGGTAAAACCCCACTGCAATTTTTAATTATTATAAAAAGAACCAACCAACAGTATCTGAGAAAGGCTTGAGATAAGCCTAAGGATAAAGAAAGAGACTAAGAAAGCTAGAAAAAGAAACTAGAAGGAACCAAAAGAAAGAAAGGAAAGAAAATATACACAATGCTTTACAAGAGGCTTTGGAGCCAAACAGAAAATTGTCTCTCATGCTTTTTCTTCATTCTGAACTTCAGCAGTTTTAACTCTTCCAAGTAAATGAACTTCCACCCTTGGAAAGAAGGTTGGATGTTTTCAAAAACCTTATTGTTTCTGGTTATCCAGATTGCCCATGCTCCAAGTATTATGATTTCCATGTAGAAAGGGTATCTCAGTATGTCCTTAAGGTCTTGGAATGCTTCTAACACAGATAAGTTTGGTGTTCTTGTTGGACAGATGAAATCCCAGCATTGTTGAACAAATTGGCAGCCCCAAAATAGGTGATGAAGAGTTTCTTCTTGCTGACATCCTGCAGTAGCACAGTTATAATCCTCTATCACAAAATTCTTTCTTCTGAGTAAATTCCTTGTGTTGATTCTATCATGTAGAAGTTGCCAGAAAAACACTTTATGTTTTGGCTGGCATGAGCTCTGCCAGATCCAATTAAAATGTGGAGGTGTCTTCTTGTATCCAATTAGAACTCTATATGCCTTGATGGATGAGTAGTGTTCATTCCCCCAAATGTAGCTCCAAGTGTCATATGAGTCTAAGTACTCTGATTGTCTCATGGACATGCAAATGTCTTCCATCTGTAGAAACTCCTCATATGCTTCAGTTGTCAAAGGGAGAAAAAATAAGTCCTGTAAGTACTCAGTCTGCAGTACTTGCTTTACAGTGAGTTGAGGGTTTCTGACAAAAGAGAACAAGTGAGGGAATTGGTGTTTAAGAATTGCCTGACTCCATAAGTCTTCCCAGAAGAAAACACTAACTCCATCTCCCACATTACATCTGGCAATGGCTTTGTATTGATCAATGAGAGCTAAATTTGATTTCCACCAGAAAGATCCTATTGGACTTCCCCCTGGTAATCTCCCATCATTATAGTATGATTCCCAGATAAGATTGACCCATGGGATGTCATGTCTGTTGAAAAATTTGTGTAGGTTTTTCATGAGCAGTGTCTTGTTGTGTGTGTAGATGTCTAGCACTCCTAGACCTCCTTGATCTTTGGGTCTACACACTGTTTTCCATGCTACTAGAGCAGGTCTTTTGTCCTCCATATCAGGTCCTCTCCAGAGGCAGTGTCTCAAGTATTTGATGATCTGTTTTTTGATTGTAACAGGTATGTCCAGACCGCACATAAAAAATATTGCTAATGATGTCATCACTGACTTGACCAGCAGAAGTTTACCAGCTTGTGTCATGAATGTAGAGATACCAGCCACTCTTTTTGCAATCATGTTCACTAGTGGGAGGCATTGTTCCACAGTTGGTTTAGAGATCCCCAAGGGCATGCCAAGGTAGGTAAATGGGAACTGACCTCTAGCACATTGCAAGGTGTTAGTAAAAATATCAACCCTGTCCTCAGTAATGTTCAAAGGTACCATGACTGATTTACCATAATTTACTCTGAGCCCGATTGCAGTGGCAAAAGAATTCAAAAGTGCTTTCAAATAGAACAACTGTCCAGCATCAGCTTACATAACCACCAGAGTGTCATCTGCATATTGTATAATTGGGAAATGTGGGCATGACCTGATTTGAAGTGGAGCAGTGATCAAGTTTAACCTCATTTCTTTGTTAAGGATGGATTGCAATAGATCAGCAGCTAGTACAAAAACCAAAGGAGAGTAGGGTCTCCTTGTCTAACTCCTCTTTTTATGTAAATTTTTTTACCAGGTACCCCATTCAATAATACAGCAGAGGATGCAGTTGTGAACAGAGATTGCATCCAAGAAATTCATTTCTCTCCAAACCCTTTTGCTCTGAATATATCAATAATGGCATCATGTTCAATTGTATCAAAAGCCTTCTCAAAATCCAATTTGATTACTAGGATTTCCTCTTTAGATTTATGACATTGGTGTATGTATTCATAGGCCCATCCTAGGCAGTCCTGGATCACTCTATCTTTAAGGAAGCCATATTGGTTAATATGCACCATTTGTAGAATAACTTTTTGTAATCTATTGGCTAGCAGTTTTGTGATGATTTTGAGGACACTATTTAGCAGTGAGATAGGCCTGAAGTCATTGGGTGAGACTGGAACTTCTGTTTTTGGAACTAGAGTAATGTATGAGGAATTAATGCTCTCAAGATTTACATTCTCAGCATGGAAAGCTGTGATAAGCTCAAAGACATCAGCCTTAATAATATGCCAACAGCTTTTGATAAACTCATTATTGAAACCATCTGGCCCTGGTGATTTATCTGCAGGTAGCTTTTTGACCACATCTTCAATTTCTTCTTGGGAGAAAGGTTTTTCTAGGTCACTGAATTGTTGTGGATCCATAGTGTTTTCATAGAGATCTCTCAAATCAAAGTGCATTGAGTGCCCATTAGATTGTCCCAATCTGGTTTTAAAAGCTTCCCATAGAATTGCAGCCTTGCCCTCATGCTCTGTTACTTCCACTTGGTCCTTGTTCAATAGCATAGCAATCTTATTGTGTTTGTGGTTAATAGAAGCAGAAGTGTGGAAGAATTTTGTGTTATCATCACCAAACTTAACTCCTTTAATTTTACCTCTCTGTTTCCAGTAAATCTTCTGATCATTGAGCACAGTTATCAAATGTTCCTGTAACATAGTTCTGCAGTTATTTTCATAAACTGGTAGGTCTCTGTATTCTTCAATCATGTCCCAAAGAAAGATACAGTCATTCAGGTCTGAGATTTGCTTCTTATGGCAGGCAATGTTTTTGGACCATAGCTTAAGAGCTCTTCTGACATTTTTGAATTTAGCATTGATCTTTTTGGCGCAGTTAGTATGGCCCACTGGTATATTCCAAGCAGTTTCAACCACCTGTTTAAAAGAGTTGTGGTTAATCCAGTAGTTTTCAAAACTGAATACCTTTGACTTTGGAATATTTGTGCCAATTTTAATCATGCGTGGAAGGTGGTTAGAGATTGGTTTGGCCATGGGAAGGGCCAAAGTATCTGGGTAACTAGTCATCCAAGTAGCAGAGGTGAAGAACTAGTCTAGTTTCTCTAAGAGAGGGTTTGCTTGCATATTGCTCCAGCTGAGCTGTCTGCCTTTGAGAGGGAGTTCAATTAAGTCCAGTTCACTAATAGCCTCATTGAACATAAGCATGTCATTAACATCTCCTCCAGGCCTGTTTCTGTCTTCAGGTGTTCTGATGAAGTTGAAGTCTCCCATGATAATCCAATCCACTTCATTAGGCATTTGAATATTACCAAACCAGTCAATGAACTCAATTTTTTCTTCATGATTGCAGGGGCCATAAATGTTTGTTAGAATCCAACTTTTAGAAGATGATCTACATGTGAACTCAATTGATAGGGAGAACTTGTTTTGAAACACTAGTTCTCCATTAAATAAGGATCCATTCCAAGCAGTGAGAATACCCCCTGAGGCCCCAGTAGATGGTAGGAATTCAAATTTGTTGAATATTTGAGGGCAGACTTTATGAATGTAAGTTAAGTCAAAGACTTCTCTCTTAGTTTCCTGTAGGCATATAATTCCAGCAGCACTTTCCTCTATTTTCTGTCTAATGGCCAGCCATTTGTCTGAGGAATTAATACCTCTCACATTCCAATTTAAGATATTCCAGGTTCTATTGTTATTCATTAGAAACTAGTAGGATGATTAATTGATCCACAGGGTCCATCCCCTGGTGACAGCCCCAAGCCAGAATGGTAGTTAGGTACATATATAGAGCAAAATATCTTGATTCAGAGATAGTGTTACACCATTTAGCATATATATAGGGCCAGGAAATCCCCAACAACCAGAGATGTGAGTCAAATATTCTCTCAGCATGAGATAAAACAGTAGTGACTCCCAGAGCATAAAAACACAACTGTCTTTTCAGTAGTACAGTGTGGTCATGCAAAAGATACCATTCAGTGCATGCAATCATTGTGCAGAGTTTACAGTTTTCTCCAAACATGTGACATCCTTGAACCAAAAGAGGATAACAGAGCATGCTGCTATCTATTACATTTTGATATAGAAGATTCATCATCAGGCTAATTTTTGCTGGCTGTGCCCCTAGTGGCCTTGGATTCCTGGGCCACCTCTTCTTGCCCCTTCCTCTTTGGTTTCTTGGACAACTTCTCCTGAAGCTCCTCCTCAGCAACCTTACAAAAAGACTTGGTCAGGTTTTTAACCACTGAGTGCTGGATAATTGGGGGCATAGCATTGCATGGTAGACAAGATTTTGCATCACAAGATTTTCTTCTAAAGCCTTTATTATCTTTTTTTAATTCTAACACTCCTTCTTACCTCAGTTTCTACTAGAGGTTCTTTGTCTCTCCTTTTCCTGGAGATGGCCTCTCCAAGTGGCAGAGCTTTGTTTGGAGACACCTGTTGAAGAGGGCTACTAGCCCCAGTGGAGGAGTGTGCAGCAGGACTGATGCCTTCATTCTCCTTGCCCAGCACAAGATTGAAGTCCTTGCAGGTTGGTGCCTGGGAGGTGTTACACTTGTCAGGGATATGAAAGAGCATTGTCTTTTCTTGTTCACAATTAGCAGTCAACAATTTCCAAATATCAGATTTGAGCAAGTGCATAGTCCAGCCAAATTTGTCAGGTGTCAACAGCAAATGGATTATGAAGTTGAACCAACTTACTGGAATTTTAATTTTGAAGGTTTGCTTTGCTCCTTGAGTTGCTGGTGCAAAATGTTGTATCCAAAGGTCCAGTCCTTCTTCAGAAATTAAGTGAGAGCCATCAATGATTTGCATAGCATGTTCTTGAGCCAATGAATGAAATTCAAGTAAAGAGGGGGAGCCTGGTAGTGAAAAAGTCCCATAGTTACCTTTGGGGCTTGCTTGTGAGGAAGACCCAATTGGTGGAGTGGGAACATCTGCCTTACCCTTGATATCTGTAAGAATGGCCTGTTGCTCAGAGCTGGGGTCTACATTGTCAGAAATATTGGCAGGAATATCAGCTGTCAGTAAATTTTGCTATGCAACATCCTCATTAAGGTTTGGTTGAGCAGGTTCTATGGCTAAAATGAGAGGCTGTTCCTCATTGGGTTGCTGCAACTGAACATCTTCCTCCTCTTCCACGGCATTATATGCTAGGGCAATGTTGAGTAGTCCTTGGCCCATTGGAGGAGCAAGAGAAGCCTGGTTGACCTCCTCACTTGCTGAATGTGTTAGGGAAAGGAGACCATCAGAGAGTGAAACAGTAGTAGTGATGCTACTGTTGGGGGGACCATCTTCAGGCAGTACTGGAATTGCCACTTGGAGTTGCTCTGGAGGTCCAGGAGCTGGCTGTTGAAAAGCCCAGTGATCCTCTTGTTCAGCCTGATCATCCCAAGCATCCCAGTCATCATTTGGGGCATGGATATTATGATTGGGCAGTGGTTGAAACCCTGGGAAATCATTAGCATTCATTGGGACTGGGTGGGGATCAACACCCTCAGGTGGGAATGGGTCCTCATCAGCAGGCCCCCACCCAGCATTTCTTCTAGCAGAACTTCAACAGAGCATGTCCATGATTCTTCCTCAAAATGCTCCCCTTCAGACCATCTAATGCTTTTAGGAATATCCTCTAGTTCAGTAACTCTAGCTTTCACTAGGATCTTACCCTTCAGGGCATCCTCTCTCTCCCAGCTTATGATTTTGCCCCATTTGGAGATTGCAGAAGCAATGTCTTCAGTATTGCAGAAGTCAAAAGGAACACCCACAAACAATAACCAGCAGACCCTGTTAAATTGCACTCTGCACCAGTTTCTACCTTGGTCATGTTTGTTAAAGGAGATAAAGACATCCCCAAACTCATGCGGGCTCTGACGAACGAGCCTGTCTCTGTCTCTGACGTGCACAAACTTGACATAAGCCTCCCCAAAGGGGCAGGGCTGAATTTCTCTGAAACCTACTTGTTGAACTCCTTGGAGAAACTCTTCTAGAATTTCACGAACATTAGGGAAAAATACCTCGTTCGGGTGCGGGTGGATGTTGGCAATCGCCCACTCTTCGTGTCGCCGAGGACGATGGGGAACGATTGCTCTAGAAACCCCATTGCGTCCTTCAATCACTTGTATCTGGAAACCATGCGGGACGAAAGGCTGGGGGTCGATAGAGATGTTAGCCATCGATGACTCAGGCGAGGAAGTTGGAATCGCTTTGTCCGACAGCAATGGCAGCGCCGGCGAGCTTGCCAATGAAGGATCAGAGGTGGTGGCAGAGAAGGAAGGCGTAGTGGAATGCGAGGAGGCAAGCGACGGTCTCGGCTGAAAGTTTGTGTAAAAATCCGTTACTAGTTCTAAAAATGAGGGAACCTGCCGAATTTGTGCCGCCGGCCCACAGCAACGGAACCATGTCTCCACCTCGCCTTCGGCCAAGCCTCAGCAGGTGGGCTTTGGAAAGAGCCGACGCGAATAAAAGGCCAAAGCCCAGGCAACTTGGGGGTAGAGCAGAAACGGGCTATGTGACCGTTTTTTCCACATGCATGGCACCTAACGTGGTTACATGCATGTGAACGTTGCACGATCATGTGCTCCATCATAGGTTTGTCTTGACCACGATTAAGGAGTAATAAGTTGTTGTTATTGCCTTGAGTAGCGCCCTCTTGAATGGGCCCCGATAATCTGTCGAAAACAGATCGACCTTCTCTGACCACCGTGGAGTAACTCCGGTGATCATCGTGGCGTTGAGCAATGGCCTTGCCGGCTCTGCCCACCAAGGTCCATTCTTTGTCAAGCTCATCATAGAAAAGAGCTTCTTCTCTTTGCCAATTAGGACCACCAAAATTCCAGAGGTTAAAGACTAGCTCAAACTCTTTCTCAACAATTTTTCCCGCATTGTAAATTTCAAAGCCCACAGCTTTTGAAGCAACGGAGAACTTGTAGGTTCTATCCTTCAAGAACAAACACGAAAGCCTTGTGCATAACCCCCAAACATAGCGTGAAGAGAGATACTAACCATATGCACATTGAGCCTGAAAGAAGCACGGCAAAAAGAAACCACCATGGTGAATTCCTTATGATGAAAACCCGGAGAGAACACCACCGGATGCCCAAACTTGGCCTTCATTTCCGCTTGAAACTTCTTGCCCCGGTCAAAGTTGAGGGCAAAAGGTGCCATGATGAGGTTGGAGGTGGCCACCAGCGCCAGAGTGGCCGCTGGTAGGGGAGTGTGGCCGCCGGGGCCGGAGTGGCCACCGGCGCAAGGAAGAGGCGCTAGGAGGAACGGCGGTAGTAGTTTACCCTGCGTTCCAATGTTCATCCTTAGACAAGAATGTCATCGATGAAGACAACAATAAACTTGTCCAAATATTCCATGAAGACTTTATTCATGAGATACATGAAGTAAGCTGGGGCATTGGTTAATCCA
The DNA here is from genome assembly GCA_902687465.1 of Secale cereale. Lineage (NCBI taxonomy): Eukaryota > Viridiplantae > Streptophyta > Magnoliopsida > Poales > Poaceae > Secale > Secale cereale. Next base: position 111,674,548 of record LR738715.1, read on the forward strand.
AAGGACATGACCGTGCACTCGTACAGGCCATATCTGGTTACAAATGCCGTCTTCGGAATATCTTGGGGTCTGATCTTCATCTGGTAGTACCCAGATCTGAGGTCGATCTTGGAGAACATCTTGGCTCCGCTGAGTTGATCAAACAGATCTTCAATCTTGGGAAGTGGATACTTGTTCTTGATTGTAACCTCATTGAGGGAACGATAGTCAATGCATAAGCGGATGGTACCATCCCTTTTTGCCACAAACAGAACAGGTGATCCCCAAGGGGAGGCACTTGGGCGGATAAATCCCTTCCTTAGCTGCTCTTCCAATTGCTTCTTCAACTCGGCTAATTCTTCCATCCCCATTCTATAAGCCTTCTTATAGATGGGTCCTGCCCCGGGCACGAGCTCGATGATGAACTCAATGTCACGGTCAGGGGGCATTCCCGGTAGCTCATCCGGAAAGACATCGGGATACTCGCAGACTACCGGTACTTGCTCCAGTCCAACTTTAGACAGACAGTTGACTTGAGCGGTTTGAGCAGAAGAGGAGTTGGAAGCAAACTTAACTTCGACTCCTTGGTCATTGGTCACAGTGACAGTCCGATTGGCACAGTCTAATAAGCCTTGGTGCTTACTGAGCCAATCCATCCCTAAGATCACATCCAAGCCTTGCGATCTTAGGATGATAAGGTCTGCTAGGAAGTCTACACCGTTAATGATAACACTGACTCCTTTACAGCCTATCTTGGCTCTCATCTCTGCTCCGGGGGTTTGTACCACCATGGGGTTATTCAGGGGTGTAGGGGTCATGCCACTTTTTAATGCAAATCTTTGAGTGACAAATGAATGCGTGGCTCGAGAATCAAACAAGACAGTTGCAGGTGCTGAGTTGACAAGGAACGTACCCAGCACGACATCCGGGTCTTCCTGGGCTTCTTCAGCAGTGACGTGATTCACACGCCCCTTCCCATGGTTAGGCGGGTTGCGAGGAGCTTGGTTCCTTGGTGGCATCCCGCGGCCTTGTCCTGGGTTCTACGCATTGGGGCGCGGGGCATCGGGCTTCTTGTTGGGGCACACCTTAGAAATATGCCCTGACTGGCCACATCCAAAGCAAGTGACTTGGTTTGGATTATTGATCTTGTTGCCACCACTGTTATTGGGGTTGAATGCTAGACTTGGGTTGGCATACTGCTGAGGCTGATAGTTGGTGCGAGGTGCACGAGCTCTTGGCTGCTGGTAGGCTGGCTTGACCGGGGCTGGCTGCCACGGGCGAGGCTTCTGGTTGCTGGAACTTCCCTTGCTGGCCATCTTGCGCTTGCGAGTGTCTTCCAGAGCACGCCGCTTGTCTTCAAGCATGAGTGCTTTGTTCACCAGGTCAGGGAAGGTTGGGCAATCGCACACGACAAGCGAGTACTGCAGAGGTTGATTGAGGCCTTCCATAAAGCGCTCCCTTTTTGCAGCATCAGTGCTGACATCTTCAGGAGCATACCTTGACAGAACACTGAACTTCTGCATGTACTCCTTGACAGTGCCACTTCCTTGCTTCAGGGCCCGAAACTCACGCTTTTTGATAGCCATGATTCCGGAAGGAATATGGGCCTTGCGGAATTCTGCCTTGAAGTTGTCCCAAGTGATGTCTTGCCCAGCATGCATGACCTTGAATCCATCCCACCAAGCTCTAGCAGTCTCCCCGAGGCAGTGGGCAGCATAGGCCACCTTCTCGCGGTCTTCGGTGCATCTGACTAGTTCCGGCAAGTCCTCAATGGTGCGGACCTAGTCGTCTGCATCCAGGGGTTCAGCAGTCTCGATGAAAGTTGGCGGTGCATGCTTCTTGAACTCTGCCAACGTGGAACGTCCATTGCCATTCCCCGCCGGCTGGCGGTTGTTGGTGACAGCTTGAGCAATCATCTGAAGGGGTGCGGTGTTGGCTTGGCGTTCCTCTCAGAAAGCTTGGAGAAGCTGAGCCATGTCCATGTTCGGAGGAGGTGGTGGTGGTGGAGCTTGGTCGTTAGTTTGGTCGTGGCCGGCCTCTGATTGGGCGGATGCTCTGGCTTCAGGCTGCTGGGTAGAGGTACCAGTACGGGTTACAACAGGCATCCTGTTGGAGCGGTAAAAGGTCTCATGATTTGGAAGAGGGAAAGCAATAAAGATGGGTGCCTAGTAAGGGGGTGGGTGTGACACTAATCAAATCATCCAAGGGCCGAAAGGGCCAAACACATTCATTAAAATCCAAATGGGTGATGCGGTCGTTTACATATTCCCAAAGGGAAAATACGACGTACATCCGAACATGACAAAAGCAAATACTAGATGGCTTCATATGAACCATACAAGGACTCGACTTCGGATAGGGGTTACACGACCTATCCTACCGTAGAGGTCACGAACTGGCATATCCGAGTTGCGAATAATGCCTAAGCGGCGGAATGCTCGGTCGCGTATTCTGGCTCTTCTGGGTCTTCCTCCTTGTCTTCATCTGTCTGGGCCCCCTTATCACTTGAGGGTGTGGGGGAGTGGAGGAGTTGGATACGGCGGTGTTTTGTCGGTGGTGCAGGGAAAAGCTTGCGATATTCCCTTGCCGTCATAAGGCGTCGCCGGGGTGGTTCTTCATCCTTGGAAGATACATCTCCTGAGGGCCTTCCGCCTCGATACACGATAGCGGACTGTCCGGGAGGCGCACCTTCCTTCTTGATCATATATGTCTTCTCTTGTGCTCGATGAAGAAGTGCCTTGGTCTTGTGAATTTCTTCTCAGAGCTTCATCGATTCTGAGGCCAAATCTTGTGCCAAGCTGTCGGCAGATAGGCTGAAGTAGGTCTGGAATTGTCGTGGAATTAGCACGGCAGATGTCCGGTTTAACGGACTTAGTTGTGGAACCATCGCACGGGTTAGCTTGAAGAGGTTAAAATCACACAAAGGACACAGAGGGTTTATACTAGTTCGGCCCCTTCGATGAAGGTAAGAGCCTACGTCTAGTTTGGTTTGGTATTGCTTGGGCGTCGATGAACAGGGAGCAGATTGCTTGCCTGTCTCTCGATGGGTTATTTCTTGTCCTTGAACCGTCGCCGGGTTGTCCCTTTATATAGGAGGTAACGCCCGGTCCGGTTTACAGAGTCCCGAGGCCGGCTCATAATTGTGTCCGCCTCGTTCTCTGCTGTTTCTTCCTTGTGTCTCAAGTTACATGATAAGCCGGTTTACAAACTGTAAACTCTACACATGGGCCCTAAGCCTTCATGGGTCGTAATCTCTACTGAGCTTACAATTATACAACTATATTACCATAATCCGGTTTACCCTAGCCGGTTTACACCTGCTAGTAATATCCCTGACATTAGGCCCCAGAATGATTTGAACTTGTTCATGTCAGTCTTCTAAATCTTGCATAACTTTCTTTCTTGTATCTTCTCGGTTTTTGTAAACCGGCTATGACGTCATCCCTGGAAATCATTTGATTCGATCGTGACATCACTTCCGCATTTATTGCGCACAGCTGTTTGTTACCTTTGTTTAAAGGCCATCCCGAGAATCGAGGCGATAGGAGAATCTTTATCCAATCTCTGACTTCCTCAAATCCCGCGCTTGCCGTTTCGTCTTTCAACCTTCATAAATACCGCCGCATCTCTGCCTTTCTTTCCTTCCGCTCGTCTTCTTCCTCCGTCGCCCGAAGTTTCTCCGCTGCTCTCGAGCTCGTCGCCGTCGTCGACCAGGCCGCTGCATCAACCTGAATCGCATCCAGAGCCACTCCGCCGCCGTTTCCTTCTGCCTCAGGTATTCCCCTTCTCTCGCTGCAGATCCGTAAGCTAGGGTTCTTCCATGCTTCCGCCATTTAGACCTCGAAGCTTTGGCTGTTCATCCTATACGCCATGCCCGTAGTAGATTCTACCTTAGATTAGCTTCGAAACTCACTCTGGCTCCGTAGCTTTATACTTAGATTCATATCTCCAAGTTCGCCTTTAGATTCATTTGCTCTGTAGAAAGACCTCCGCAGTTCCTCTGTGATAGATCTGCATAAATTTCATCTTTTTTTCTTACCGCTCAGATCTTTTTTACTTTAGCCTTCCGTAGAAAATTGTTTCTTCATCTTGATAGATCTGTAAGACACTCGCCGGTTTAGTCAATCATATATTGCTTCTTCAACGCATCAACCATGAACCTGACGGTTTAGTTTCTTTCTTTTATGTTATCATAAACCGGTAGCAGCCCGTTTCCCACTTGCTTCCGGGTTGTCAATGCCATTAGCCTTCTGTCTGAACCGTCGGTGTAATTTGATAACATGATCCGGTCTATGCTTCAGTATTTGAATAATCCGGATTTTGCACTTACTTTTTCAGCGCTTTCCTTCTGCCAATATGTCTGCCAAACAGTTTGTTTCTTGCAACTGGGTCCCTTCCGTCATTACGGAGGAGGACTTAGCTAATGCTGCTGCGATTGGCACTCTGGGCCCTCAAGCAGTTTTGAAATGGCGGGCCCCTGGAAATGAATGCCCTCCTACCCCCAAAGAAGGAGTAGTTATTGTTTTCTTTGATCATATAGCCCGGGGCTTTAGTCCTCCCGGTTCAAAGTTCTTCCGGGACGTGCTTGCCGCTTTTCAGCTTCATCCTCAAGACATAGGTCCGAATTCTGTATCCAACATCTGCAATTTCCAAGTTTTTTCCGAGGTGTACCTTCAAGAGGAGCCATCAGTCGACTTGTTCCGGGATTTCTTCCACTTAAATCGGCGAACTGAGTTTACTGCCGGACCTCATCAAGAACTGGGCGGGGTTAGTATTCAAAAGAGAAAAGATGCAGTCTTTCCTCACGCTGCTCTCCATACACACCCCAAGGATTGGAACCAATCTTGGTTCTATTGCCAAGATACTTCGCCTGAAGGGGAGAACCCACTGCCGAGTTATCACGAACATCGTCTTCCTGAAGATCATCCACTCCCGCGTCGTCTTAGCTCCTCGGAACGGCCCCGGTTCGCCCCTCAGCTTGCCAAACTCAAAGCCTTAATGGCCAACGGATTGATTGGAGTTGACTTCGTACGTCGTTGGCTCGCTTGGAGTATCCTTCCTCTGAGCCGGCGCTCTAGTTTGATGTGTCAGTATACCGGTAAGTCGGATGATCCTCAGCGCCATACCAACATAATACTTCCTGAGAAGGACGTTATTGAATCTGCTAAGAAGATGCTCAACATCTCTTTGGAGGAATGTAGCCAAACCGGATTGGCTCCATATTACAAGAAGAACAAATTGCCAGCAGTAAGTTTTAATCTCTTCTGTTTACTTCTAATCCGTCCATTTAAATTATCTTCCATTTATCTTTCATCTTCTACACAGGCCAACAATCCTTTTTGGAAAAGGAAACCTCAGGATAAGTCACGCAAACAGCCACGCCGGAAAACCTTCGTTGTTAAGAAGAAAAAGGCGGCTGCTGGCTCCGGTTCACATATTGAAGAAGATGATCCGGATTCTGAGGTATGAGTTGATCCTGATATGCTTTGTTCTCTTTTTATCCCAATTTATGTTAACAATATCTTTTCACATGATTTGGCTGAAGCTGATAAAGCGGCCGAAACTGAGGTAATCACTCTTTCTTCAGATTCTGAACCGTCGGTGCCCAAGATTCGTAAGGCATCTCGGAAGTATCCTTTTTCTCATCCTTACGCTCAACTGGACCCCAATTTTCTTTTGAAGAAGCAACAACATGAAGCCCGCCGGACTACACGCCATAGTGGCCATGTAGTCGAGTCTTCCGGAATATCTCTTACTCCGGCTCGGAGGCGCCGCTCTAAGGTTTTACTTTCTCCAACTCTTCTTCATCCCAAGGCCGGACTTATACGCAAACCACTTAAACCGTCTGATCCTAATTATCAGGAGACTCCTTTATCATCTTCTGGCGAATCAACTGCCACACAGGTCCCGGTTCTGAAAACTGTCCCTGGGTAAGTCCTTTATCCCATCCGGTTTACCTTTATATTTGCTTTTGTGACTCTGATTTCTTTTCCAATTCCTTTCAGCAAGCCTAAGCCTAGCAAAAAGGCAAAGGCCAGTAAAACGGCTGCTAAAACTGCTACTGATGATCCGGTAGCTGATCCGGATACAGTCATCCCTACGGAAAATGAGCCTACAGTTCAGCTTGACGATCCTACTCCCATGGATCATGATTATGCTACTGCTCCTGAAAATCCCAACGCTGAAGATGTCCATGAACCGGCAAGTCCTGTCCGGGCCAACCCTCCTCGGACTAGCCCGGCTCTCGTTAGTCCGGTTCATACTGCTACTCCACAACCGGCCGCTGCCTCTTCTCCGGATATTCAAATAACCGGTACAGGTTTTACCGCTCCTGCTAAGCCTACTGTTTTAGCCAAGCATACTGCTAAAGCGGAGAAGTTTCAACAAGAGAATGGTAAGTGGAGCACGGACTTATCCAATTATGCCGAGCTGAGTGCCCAGGAGCTTTATTCCGGGTATTTGAACCGGCTTCATACCAGTCGGGATTATGAAGCGGGCTTGGTCAATATGATGAAAGACAAATACGAGGTATCTTACTTGTTTTTTGCTTTTGCCTTCTTTGTATTTCTGTCTATATTATGGTAGCCCCCAAGTTCCGGTTTAGCTTTGTTGGAAGGTGAACCTGTACTTCCAAATGTGAGCAAATAATCTTACATTAGCCCCCAAGTGCCAGGGGCATAACTCGTTTTATGTGCCTGGGACTTGGCTGAATCTTGCTTTCGATGCTTCAACTGCCCATTAGCCCCCAAGTGTCAAGTAGATAACTTGCTTTATCTGCTTGAGACTTTATCTTTAATTGTCACCCTTTGATACTTCAATTGCCCATTAGCCCCCAAGTGTCAAGTGGATAACTTGGTTGTGTGCTTGAGACTTGTCTGAATCATTGATTATTTCACTTGATTTTCTTGCAGGCTGACTTGACCCAGAGGGCTGAAGAAATAACTGAGCTTCGGAACAGACTTGCTGAAACTGAAACTTCTGCTGCCAAGGCCAAAAAAGACCTTGCGTTGAGCTTAACCACTGCTGAACAATTGAAGAAATATTTTGAAGCGGAACGGACAACCTGGGAAGTGCAGAGGAATGCTCTGGAAAAAAGAGCAAAGGACGCTGAAGAGGCCCTCAACCCGGTGACGCAAGAGCTGACCGGTTTAAAGCAGCAGATAGAGCTTATGACCTCTGCCGTCTTTGGTAAATACTGAACTTGCATGTGCTTTCATCTCTGCCATCTTTATTCCGCTTCCGGTTTAACTGTGATAATCATATGCAGGGCGCCGCGTCACCCATCTTGGGGATGATCTGCGGAAGAAACTCAAGGCCTCTTATACTCTGGTTGAGCAGCTGTATTCCGGCGCTCAAAGGATTATAAGTGCGATGTCTTTTAATAAACCGGCCCCCACCACTATCCAAGGCACTTTGGAGAAGCTTTCTATCTTGCATGTACGCTTGGAAGAGGTGAAGAAATCTGCTGCTCGGGCCGGTTCTCTTGTAGCGCTAACCAGAGCCAAGGCGTGGGTTCCAGACTTTGATCCGGAAGAAGCCATGAACGGGTATCCCAGCACCAAGGAAGATGGATCGGCTTTCTCTGGCAAAGATCTTCATGCTTTGACTAAGGAGATGTGTCCTCTTGCCAGCAAGCTTGCTAATGAATCGGATCTGTCCAGGTATCATCCGGCATATGACTTAAAGAATGAGCGGGTGGATCGGCCGGTTTATGATACCGAAAATCTAATCCCACCAGTACGCCCCCATACTTTCGCCCCAGATGTTCATCCGTCAGATCTCATTACTGAAGAGATGTACTTCCGTGCCTTATCCAAGATCGATTAACGCGCTCCTGATTTTCAGCCGCTTCAAGAAGATGAAGAAGCTCCGGAAAAAGTTGATCCTCAGCCTTCGCAGCAGGAAGAAGCATAAGCCGCTCAATCTAACTTTATAGTTGTTGTATTCTTTTGTCGAGAAAAAACTTTAATCCGTTCAGGCTTGCTGTGCCTTGTAATAGGATAGCTCGAAACATTGCTATTTTAATCCGGATGTCCCAACTTTGCCTTGGCGTCTGCCAATTTGAATCCTTTGTCTGCTATGGTTTATCTTTTATGCTACATGTATCTGCATAGGTAACACTAGAAAGATGTCCTAGCGGTTTACCGCCGGATCGATTAAATCGTTCTCATATATATCAAATGAGTGTCTGTGTTATACCAAAAAGAACTTCATACCTTTGATTAAGTATGCTTGATATCCTTAATCCGGCAAACCTTGCAGTTTCTGAGGAAGCTCTTGGCTCTGTTGGGATAAACCCAATAATTATTCTGGGTTTACAGGAACTACCGGTTTAAACGATGCTGGAGCTCTATGTCCAGACTTTTGAAAATGTGTGGTCAACTTTGAAGTTGGCCAGCTCCGGATTAAAAACCATAAGAAAGACATGAAAAATCACAAACACAAAAACACAAGTTTGCAAATAAGACCATGTAGTCGAGGCTTTTTGCGAGCTGTCAGGCTCCCTATGTGCCAATCAAAGGGTGCGACCCAAAGGGCTATAACTAACAGTACTCCTAGGGACAAGAACTTTGCCATCAAAGGATGTACTCTTTTGCCATCAAAGGACGTGCTCCAAGAGACAAGAAATATTGCATCTGCCATCAAAGGATGTATTCCTAGGGACAAGAATTTTTCTTTTGCCATCAAAGGGTATGTATCTTCCAAGGGACAGGAATATTACATCTGCCATCAAAGGAAGTACCCTAGGGACAAGAACATATTTTCTTTTGCCATCAAAGGGAATGATCAACCAAGGGACAGGAATATTACTTCTGCCATCAAAGGAAGGTTCCCTAGGGACAAGAACAAGTTTATTTCTTTTACCATCAAAGGGAATGATCAACCAAGGGACAGGAATATTACATCTGCCATCAAAGGAAGGTTCCCTAGGGACAAGAACTTTTCATTTGCCATCAAAGGGATTTGGCCCACCAAGGGACAGGAATATTATGTCTGCCATCAAAGGTGGATCCCTAAGGACAAGAACTTTTCTTTTGCCATCAAAGGGATTTGGCCCACCAAGGGACAGGAATATTACTTCTGCCATCAAAGGTGGATCCCTAAGGACAAGAACTTTTATTTTGCCATCAAAGGGATTTGGCCCACCAAGGGATAGGAATATTACATCTGCCATCAAAGGTGGATCCCTAAGGACAAGAACATTATGTAGACCGGACCAGAAAAGACTTTGTCGAGGATTCATATGTGATCCGTAGCTTGCTAGTTTGGTCCCTTCTGCATAAAATAATTTGTTCGAAATATCTGAAATAATTTCACAGGACGTATACTTAGGAGAAAAAAGGCTGAGCCCCCGGTTTACCGAGGGTGCCGCTTTATTCATTAATCATAATATATACATAGGATACAACAGAGCTCATGGCTCAAGTGTAGTAGGGCCGCAGGAGAGCGATGTTCCACGGCCTCCTTGACTCTTCTTCTGATGTACGTGAGTCCTTGTGCTCTAGAACGTCCACCAGGTAATATGAACCGTTGTGTAGATTCTTGCTGACCACAAAGGGCCCTTCCCAAGGCGGGGATAGCTTGTGCATATCTGTTTGGTCTTGGATGAGCCGGAGTACCAAATGCCCTTCCTGGAACGTCCTGGTTTTAACCCGGCGGTTGTGATATCTGCGCAAGTCCTGCTGATAAATCGTGGATCGTGCTGCTGCTATGTCACGCTCTTCATCTAGCCGGTCCAAACTGTCATGTCTTGCCTGTTCATTGGCTGCTTCAACATAAGCCGTCACTCGTGGTGAATCATGGCGGATATCGCTTGGAAGAACCGCTTCAGCACCGTACACCGTGAAGAAAGGTGTATAACCTGTGGACCGGTTTGGCATAGTATTGATGCTCCAGAGGACATAAGGTAACTCCTCAACCCAGCACCCTGGTGTTCTTTGCAAGGGATTCATAAGCCGGGGCTTGATACCTCGCAAAATCTCTTGATTGGCCCTTTCAGCTTGACCATTGGATTGAGGGTGAGCTACAGAAGATACATCCAGGCGAATATGCTCCCGTTGACAAAATTCTTCCATCTCTCCTTTCGATAAATTGGTGCCATTATCTGTGATGATGTTGTGTGGAAAGCCAAACCGGAAAATTACCTTTTTGATTAATTTAATCGTTGTTGCCGCATCACACTTGCTCACAGGCTCTGCCTCAATCCACTTTGTAAACTTGTCCACAGCAACCAGCAGATGAGTTTTTTGATCTTGGGATCGTTTAAAAGGTCCAACCATATCAAGCCCCCAAGTCGCAAACGGCCAAGTAATCGGTATCATCCGCAACTCCTGCGCTGGAACAAGAGCACGCCGTGAAAATTTCTGACAAGCATCGCACTTCCGGACTAGATCCTCCGCATCAGCATGGGCTGTCAGCCAATAGAACCCTTGTCGAAAAGCTTTGGCCACCAAGGATTTTGAACCGGCGTGATGGCCACAATCCCCTTCATGGATCTCTCGAAGGATGTCACAGCCTTCCTCGGATGATACACACCGCTGAAATGCTCCGGAAACGCTGCGATGGTGAAGTTCCCCGTTTACAATTGTCATGGACTTGGACCGCCGGATTATCTGTCTTGCTTCGATCTCGTCGTCTGGCAACTCTCCCCGGCTTAGATACGCCAAGTATGGGAGCGTCCAATCCGGAATAACATGAAGTGCTGCAACTAGCTGCGCTTCCGGATCAAGAACGGCCAGATCTTCCTCCGACGGTACCTGAACTGATGGACTGTGCAGCTCATCCAAAAAAGTATTCGGTGGCACCGGTTTACGTTGAGAACCCAGCCGGCTTAGAGCATCGGCCGCTTCATTCCTTCGCCGGTCTATGTGATCCACCTGATACCCTTTGAAATATCATGCGACTTCTTCAACTTCTCGCCTGTAAGCTGCCATAAGAGGGTCTTTAGAATCCCACTTGCCGGATACTTGCTGTGCCACTAAATCTGAATCACCAAAACACTTGACCCGACTCAAGTTCATCTCCTTAGCCATCCGCAGGCCATGAAGCAATGCCTCATATTCTGCTGCATTGTTAGTACAAGGAAACATTAGACGGAGGACATAACAAAACTTGTCACCTCGCGGGGAAGTTAACACAACTCCAGCCCCCGAGCCCTCTAATTGCCTCGGACCGTCAAAGTGAATAGTCCAGTATGTAAGATCCGGCTTCTCCTCTGGTACTTGCAGTTCTGTCCAATCATTGATGAAATCCACAAATGCTTGGGATTTGATAGCGGTGCGTGGCACATACTTTAATCCGTGTGGGCTAAGCCCAATGGCCCATTTTGCCACTCTGCCAGTGGCTTCCCTGTTCTGGATTATATCCCCCAATGGAGCTGAACTGACAACAGTTATTGGGTGGCCTTGGAAATAATGCTTCAACTTTCGGTTTGCCATGAACACGCCATATACCAGCTTCTGCCAATGCGGGTACCTTTGTTTGGATTCAATGAGAACCTCACTAACATAATAAACCGGACGTTGAACCGGATACTCCTTTCCTGCTTCTTTGCGCTCGACCACGATTGCCACGCTAACTGCCCGTGCATTGGCGGCGACGTATAACAGCAGCGGCTCCTTATCAACGGGGGCAGCAAGGACCGGTGGTTCTGCCAGCTGCCGCTTCAAATCCTCAAACGTAGCGTTTGCCTCGTCACTCCATATAAACCGATCTGTCTTTTTTAGCATCTGATAAAGCGGGATTGCCTTCTCCCCTAGACGGCTGATGAACCGGCTCAACGCTGTAATCCGGCCGGCGATGTGCTGAACATCATTGATACAAGCCGGCTTAGTCAGGGACGTGATTGCCTTGATCTTCTCCGGATTGGCTTCTATTCCTCTGTTGGACACCAAGAATCCAAGGAGCTTGCCCGCCGGAACACCAAAAGCACACTTCTCCGGGTTAAGCATCATTTTATAGGCCCGAAGGTTATCAAAGGTTTCCTTGAGGTCCTCTATCAATGTCTCCTCCTTCCTTGACTTCACCACGATGTCATCTACGTAGGCATGAAAATTTTTCCCTATTTGCCCCTTAAGACAATTCTGCACGCAACGCTGGTAAGTTGCTTGGGCCCTCTTGAGCCCAAACGGCATAGACACATAGCAAAAAGCACCAAAAGGAGTTATGAAGGCTGTCTTCTCCTGATCTTTCACCGCCATCTTGATCTGATGATATCCTGAATATGCATCCAAAAAACTTAACCGCTCACATCCCGCCGTAGCATCAATGATCTGATCGATACGAGGGAGAGCAAAAGGATCGGTTGGACAAGCTTTGTTTAGGTCTGTGTAATCCACACACATCTTCCACTTTCCATTTTTCTTTAACACCAGCACCGGATTAGCCAACCACTCCGGGTTAAAAACTTCAACTATGAACCATGCGGCCAAAAGTCTGGCCACTTCTTCACCTATAGCCTTGCGCCTTTCTTCGTTGAAACGGGGCAGATATTGCTTGACCGGTTTGAACTTTGGATCAATATTAAGACTGTGCTCAGCGAATTCCCTCAGTATACCTGGCATGTCAGAAGGTTTCCATGCAAATATATCCCGGTTCTCACGGATGAACTCGATGAGCGCGCTTTCCTATTTAGGATCAAGATTAGCACTGATAGTGAACTGCTTGGACAAATCGCCTGGCACAAAGTCAACTTGCTTGGTTTCCTCTGCAGACTTGAATTTCAACGCCGGATCATGCTCTGTAGTTGGCTTCTTCAACGGGGACATATCTGCCGGATCAACATTGTCTTTGTAAAACTTTAACTCCTCCGTAGCACATACTGCCTCTGCATAAGCAGTGTCTCCTTCTTCGCACTCCAATGCAATCTTGCGACTTCCATGAACCGTGATGGTTCCCTTGTGACCCGGCATCTTGAGCTGCAGATAAACATAACACGGTCTAGCCATAAACTTGGCGTAAACCGGCCATCCGAACAGGGCATGATATGGGCTCCGGATCTTTACAACCTCAAAGGTTATCATCTCTGACCTGGAATCCTGTTCATCCCCAAAGGTAACTTCTAGGTCGATTTTCCCAACTGGGTAAGCTGATTTACCTGACACTACTCCATGGAATACCGTGTTTGACTGCCTTAGCTTCTTATCCGTCAGCCCCATGCGACGGAAAGTCTCGTAATATAAGATATTGATGCTGCTGCCGCCGTCCATGAGAACCTTGGTGAATTTGTAGCCACCCACCTGTGGTGCTACTACTAAGGCTAATTGGCCCGGATTATCAACCCGTAGCGGGTGATCCTCTCTGCTCCACACAATAGGTTGTTCCGACCAGCGCAGGAAACGTGGTGTTGCCGGTTCAACCGTGTGGACCGCCCGCTTTAAGACTTTTTGATCTCGCTTGCACAAACTCGTAGTGAACACATGATACTGTCCACTACTCAGCTCCTTCGGTGTCACATCCCTAGCTAACCCTTGCATTAGGACCTAACTAGAGTGTGCATCATGTTTACTTTCAAAGAAACTTGAAATGGGATTAACAGAAACCCCAGCACCCCCTCCCCTAACAACTAGGGTTTGCTAAAATATTTTCCAATGTACCCAAAATGCCCTTCAAAATGTTCATCATTTCTGCCTTGGTCTTAAACCTCTGCCAAAAATGGTGCACAATTTTCTAGGACAATCTAGGGCTTTGGATTAATTCATATGGTAATTGAATTTGGGCATTTAAATACTAGTAAATATTTTAAATGCTCAAATAATCATGAACTATAATGTTTCCTACTGTTCATATTATATACAGCAGGTATGACAAGTGTCATGAGTTATAAAAATGTTTAGGCATTTTTATTAATTGAACAAAGCTGCAAAAGAAATGTAACAGAATAGAAAATAGGAAAAGGAAAATAGGAAGAAGTACTTACCTCGGCCCAGCCCTGTAGCAAGCCGGCCCAGCCCACCAGCCCTCCTCCTGTCGTCTTCCTCCTCGCGCCAGAAGGATGCGCGCGTGGCCGCCGCGCGCCGGCACGCGCCCGGCCACCTCCAGGCTGCTTGCCTGCCTCCCCGATGGCCTGGATGACTCCACGAGTCGACACGCAGCTGCCCCGACCGCTCTCACTTCTCCCCCTCGTCTCCTTCGCCCTCCCCTGGCTCTTTCTTCTCCATCACCGAGCCGCCGTCGCCGCCGCTCGCCGTAGCCGCACTCAGAGCCACCCCCTCGCCCCGTGAGTGTGTCCAGAGGATCCGCCGCGTCGTCCTCTTCCTCCTCGCTGAGCCACGAGCCACCGGAAGCCCTGCAACGACCCCACGCCGTCGTCCCCTTCCTCGGATCGCCGGAGTACCTCGCCGCCGTTACGAAGCTACAGCGCGTCCCCGACCCCGCCGTCGAGCTCATTAGCACCGCAGTGAGCTTCTACGTCGAACCCCTCCTTCCTCCGTTCCTTTTGCACCGTGTAGCCGCCGTTCTGTTGATCACCGAAACGCACCGCCGCCGTGCTCGCCGCCGACGATGCTCCGGTGACCTTTTGGTCACGGGCACCCGTCCATCGCACTCACCGCAGCCCGTAGATGCGAACGGTGCTACGCACGCATCGCCTAGGCACCTGCAGCCGCATCCCCACACACGCCCGACGTCGGTCGCCGCCGTCGAGCTTGTTGCCGTCGACTCCGGCCACCCCAGGTCCGGCGACCACCTACATCCGATGCGGAAGAGCAAGAGCTCTCCAACGCACCCAACCACAGCTCGAACCGTGCACCACAGACGTTTTCCGAGGCACGCCGCCGCGTTTGGCCTCGCCGGCGGCTAAACGCCGGCGAGTTTGACCTGTTTTGACCACGGGTTTGACCCCCTGGGTCAATGACATGTGGGCCCTGCCCGCAAGTCAAACTCAGTTTAGGTGTTAAGTTAATTTTAATTAGTTAATTAGTTTAGTCACTGACATGTGGGCCCTGGCCCCAGTGACAGCTAATTAGTTTTAGTTAACTCTAATTAACTCAGTTAATTAGCTGTGACACTGACATGTGGGACCCACTGGTCAGGTTTGACCTGGACTGGCCCTGTTGACTGGCTGACGTCAGCATGATGCCATGCTGACGCAGTAAAGGTTTTTCTGGGATTTTTAGATTTAAATTAATTCAGGAAATTCCAGAAAATACCCAAAACTTCTAAAAATCATATAAAATCAACCATAGCTCAGATGGAAAAGATTTATATATGAAAAATGATCAGAAAAATCCAATCTATCTAATGGCACTGGTTTCATGCATGTTTGAACAAGTTAACTTGCTGTATACATCAAAAACATGATAATGCACTTATTCAAATACTAGTTTGAACTTCAATTTGAATCCTTGATTCAAATAGGTTCAAACCCCTCTGGTCTTAGTTGCATTAGCCAACACACATGCATCTTGCCATGTCATAAACATGCATCATATTGTTGCATTTGTTTGTTAATGATTGTATCGTCGGTATTTCCTGTGTTAGGTCCTGCTCCCGAGGATACTGCTGCGTATCCAGTTGAAGAGCAGTACCCGACAGCTACCTTGTCAGGCAAGCAATCATTGATCATTCCGATACAACCCAATCTTCTCGCTCCTGCTCTCTTTTACTGCATTAAGGCAACAGCGTGTGAACTGCTACTTGCTGCGGTAGTTGAACCCTATTCCCTTGCATGACCTGTCATTGCCACAGTAAATAGTTGAAACCCACTAGCATGTGTAGGAGTTGATTGAGCCATGTGATGTGTGTTCCACCATGCTATTTGCTTATGTTGCCTGCTATGCTTAGAGTTGTGTCTGGTCTGGTTCATCTGGGTGATGGATCAGAGTGAAACAATCTTTCGATAAAGAGAAGGAAGTGTGGAATACTTTTGGTAAAGGTATCGATGAAAGGCCATGTAGGAGTACATGGTGGGTTGTTTCATTGGAATCGTCCATAGGACCCGAGATCTGTATGTGTGGTTCAAGTTACAGCTACTACCATGCATTGGGATCCTTAATTGACCCTCTCGGCTTATTAATTACCCTTGATCTCTGTCCAGGAGTTGCAACTAGTTTCTGGTGTTTATAGCTTACTGGAGGTCGTGCACAACGCTGACCCTCGGGGTGGGTTGTGATGCGACAGGTACGTGGCACGGTGTACCGGTTGCCCGTTTGGTGACTCGGGAACCCTGTACACATCGTTTGGGGCCGTGAGCGACACCCCGGCCGGATCTCCCCACGGATGGAACCCAAATAGGCGATAAACCTAGACAAGAGACTTGTGTAGTTAGTCAGGTCGTGGCCGACACCCTCGCTGGGCTTCCGCTTGAAGGTTGCCGAGTACACGCCGAGTAAACGGCGATAAGTGGTGGAAGCGTGTGTGAAGAAGTACACCCCTGCAGGGTTATCAAACTATTCGAATAGCCGTTGTTCGCGGTACGAACTACTTGGTTACTCTTACAGTTCATAGACAAGTTGATGGATACTACTAAAAGCCTCAAGATAAGCGTGAGTGCCGTGGATGGCCCTTCCGTAGGATGACGGAAGAGGATCCTCGGTAGTGTATTGATGTGGTGATTAGAGGACTCGTGTTCGTAATAACATCTTGCAATCTGTTGGAAGTTGTAGTATAGGTTAGCCAAGGTCAAAGCTGGCATTCTGCTATAAACTCCACTACCCCCTTTGATAATGTTGCATGTATGATAGGTTCTGTGGTAAGACTTGCTGAGTACCTTTGTACTCATGTTTGCTTAATAACTGTTGCAGAGGAGAACCCTGCCCCTGCTGATGGGTTCTACATAGATGTTGACGTCGACGAGTAGCTTGACACCCAGACGGTGATCTGGAGCTTGTGAAGGGCCTTGTAGATAGTCAGGCTACACCAAGCCTGTTTTATTTTCTAAGATGTCTGTACTCAGACATGTAGCTTCCGCTTGTGCTTGTATGACTGTATGACTTGAGTGTTGGGTCATGTGACCCCTACCTGTATGACTATGTTATGTATGGCTCTTGGAGCCTTTTAAATAAAGTACTTTGAGTCATAGAGTTCTGTTGTGATGCAATGTTGTATTTGCACATATTGAGCATATTGCGTGTATGATTGAAATGCTTGGTATGTGTGGGATCCGACACCTAGTTGTTTTCCTTTGGTAGCCTATCTTACAGGGAAATGCCTCCTAGTGATTCCAATGAGCCTTGGTAGCTTGCTACTGCTCGGAACACGTAGGCTGGCCGGCATGTGTCCTTCTTCGTTCCTGTGTCTGTCCCTTAGGGTAAATGTCACGCGTTGTTCCTTTAAGTCCATGTAGCTTGCTACGACTTGGGTTCATACGTTGATGACCGACACGTTCGTTGCTGGGTCATGGATGCCTGTCTCTGTAATTTAGTGCCACTTTTGGATTATAACTAGCCATGTCGGCCCGGGTTCTCTGTCATATGGATGCTAGCAACACTGTCATATACGTGTGCCAAAATGCGCAAACGGTCCCGGGCCAGGTAAGGTGGCACCCGTGGGGTTACCGTGCGTGAGGCCGCAAAGTGATATGACGTGTTACAGCTAGATCGGTGTGACTTAGGATCGGGGTCCTGACAGCGTTGGCATCAGAGCTGGACTGCCTGTAGGTTCCTCAAGCCAAACTGGTCGATGTTGAGTCTAGAAAAATTCTTAGTTATATGTAGGGGAATTGATTGTGGAAGGGAACGTAAGGCTCTTTTTACTCCTTTACCTTATGCCCTTCTGATCTGAGTGTGTCTATTCTTTCTACGGGGATTTAGGACTAGGCCTCTTATCCTTACTAGGTTCACGTGTTACTAATCCGTAGACTCTTAGGATTTTTGGTTTCAAGCTTCAGTTTAGTTTCTATCCTTTTGAGTATGATGATTATTGAACCGGAACCTTGATATGGAATTGTTGAGTGGCTATGCTATCATTTGTATGATGTCTCAAATCTCTGTTTGAGCATTTACAGTTGTTATGCTGCCCGATTTCTTCCAGAAACACTAATGCCTTTGCATTATTTCGTGTTTCAGATGTCTGGCCGCATTCCTCACCAAGTGGTTCGTTTGACTCGGTGCATTAATGTGCCCGGTCACACGGCCATGCTAGTCCGTGTGATGACTGAGACCGGTTATCGCTGGTATCCTGAATACACTGTGGAGGAACAGTATCGGGATTTCAATCAAAGTCAGTATTTATGCACAGTCCGGATATACCCCTCATATCCCGGAGCAAATGATCCCATCCATTGGTCTTATGGACTCGGGATTACCATCGAGATGGCAGTGCAGGATGCCGCTTATTCGATGATGACCATTCTCCGTGCTAGGCATGCCCTGTTGCTGAACACTGAGTTCTGTTACATGCCAGCTTCACTCCCCGGAGAAGAAGGCTACTACACTGGTCTGTATACTGATGCTGCTCATGAAGAGCCACTGCTTCAGACTACTGTTCAGATGTTGGAGGATAGGGACCGTGAGGTCCGTGCCCTCCGAATGGAGCTGTATAACACCCGAGCCGCTCACTGGACTACTTTGACACGGCTTGCACCTGCTGTGCACGCCGAATATCTGGACATGCGGGATTTGTATCCTGTGCGGACTCGTCTGCCTGATCGCATGGATTGGCGTGACGTTGGGGGTATTACACCTCCACGTGGGCGTCGGTTACCACCAGCATCGGGACCGAGACCACACCCATGCCCTTATGGTCCACAACCTTCGAGTGCTCGCGAGTTCCAAGATCCGTCTGTACCACTTCCAGGCTACGGTGGTAATCTTTACGAGGATTACTACGCGAATGTCTGAGCTAGTCCGTGGTAGTAGTAGTATTGTAATAGTTGTATTTCCACAGTCCTGCGTGTCTTGTGGAATATGACTAGTGTGTACTGAATTCCGGAGGTGTAGTTAAATAATGTATAGGATCCTGGAATGCCTCTGATGGGATGTATCGTCTTTCACCGCAGTTGTACTTTAGCCTTGGCTTGTACTAAACTTTGTATGGTGTGTATGACCACTGGTGTATATATAGCAGTTCCTATATTACCATGTCGTACGGATGAACATCTCTGCATTCTGTGTCATCCATTACATTCTGCACTTCTATGTCAAATTTTGCCATCCTTGTCTAAACCGTTGTTTTGTTTTTCCTAGGATGGTCAACACTCGCAACACTCCTGCTGCTCAGGAGCAGGGTGAGGCTAGTGGGGCTAGAGATGGAAATCTGCCCCAGCCACCCTCCTTGGCGGAAGTTATGCTTGAAGCAGAACGGAACAAGAGAGAGACCAACCGTCTGCTAGAACGCATAGAGCAAAACACTGGGTTCCGTCAGAGGAATGACGTGGTGTCAATCCACGATTTTATCAAGATGTGTCCACCGAAGTTCCATCACTCTACTGAACCTCTGGATGCTGATGACTGGCTACGTAGTATCACCCACAAGCTACACTCTGCCCGTGTGGCCGAAGCTGACAAGGTTATCTATGCCGCCTACCATCTTGAGGGCCCTGCCAGTCTTTGGTGGGAAAATTTTGAAGCTATGCGTCCTGCTGGCCAAGTCACTACCTGGGTTGAGTTCAGTGAGGCATTCCGTGAACATCACATTCCGGAAGGTCTGATGGATCGCAAGCGGGAGGAATTCTGCAATTTCACCCAGGGCCGTCTGACTGTGGATGGCTACAGTCGTGAGTTTGGTAATCTGGCACGCTATGCACCTGAGGAAGTATCCACCGATGCCAAGAAACAGGCGAGGTTCCGCAAGGGACTCAGCCCTGAACTTCGTCGTGATCTACGTCTGCACGAGTGCGCCTCTTTCCAGAAGTTGGTTAACAAGGCTATCAGTGCTGAGACAGGCCAGACCGACTTCGAGGCCACCCGCAAGCATACTCGAGACCTTGGTTCCTCATCCGGCTCTGGTTCTCACAAGCGCCGTGTATGGGTTCCTAACACTGCTCTGCCACCCAAGTATACACCGAGGCCATCCTATGAGGCGCCTCGTCCAACTCAACAGTTTGCACCTGCTAAGACCTATGGAGGTCCACCCTCCAACTTTGCTCCACGCACCACCACTGTGACATGTTTCAAGTGTGGAGAACCGGGACACTACATGCGTGATTGTCCCCAGAACCAGCCAGGAAAACCCGTTGGCCGTGGTAAGCCAACCGGCAAGGTGAACTATGTTAAGCCAATCCCCACTGCACGTGGTCATGTCAACTATGTTTCTGCTGAAGAAGCTTATGAGGATCCTAACGTCGTCCTTGGTACGCTTCTCGTAAACTGCCATCCGGCATCTGTTCTTTTCGATACTGGAGCATCCCATTCGTTCATATCTGAAAGCTATGCTCGATTGCACAACATGACTTTTTGTGACATGCCTACTTCCATGGTTATTCAAACTCCTGGTTCAAAGTGGCAGACCTCTAGGGTAAGCCATGGAAATGAAATTCTTGTCGATAGACTTGTTTTCCTTGCATCCTTAATCGCTCTCAAGTCCTCGGACATAAATATCATTTTGGGTATGGATTGGATGACAACCCATTACGCCAAAATTGACTGTTTTACTAGGACCGTTCAACTTACACACCCATCCGGCAAGATAGTCAATGTCTTGACTCGAATGGCTGAACGTCAGCTCTACTCTCTTAATGCCAGCCCTCTACCAGAACTCGAAGATATCCCGGTAGTCCGTGACTTTCCGGATGTTTTTCCAGAAGAACTGCCAGGAGTTCCACCTGACAGAGATGTCGAGTTCGTGATAGATCTTATTCCTGGAACTGTCCCAATCTCTAGGAGACCTTATAAGATGGCACCACTAGAATTAGCTGAGCTAAAGAAACAACTCGATGAGTCCTTGCAAAAGGGTTTCATCCGTCCTAGCTCTTCCCCTTGGGCTTGCCCCGTCCTCTTCGTCAAGAAGAAGGATGGAACGGAGCGGATGGTTGTAGACTACCGACCTGTCAATCTGGTCACCATAAAGAACAAGTATCCGCTTCCCAGGATCAACGACCTGTATGATCAGCTCGCTGGATCCTCAGTCTTCTCTAAGATGGATTTGAGGTTGGGCTACCATCAAATCAAAATCAAGAACGGGGACATTCCTAAAACGGCTTTCGTTACTCGTTATGGCCAATACGAGTACACCGTCATGTCCTTCGGATTAACCAATGCCCCAGCTACCTTTTCTCGGTTAATGAATTCTATATTCATGGAGTACCTGGATAAATTCGTCATGGTATACCTCGATGATATACTCATTTTCTCCAAGAACAAGGAAGATCATGCCGAGCATTTAAGGCTGGTATTGACGAAACTTCGAGAGCACCGCCTTTATGCCAAATTCTCTAAATGTGAATTTTGGTTGCCAGAAGTAACCTATCTAGGTCATGTAATCTCTGGCAAGGGTATTGCTGTCAATCCCGAGCGAGTTCAAGCCGTCCTTGATTGGACTCCCCCTGAATCGGTCAAGCAAGTTAGGAGTTTTCTTGGCTTAGCGAGCTATTGCCGACGTTTCGTCGAGAACTTCTCCAAGGTTGCTAAACCTCTAACCGAACTCCTCAAGAAAGATAAAAAGTTTGAGTGGACCCCACAGTGCGAGTCCAGTTTTCAGGAACTGAAAAGACGCCTGACATCTGCACCTGTACTGGTACCACCAGATTTTTCCAAGGACTTTATAATCTATTGCGACGCCTCGCGACAAGGACTGGGTTGCATTCTCATGCAAGATCGTCAAGTGATTGCATACGCATCCCGACAGTTGCGTCCACATGAGGATAACTATCCTACTCATGATTTAGAGCTTGCAGCTGTAGTCCATGCACTCAAAACATGGCGACATTACCTTCTTGGTAATCGCTGTGAAATTTTCACTGATCACCAAAGCTTGAAATATATCTTCACCCAACCAGATCTAAATCTCAGACAAAGACGTTGGGTTGAGTTGCTCACCGACTACGATTTGGGAATCACTTATACTCCTGGAAAGGCCAATGTCATGGCTGATGCACTAAGTCGTAAGTCTTATTGTAACAATTTAATGTTACAACAAAATCAACCACTTCTCCACGAGGAATTTCGTAAGCTTAACCTTCACATTGTTCCTCGAGGATTCCTTTCCACCTTGGTGGCGAAACCTACCCTTTTGGATCAAATCATAGTTGCCCAGCGGTATGGTAAAGGCATATCTCGGATCAAGGAGAACATCGCTAGCGGACTCGCTAGAAGTTTCTCTATGGATGATCGAGGTGTAGTGTACTTTGAGAACCGCTTGGTGGTGCCCAAGAAACCACAACTACGACAACTGATTCTCAAGGAGGCTCATGAATCTCCTCTCACGATTCATCCCGGTAGTACCAAAATGTATCAAGACCTACGTCAAAGATTCTGGTGGACTAGGATGAAGAGAGAAATCGCTCGGTTCATTGCTAACTGCGACGTTTGTCGTCGAGTTAAAGCAGAGCATCAACGGCCTGCTGGCACCCTTCAACCTCTAGCTATTCCTGAATGGAAATGGGATAAAGTCGGTATGGACTTCATTACCGGGTTTCCCAGGTCCAGGAAAGGGAATAATGCTATCTTCGTCGTTATCGACCGCCTCTCTAAAGTAGCTCACTTCCTGCCTGTTCGGGAGAGTATTACCGCTAGCCAGCTAGCAGACTTATATATCTCTCGAATAGTATCACTACATGGTGTACCGTTAGAGATTAACTCAGACCGTGGAAGTCTTTTCACTTCACGATTTTGGGAAAGTTTCCAGAATGCTATGGGAACTCATCTCTCTTTCAGTACTGCCTTCCATCCGCAATCAAGTGGTCAAGTGGAACGAGTCAATCAAATTCTGGAAGACATGCTTCGAGCCTCTGTCATTTCTTTCGGTATGGAATGGGAAAAATGTCTTCCATTTGCCGAATTCGCTTATAACAATAATTATCAAGCCAGCCTGGGTAAAGCTCCCTTCGAAGTTCTATATGGACGAAGGTGTCGAACACCTCTTAACTGGTCAGAAACCAGCGAAAGACAATTCTTTGGCCCGGATATGATTCAGGAAGCAGAGGAACAAGTTCGCATCGTTCGAGAGAGATTGAAAACAGCCCAGTCTCGCCAAAAGAGCCATTATGATAGTCATCATAAGGCTGTGACTTTTGAAGTCGGCGATAAGGCTTACCTTCGGGTTACTCCTCTTAAGGGAACCCATCGCTTCGGTATCAAAGGCAAATTGGCCCCTCGTTTCATCGGTCCTTTTCGCATTCTAGCCAAACGAGGAGAAGTTGCCTACCAATTGGAACTACCTCCGCACCTCTCCAGAGTTCATGATGTTTTCCACGTTTCCCAACTCAGGCGTTGCTTCTCGGATCCTATCCGCGGAGTGGACCACGAAACGCTTGATCTCCAAGACAATCTCACATATCGAGAATACCCCATTCGTATTCTTGATCAAACTGAGCGCACCACTCGACGCCACAATATCAAGTTTCTCAAGGTTCAATGGTCACATCATTCCGAGAGTGAAGCCACTTGGGAAAGGGAGGATCGTCTTCGACTTGAGTACCCCACCCTCTTTCCGGAGGAACCCGAATCTCGGGACGCGATTCTTTTAAGTGGGGGTGAGTTGTCACATCCCTAGCTAACCCTTGCATTAGGACCTGACTAGAGTGTGCATCATGTTTACTTTCAAAGAAACTTGAAATGGGATTAACAGAAACCCCAGCACCCCCTCCCCTAACAACTAGGGTTTGCTAAAATATTTTCCAATGTACCCAAAATGCCCTTCAAAATGTTCATCATTTCTGCCTTGGTCTTAAACCTCTGCCAAAAATGGTGCACAATTTTCTAGGACAATCTAGGGCTTTGGATTAATTCATATGGTAATTGAATTTGGGCATTTAAATACTAGTAAATATTTTAAATGCTCAAATAATCATGAACTATAATGTTTCCTACTGTTCATATTATATACAGCAGGTATGACAAGTGTCATGAGTTATAAAAATGTTTAGGCATTTTTATTAATTGAACAAAGCTGTAAAAGAAATGTAACAGAATAGAAAATAGGAAAAGGAAAATAGGAAGAAGTACTTACCTCGGCCCAGCCCTGTAGCAAGCCGGCCCAGCCCACCAGCCCTCCTCCTGTCGTCTTCCTCCTCGCGCCAGAAGGACGCGCGCGTGGCCGCCGCGCGCCGGCACGCGCCCGGCCACCTCCAGGCTGCTTGCCTGCCTCCCCGATGGCCTGGATGACTCCACGAGTCGACACGCAGCTGCCCCGACCGCTCTCACTTCTCCCCCTCGTCTCCTTCGCCCTCCCCTGGCTCTTTCTTCTCCATCACCGAGCCGCCGTCGCCGCCGCTCGCCGTAGCCGCACTCAGAGCCACCCCCTCGCCCCGTGAGTGTGTCCAGAGGATCCGCCGCGTCGTCCTCTTCCTCCTCGCTGAGCCACGAGCCACCGGAAGCCCTGCAACGACCCCACGCCGTCGTCCCCTTCCTCGGATCGCCAGAGTACCTCGCCGCCGTTATGAAGCTACAGCGCGTCCCCGACCCCGCCGTCGAGCTCATTAGCACCGCAGTGAGCTTCTACGTCGAACCCCTCCTTCCTCCGTTCCTTTTGCACCGTGTAGCCGCCGTTCTGTTGATCACCGAAACGCACCGCCGCCGTGCTCGCCGCCGACGATGCTCCGGTGACCTTTTGGTCACGGGCACCCGTCCATCGCACTCACCGCAGCCCGTAGATGCGAACGGTGCTACGCACGCATCGCCTAGGCACCTGCAGCCGCATCCCCACACACGCCCGACGCCAGTCGCCGCCGTCGAGCTTGTTGCCGTCGACTCCGGCCACCCCAGGTCCGGCGACCACCTCCATCCGATGCGGAAGAGCAAGAGCTCTCCAACGCACCCAACCACAGCTCGAACCGTGCACCACAGACGTTTTCCGAGGCACGCCGCCGCGTTTGGCCTCGCCGGCGGCTAAACGCCGGCGAGTTTGACCTGTTTTGACCACGGGTTTGACCCCCTGGGTCAATGACATGTGGGCCCTGCCCGCAAGTCAAACTCAGTTTAGGTGTTAAGTTAATTTTAATTAGTTAATTAGTTTAGTCACTGACATGTGGGCCCTGGCCCCACTGACAACTAATTAGTTTTAGTTAACTCTAATTAACTCAGTTAATTAGCTGTGACACTGACATGTGGGACCCACTGGTCAGGTTTGACCTGGACTGGCCCTGTTGACTGGCTGACGTCAGCATGATGCCATGCTGACGCAGTAAAGGTTTTTCTGGGATTTTTAGATTTAAATTAATTCAGGAAATTCCAGAAAATACCCAAAACTTCTAAAAATCATATAAAATCAACCATAGCTCAGATGGAAAAGATTTATATATGAAAAATGATCAGAAAAATCCAATCTATCTAATGGCACTGGTTTCATGCATGTTTGAACAAGTTAACTTGCTGTATACATCAAAAACATGATAATGCACTTATTCAAATACTAGTTTGAACTTCAATTTGAATCCTTGATTCAAATAGGTTCAAACCCCTCTGGTCTTAGTTGCATTAGCCAACACACATGCATCTTGCCATGTCATAAACATGCATCATATTGTTGCATTTGTTTGTTAATGATTGTATCGTCGGTATTTCCTGTGTTAGGTCCTGCTCCCGAGGATACTGCTGCGTATCCAGTTGAAGAGCAGTACCCGACAGCTACCTTGTCAGGCAAGCAATCATTGATCATTCCGATACAACCCAATCTTCTCGCTCCTGCTCTCTTTTACTGCATTAAGGCAACAGCGTGTGAACTGCTACTTGCTGCGGTAGTTGAACCCTATTCCCTTGCATGACCTGTCATTGCCACAGTAAATAGTTGAAACCCACTAGCATGTGTAGGAGTTGATTGAGCCATGTGATGTGTGTTCCACCATGCTATTTGCTTATGTTGCCTGCTATGCTTAGAGTTGTGTCTGGTCTGGTTCATCTGGGTGATGGATCAGAGTGAAACAATCTTTCGATAAAGAGAAGGAAGTGTGGAATACTTTTGGTAAAGGTATCGATGAAAGGCCATGTAGGAGTACATGGTGGGTTGTTTCATTGGAATCGTCCATAGGACCCGAGATCTGTATGTGTGGTTCAAGTTACAGCTACTACCATGCATTGGGATCCTTAATTGACCCTCTCGGCTTATTAATTACCCTTGATCTCTGTCCAGGAGTTGCAACTAGTTTCTGGTGTTTATAGCTTACTGGAGGTCGTGCACAACGCTGACCCTCGGGGTGGGTTGTGATGCGACAGGTACGTGGCACGGTGTACCGGTTGCCCGTTTGGTGACTCGGGAACCCTGTACACATCGTTTGGGGCCGTGAGCGACACCCCGGCCGGATCTCCCCACGGATGGAACCCAAATAGGCGATAAACCTAGACAAGAGACTTGTGTAGTTAGTCAGGTCGTGGCCGACACCCTCGCTGGGCTTCCGCTTGAAGGTTGCCGAGTACACGCCGAGTAAACGGCGATAAGTGGTGGAAGCGTGTGTGAAGAAGTACACCCCTGCAGGGTTATCAAACTATTCGAATAGCCGTTGT
The DNA here is from genome assembly GCA_902687465.1 of Secale cereale. Lineage (NCBI taxonomy): Eukaryota > Viridiplantae > Streptophyta > Magnoliopsida > Poales > Poaceae > Secale > Secale cereale. Next base: position 111,701,061 of record LR738715.1, read on the forward strand.
TCGCGGTACGAACTACTTGGTTACTCTTACAGTTCATAGACAAGTTGATGGATACTACTAAAAGCCTCAAGATAAGCGTGAGTGCCGTGGATGGCCCTTCCGTAGGATGACGGAAGAGGATCCTCGGTAGTGTATTGATGTGGTGATTAGAGGACTCGTGTTCGTAATAACATCTTGCAATCTGTTGGAAGTTGTAGTATAGGTTAGCCAAGGTCAAAGCTGGCATTCTGCTATAAACTCCACTACCCCCTTTGATAATGTTGCATGTATGATAGGTTCTGTGGTAAGACTTGCTGAGTACCTTTGTACTCATGTTTGCTTAATAACTGTTGCAGAGGAGAACCCTGCCCCTGCTGATGGGTTCTACATAGACGTTGACGTCGACGAGTAGCTTGACACCCAGACGGTGATCTGAAGCTTGTGAAGGGCCTTGTAGATAGTCAGGCTACACCAAGCCTGTTTTATTTTCTAAGTTGTCTGTACTCAGACATGTAGCTTCCGCTTGTGCTTGTATGACTGTATGACTTGAGTGTTGGGTCATGTGACCCCTACCTGTATGACTATGTTATGTATGGCTCTTGGAGCCTTTTAAATAAAGTACTTTGAGTCATAGAGTTCTGTTGTGATGCAATGTTGTATTTGCACATATTGAGCATATTGCGTGTATGATTGAAATGCTTGGTATGTGTGGGATCCGACACCTAGTTGTTTTCCTTTGGTAGCCTATCTTACAGGGAAATGCCTCCTAGTGATTCCAATGAGCCTTGGTAGCTTGCTACTGCTCGGAACACGTAGGCTGGCCGGCATGTGTCCTTCTTCGTTCCTGTGTCTGTCCCTTAGGGGAAATGTCACGCGTTGTTCCTTTAAGTCCATGTAGCTTGCTACGACTTGGGTTCATACGTTGATGACCGACACGTTCGTTGCTGGGTCATGGATGCCTGTCTCTGTAATTTACTGCCACTTTTGGATTATAACTAGCCATGTCGGCCCGGGTTCTCTATCATATGGATGGTAGCGACACTGTCATATACGTGTGCCAAAATGCGCAAACGGTCCCGGGCCAGGTAAGGTGGCACCCGTGGGGTTACCGTGCGTGAGGCCGCAAAGTGATATGACGTGTTACAGCTAGATCGGTGTGACTTAGGATCGGGGTCCTGACATTCGGATTACTTTGATATCCGGATTGCTGCTGCTGCTGACGCTGCTGATTGCCTTGATTGTTGTGATTACCCTGGCCCTGCTGTTGGTTGCTTTGGTTATTGTAACCGCCCTGACCATACTGATGGTTGCCTTGGTTATTGTAACCGCCTTGACCATACTGATGATTGCCTTAGTTATTGTAACCATTGTTGTTGCCATGATATCCTGATCCGGAGCCATTACCCTGATGACCCGGACCATGAAACCCGGGGCCTGAACCGCCGCCTGGTGGTCCGTTGTTGGATCTGGCCCGGTTCATGGCCTCCATCATGACCCGGCATTCTCCCCAGGTATGTTTAGCTGGACGTTCCTCTGTGCCATGTTTCGGGCAAGGCTCGTTCAATTCTCGCTCCCAATTAATGAACCCTCCACCGATTTGTGGAGGCGGTTTACCCTTATTACGCTGAAAGCTTCCTTGAACTTTGGTATTGGCCACAAAATCAGAACCACCTTCCGCCTTTCGCTTACCGTTGAAACTTGTTCTGACCGGATTTGCCTGCACCGGTTTACCAGGTTTATTTATTTTTCCGGATTTATCTCCATCTGTTTCTGGATACTTAGTGTTGTCGGAGTCCCCATACTTTACCAAAGCGCTCATGAGAGTTCCCATGTCATTACAATCACATTTGAGCCGTCCCAGCTTCAACTTCAGAGACTCAAACCGGCAATTGTTTTCCAGTGTTACTATCGCCGTACTGGGGCTGATACCGTTCGAAGAGTGCAAGATTTCTGACACTCGCCGCACCCATGCACTCGTAGGCTCCTGCTCTCCTTGTATACATGCCGCTAGGTCCACCACTGACATCGGCTGTTTGCACATGTCCTTGAAATTTTTAATAAACTGACGGCGTAACTCACCCCATGATCCGATGGAATTAGGCGGTAAGCCCTTTAACCAGGTCCGGGCTGTACCCTCGGGCATCATGGTAAAGTACTTCGCGCACGCCGCTTCATCCACATCCAGCATCTCCATAGCCATCTCATAGCTCTCAATCCAAGCCTCTGGAGCCAAATCTGCTGTGTAGTTAGGCACCTTACGTGGACCTTTGAAATCCTTGGGTAACCTTACGCTTCGTAAAGCGGGAATAAGACACTACACCCCAAAGGAACTCGTCGTGACTCCCGTCTCTGCTGTGGTTGTGTGAACCGGCGTCGTTTGGCGGATATCCTCGCGGGCCGCAGGTCTGGCTCGGTTTACCGCCTCCTGGGCTTGCGTCTCTGCGCCTGCCGGATCATCCTGTCTGCGACGTTGTCGCCTCCGTTCACTACTGGACACCTCCGATTCATCCCAACGCCTAGTATAACTTTGGCTGTGGCGGGGTGTTGAGTGAAGCCTCTCCCTGCTGTAGGAGTATGCATGCTGTTGTGTCAATGCTGTGTTGAGTAGATCCTTGACCCCGCGTGCTTCCATCGCCACGGGGATGTCCCCTCAATGGGTAAAGCGGCCAGGCATGAAGCGGCGGCAACAATGTTATCCAGGGGGTTTGAGTAGTGGCCCAGAGGAGTGGGGATGTGAGGCGTGTGTATAACCCGTCGATCTTGCTCCGCAGTGGCCTGTTGAACCGGTTCGCCTGTCACTGGGGCTCCCCTCCGGTTTACCTCTAGATCATTGCCGGTTCCCGCTCCTGGCGTCCCGAAGAGATTCATCGCCTCATAGACCGGCGGTAGACGAGACTGATACCTTCTATTCCTTACTCCCTGCGCAGAGGCCTGCTCCATCCTGAGCTGGAAAGCCTGAGAATCCAGCTCCGCCTGCCTTGTTGCTATCATAGTTTTCTCTGCATTTAAATCCTCTCTAGCTTGTTCGATCCGGCCCTTCAGCTGAAGGATCTCTGCATCGTGATGCGCCTTGTCAGCAGGAGCCACCACTGCTACTGCCCGTGTTGTCAACTCCTCTATTATGGCGGATAGAGCGTCAGAGGACGAGGGAGTTGGGCCGCTCCCCCCTGCCCCAGCTGTGAACGCCCCGGTCACCGTGGGCTGTGGCATAATTGTGATCCGGCCATAAAGACAGCCACCCAGTTTGGCAGATCAAAGGGGTCCGGAATACTATCCCCATCGGACACACCCTCGGATCGGCCGTCCCGCAACAGATACAAGGATTCAGTCTCTCCGGATGAAGATTGATCGTTGGAATAGACAATCGTCTCGCCACCAGAATCCGATCCGTCCTCGACTTGGACTCCATGTATTGCTCCAACGAAAACGCGTTTCATGGCAGGCTGAATCCGGGCCGATCTCGCACGCTGAGCCGGCTCGACGATGTCGGGGAAGATGTCCGGCTCAGGTCCCGGTTCACCAATCTTGCCAATGAAGACGTGGATGCCGCCGAAGGGAACCCGATACCCATATTCGATTGAATCGGCCTCCGGGCCCCAGCCTGCGTCGTCAATGTAGATCCGGCCGCGGCGACTCTTGGTCATCCGTCCGACCGCGTAGACCTTGAGTCCTTCAAAGCTGCCCTTCAAGAACTCGAAACCATCGTACGAAAGCCCCACGGTGGGCGCCAACTGTCGTGGAATAGGCACGGCAGATGTCCGGTTTAACGGACTTAATTGTGGAACCAACGCACGGGTTAGCTTGAAGAGGTTAAAAGCACACAAAGGACACATAGGGTATATACTAGTTCGGCCCCTTCGATGAAGGTAAGAGCCTACGTCTAGTTTGGTTTGGTATTGCTTGGGCGTCGATGAACAGGGAGCAGATTGCTTGCCTGTCTCTCGATGGGTTATTTCTTGTCCTTGAACCGTGATACGTCCAAAACGTATCTATAATTTCTGCTTGCTCCATGCCACTTTTGGGTGATATTGCTATGATATTCATACACTTCCATACACTTTTGATCATATTTGTACTAACCTACTAATCCAGTGCACCCCAGTGCCAGTTTCTGTTTTCGGCTGTTTTTGTATTTCAGGTTTTCACGTTACGAGAACTGCCAGGAAAAATCCAGAAAAATTATATAAAAAATCAGCGTTCCGGAAACTACCGTGCGTCCGAAGGATAGCCGGGGGGGCCACCAGGGCTCCAGGCGCCCTGGCGGCGCCCCCCCCCCCCCTGGGCCGCGCCGGGGGGGGCGCCTGGGCCCCCCGAAGCTTCCTCGATGCCCCCCTTTGGCATATATTTAAAGCGTCCTCCGAAACCCTCAGAACAGGAACTCTTTTCGCGATCCCATCTCTGTTCCGCCGCCGCCGCCGCTTCCAAGATCGGGAGCACCAGGAAACCCTTCCCGGCACCGTGCCGGAGGGGAGGATCACCACCGGGAGCTTCTCCACCACCATGGACGCCTCCCGGATGAGTCGTGAGTAGTCTCCCTTGGACCATGAGTCCATGACCAGTAGCTATGTGATGTTCTCCTCCCGTTCTTGTGCTTCACTAATTAGTCCTCGTGAGCTGCCCTACATGATCGAGGCACATATGTAATCCTTATGCTGTTGCTATGATGAGTTTGCTGGGATCCGATGGATTATGAGATTATGTTCAGATTGTTCTTGAGTAATATATTTGATTCACCTCTTTTATATTTATGTTCGTAAGTAATTCTTGCATGTTCTCCGTTGTTATTTATTGCTTTGGCCAAGTAGTAGGTAGTGACTCCAAGAGGGAACGTTATGCTTGATTGTGGGTTCATGCCCCTCGATGACTAGTTTGAGTGACAGAAACATGAGTCTAGGGGATGTGTTGTTGCCACAAGGGGGAAAACAACGGTGCTTGTGCCCGCGGGTGCAAGGATTGTTTACTTTACGCAAAGTTATTTTAATGCAGTTGTCTGTTGCTTTGAGTTTACACTATGGGTGGGGCTCGCAACTTAATACCAGCGAGATGTTCTGGATAGATATCTCAAGGTGGATGATTAGTAGTAGATATTGATGGATTTCGGTCTACTTACTTTGGCGTACCGCCCATGCTTTGAACCTCAACCTTTCTTGCAATGTAGTCAGCATTGGTTTGCGTTCGTGGTCCTGTCAATTGCCCAGCTGTAATTTGTTTACCTCACATAGCTGTTTTATCGTCTTTTGGGAGAGAGACATCACTAGTGAACATCATGAGACTCCGGTCCATATTACCATTATTGATCACATCCACTATTTACTTTTCGCTTTTATTTACTATTGCAAATATTATCTATCACTACTATCATCTGCTTTTAATCCTTTGTGAACTACAAGGCCGGAGAGATTGACAACCTCTCTGTACTCGTTGGGAGCAAAGTTATTTGTATCTGTGTGCAGGTCCACGTTGATTGCTAATATCAGGCGCCGTTAGCAGTTGACACCTACTTATTGAACCTAGGAGTCTTTGGGGATTCGATCCTTGGCATCTTTGCTAAGGTAAAAACTTCCACAACACTGCATCTCACACCTTCCACTTGGGGTAACCAACGAGGGGTTAGAGGCCCATCAAGGAGTTTTTCTGGCGCCGTTGGCGGGGACTCCACTCTTCAGGATAGGGGAGTTGCACGCTATCTTTTACCTTTGCTTTTTAGTCTTTTTTGTTTACTTTTCAGTTTTTGCTTTAGTACATTTTTATCGAAAATCACAAAAATAGTTATCTTGCTTGCTTGCTATTATGGGTTCTACCAAAAACACTAAATGGGAGGAGTACACCCCTTCTTCCATTACCCCAATTACCACTGTCGGGATCTACAAAAGTAATAAACCTTGTGATTATATTAGTCTTGACGGAGGGTTATGCCCATGGCATGGTCTTTCAGGAAAAGAGTATGAGCCTCAGTTTAAAATTGCTCCTAAGCTTCCCCAAACTTGGGAAGATGTTCAAACTCTTATAATAGAGAGTGAATTAAACAAAGAGGATGACACTACAATTCTGCCCACTAATGATAAAATTGATTTTGATAATTGTAGTATTTCAGAAGTTGTCACCTTTCTACAAGGAATGGCCAAAGATCCCCACACTAGCACGCTTAATCTTGCCTTCACAGAGCATATCAGTAATGCTCTCATCAAAGCTACGGAGGAGAAACTTAGAGTAGAAGCCTCCATACCTAGAAAGCTAGAAGATGGTTGGGATCCTATGATAAAAATTAAAATGAATGACTTCTCTTGTTATGCATTATGTGATGTTGGTGCTAGTACCTCTGTTATGCCCAAAAGAATATATGATATGCTTAAATTGAAACCTTATGATTCTTGTTCTTTTGGTGTTCGTCTTGTTGATTCTTCCATAAAGAAACCTTTGGGGAGGATCGACGATGTTCTTATCATTGTCAATGACAATTATGTTCCCGTTGATTTTACTATTATGGATATTGAATGTGATCCTTCATGTCCAATTATTTTGGGACGTCCCTTTTTGCGCACCGTTGGTGCTATCATTGACATGAAAGAGGGTAATATAAAATTTCAGTTTCCTCTCAAGAAAGGAATGGAACACTTCCCTCGAAAGAAGATCAAGTTACCTTTTGAGTCTGTTGTACGGGCTAGTTATTCTTTTACTCTTGATAAAACTTGATCTCTATGCATTATGCCTAGCTTAAAGGCATAAAAGAAAGCGCTTTTGGGAGGCAGCCCACATGAATAAATTTTTTGCTTTTGTTGTGTCTTGATGTTGTTTACTGCTGTAGCATCATCATTGTATCTTTGCTTTTCATATTTGTGCCAACTATAGCCTCTGATTGCTAGAAAGTTCAAAAGTTGTGAGGTGCTGTCCAGGAAACAGATTCTGTCCTTGGATAGAAAAATTCGTATAAAATCACCAGATCATCTTTTTGGTCTGAATTTTTTCGACAGCGTTCTCTATATAATTGTCTTTCATGCGTCTGTTCTGAGTTTTTTTATTTTAGTTGCAGAAGTACCCCGAACAGATCAATTACTACCTGCTGTTCTGTTTTTCACAGATTCTGTCCTGTTTTGCCTTTCTTTCATTTTGCAAACCAAGAGCTTGCTTTTTCTTTGCAAAAACCTTTTGGCAATCTTGAGAAACAGTAGAAATTCAAGAATATCTTTATTTCCAGCAAGGTATAATTATTTTATTAAGGGTACTAACCTCGCTAATCAGATTATGATGAGTTATGTATGAAGGGAGTTTTCAAGTGTGCGAGGGAAGATGATAAAAAGATTCAGGAGTGTCAAGCGCTCAAGCTTGGGGATGCCCCCGTGCACCCCCAAGAAATATTCAAGGATACTCAAGCATCTAAGCTTGGGGATGCCCCTGTGCATCCCCTTCTCCATCAACATTATCAGTTCGTCTTTCGTTCCGCTATATTTTTATCACTTCATGTGTTATGTGCTATGCTTGGAGCGTCTTGCTTTTAGTTTTCTTTTTAGTTTTTCATAACGAGTCGGAACTCAGCTTTCTGTATGTGGGAGAGAAACACGCTCCACTTCTACCTAGAACATTAACATAGAATTTTCATGACTATCTTTGCTGTGTGTGTTCTTTGTCTTTTAATAGCTACTATCATGCTCTGCTCTTAGTATTCATGCTTATCTTTTCAAAGAGCTTTTGTTTAGTTGGTTGCTTGAACTCTCTTTAATTATCATGCTCACCTTATTAAGAGAGTTTGCTTCCGTTGCATTGGTTGATATGTCTATGATAAAGATGCTACTTGCATAATGGTGCTTAGTAGTTCAGGTTTTCTTATGGTTAATCTCAAATAGCTAGGGGGTTCCCAATGTGTTATTGGAGTACCAACTTGATTTGTTTGCCTATGATGTGGTATGGTTTAGTAATATCTTCCCTCAAGAATTTATTTTGATTGACTTGGCGTATGCTCACGCATATTTAAGACTGTAAAGAAAGTCTGTCAAGCCTTGATGATCTTTTATTTCTGAGTAGCGATATAACTTCCATGCCTGATTCAAAGTTGCTTTGTCGCTCTGCATGATTATGACCGTCATTGCTCTCTTAGTTGGTCGCTCCCAGTCTTTTGCTAACCTCCACCTGTACTAAGGAGACTAACCTTGCAATACATAGCTCATGGGAAAGTAGCTTAAAAACTATTGTGGTAAAGAATATGTTGCTTATGTATCTTATTTCTTATAAGTTGCTTGTTGAGCGGTAACCATGTTTTTGGGGACGCCATCAACTGTCACACTTTTGTTGAATATCATGTGAGTTGCTATGCATGTTCGTCTTGTCTGAAGTAAGGGTGATTTGCCATGGGTTGGTTTGAATATGCATATTGTTAGAGAAGAACATTGGGCCGCCAACCAAAGCCATGTATCATGGTGGAAGTTTTAGCTTGGACATTAATCCTCAATCTCTTATGAGAATATGCTTATGCATTAAAGAGGAGTCCATCATCTATTTTCTATGTTGTCCCGGTATGGATGTCCTCAAGTTGAGATCTATCAAAAACGAGAAATCAAATGAGATTTATCTCCTTGGACCTTTGTACAGGTGGCATAGAGGTACCCCTTTGTGACACTTGGTTGAAACATATGTAATGCAATGATAACCCATGGAAATCCGAGCTAATTAGGACAAGGTGCGAGCACTATTGATATTCGATGCATGAGGCTTGCAACTTATAGGATGTCTTATACATGACACATATGAAGTACTACTACCGTTGACAAAATTGCTTCTATGTTTTCAAAATAAAAAGCTCTAGCACATAACCATTCTTTTACTTTTATTATTGAGTCTCCACCTTCTTCAAGCACCAACTACTAAGAGCATGATTGTCATTCTGAGTGTAATGTGCATTGTCCCGAAGTAGCATTGTCTTTTGCATGATTGTGATATCGTTTATTTTGAAATCATTGTATCTAGTCATCACTTAAACCTTGAAGGTGCCCCTGCATTTATGTTTTGCATCACTAAAGGGGGCAAGCTAGATACTCCCTCCGTCCCAAAATAAGTGACTCAAAAGTGACTCAACTTTGTACTAAAGTTAGTACAAAGTTGAGTCATTTTTGAGTCACTTATTTTGGGACGGATGGAGTATTACTTTATCATATTTGCACATCATGTTCATTGCAAATCTATTTGATGTTTCAGTTTCATGTTGTAAAACTTTCAGTCATTTGTGATTTTCTCATGAGGCAACTTAATTACTACAGATTCATTGTCTCAGTAAGCTTTTGTCATATGACTATGAAAAAGTCCTATATGGTTAATAGCATGTCACCACAGAAATTATTCTTGTTATCATTTACCTACTCGAGGACGAGCAGGAATTAAGCTTGGGGATGTTGATACGTCCAAAACGTATCTATAATTTCTGCTTGCTCCATGCCGCTTTTGGGTGATATTTCTATGATATTCATACACTTCCATGCAATTTTGATCATATTTGGACTAACCTACTAATCCAGTGCACCCCAGTGCCAGTTTCTGTTTTCGGCTGTTTTTGTATTTCAGGTTTTCACGTTACGAGAACTGCTAGGAAAAATCCAAAAAAAATATATAAAAAATCAGCGTTCCGGAAACTACCGTGCGTCCGAAGGACAGCCGGGGGGGCCACCTGGGCTCCAGACGCCCTGGCGGCGACCCCCCCCCTGGGCCGCGCCGGGGGGGCGCCTGGGCCCCCCGAAGCTTCCCCGATGCCCCCCATTGGCATATATTTAAAGCGTCCTCCGAAACCCTCAGAACAGGAACTCTTTTCGCGATCCCATCTCTGTTCCGCCGCCGCCGCCGCTTCCAAGATCGGGAGCACCAGGAGAACCCTTCCCGGCACCCTGCCGGAGGGGAGGATCACCACCGGGAGCTTCTCCACCACCATGGACGCCTCCCGGATGAGTCGTGAGTAGTCTCCCTTGGACCATGAGTCCATGACCAGTAGCTATGTGATGTTCTCCTCCCGTTCTTGTGCTTCACTAATTAGTCCTTTGTGGGCTGCCCTACATGATCGAGGCACATATGTAATCCTTATGTTGTTGCTATGATGAGTTTGCTGGGATCCGATGGATTATGAGATTATGTTCAGATTGTTCTTGAGTAATATATTTGATTCACCTCTTTTATATTTATGTTCGTAAGTAATTCTTGCATGTTCTCCGTTGTTATTTATTGCTTTGGCCAAGTAGTAGGTAGTGACTCCAAGAGGGAACGTTATGCTTGATTGTGGGTTCATGCCCCTCGATGACTAGTTTGAGTGACAGAAACATGAGTCTAGGGGATGTGCTGTTGCCACAAGGGGGAAAACAACGGTGCTTGTGCCCGCGGGTGCAAGGATTGTTTACTTTACCCAAAGTTCTTTTAATGCAGTTGTCTATTGCTTTGAGTTTACACTATGGGTGGGGCTCGCAACTTAATACCAGCGAGATGTTCTGGATAGATATCTCAAGGCGGATGATTAGTAGTAGATATTGATGGATTTCGGTCTACTTACTTTGGCGTACCGCCCATGCTTTGAACCTCAACCTTTCTTGCAATGTAGTCAGCATTGGTTTGCGTTCGTGGTCCTGTCAATTTCCCAGCTGTAATTTGTTTACCTCACATAGCTGTTTTATCATCTTTTGGGAGAGAGACATCACTAGTGAACATCATGAGACTCCGGTCCATATTACCATTATTGATCACATCCACTATTTACTTTTCGCTTTTATTTACTATTGCAAACATTATCTATCACTACTATCATCTGCTTTTAATCCTTTGTGAACTACAAGGCCGGAGAGATTGACAACCTCTCTGTACTCGTTGGGAGCAAAGTTATTTGTATATGTGTGCAGGTCCACGTTGATTGCTAATATCTGGCGCCGTTAGCAGTTGACACCTACTTGTTGAACCTAGGAGTCTCTGGGGATTCGATCCTTGGCATCTTTGCTAAGGGAAAAACTTCCACAACACTGCATCTCACACCTTCCACTTGGGGTAACCAACGAGGGGTTAGAGGCCCATCAAACCGTCGTCGGGTTGTCCCTTTATATAGGAGGTAACGCCCGGTCCGATTTACAGAGTCCCGAGGCGGGCTCATAATTGTGTCCGCCTCGGTCTCTGCTGTTTCTTCCTTGTGTCTCAAGTTACATGATAAGCCGGTTTACAAACCGTAAACTCTACACATGGGCCCTAAGCCTTCATGGGTCGTAATCTCTACTGAGCTTACAATTATACAACTATATTACCATAATCCGGTTTACCCTAGCCGGTTTACACCTGCTAGTAATATCCCTGACAGGAATCGAAGTGGAAGTCCTTCCTTCAGTGGAGGGGCTTGCGCGCTGCTTTCATCTTCACCTTCCTTCCGGTAAGGCAAGAAGTGGGTCGTCATCTTGGCTGCCATCTCTGGAAGAAGCTCGCGGAGACGGGTTAGTGCCTTGAGTGCAGCAGCCTCGACAGCGAGGGGTAGTGTTGCCATCCGGGGTCCCTCGAAGAACCAACTTGTGGGAGGATCGTTTGCCTTCACGATCACTTCCACATGGTACTCCACCTCAGTGTCGTTAACCCAATGCTCATGGTAGGTGAGGATGGGTGCTCGGTGGAACTGGCACTCCTGGAGGCTATCCTCGAGAAGCAAGGGGAACCCGGTGGTCAGGTGCTCTTCAGGTACAGCAGCCATCTACAAAGGTTGAATAGGAGAGGTTAATAAGCCGATGATATCTCAGGTTGGCAAGGTTTCGAAAAGAAGAGAGGTTCAGAAGGTTTTTGAAAAGGGTCGCATCTAACTAACGCCCATGCTAACTAAGGCTTCCTACAGTTAGGATGGCTCTAATACCAGCTCTCTAGGGACCCCGACTTAAGAGTCGAGATCACCGAATGCACGTGTACAGTGATCCCAGAGATCAATGCTCACTGAACACACAGAAGCTGAATAACAAGAGTCTTACATCCATACATACCGTATTACACAAATTATGACCATTATGGCCAAGCCTTAAATAGATAAAGCCTCAAGGGCTGAATAGCAGATAAACTCAAATAGCGGAAGTCTTCGCAGATAAGTAGAACCCATGCCATCTGCCTTAACCCTACAGGCATTCTGATTGGGAAAGCGTCCTAGTTCGCATGTTCGTCTCCAAAGAATTCTTCATCATATTCCTGCTCTTCCATGCCTGGCCAATTAAATAACCAGTGGCAAGCCAATGAGTACTTTGAATGTACTCGCAAGCAACCCATGTTTTTGGAACAAGTATGACAAGATATAAAATAGCACTAGATAGGATATGTTGCGGAAAGCAGAAATTTGAGAGTGCAATGACATGAGCTATCTAAGGCATGCATCATAAGAATTTATAGGTTACAGATATCAACATAGCCAAGCTATGACCTCTTCACCTTGTCAAGTCCTTTTGACTTAGACCCAACGGAGCTTTCGCACACACACACACACACACACATGGTTTCGCAAACATTGGAAGTAGCCCAAGATCGGTTACCCAACTATCCTTGACCATGGACATGGCTATTCGAATAGTTTTACACTCTGTAGAGGTTGCATACTTTATCCACTAGATCCGGGGAACTTTCCGTGTCATCCACGACCCGCGGTACCTCAAGTACCCGGGGTAAGCACCCGATCACTATCTTTCCCTAGGCGACACTAATATGGAGTCCACTCGATTGGTAGTAACCCCCGTGCCCCACATTCACATCTTAAGATTGTTGGAGCCTTGCTCCTATTTCACATACCACGGGCACGGGGTACCAACGGTGTGTTCGGTGCCCTGTGAAAACAGTCATGGCCGCCTATCCAAGAACGACCCCGTCCCGAGAGTGACCTCATGTCACCCCCGTCACTAGTAATGCGGGCACCATGCTAGTATCGACCTAGGTAATCAATAATGCCCTTTCCCATATAAGGGTAGAGTGGTTGCGCATGTAAAGTTGGAATAACGGTCGCAACTTAAACCAATCCGTTTGAAAAACATCATACACACTTGTCTTGGTACACCACTTCATCATCAAGTGGTTACCCATCTCATCATCTCCCTCGGGCATAAGTGACACCCGATGGGGGCTTTTGAAAGAGTTCCTCAAATGAACTATGCTTTCATTATCATGCATATCCTGTTCTACTACCATAGCCACTACTATAGCAACCTATCTACTCCCACCGGCATAACCCTCATAAGAAGGTAGGGTCATGCACAAATGCAAGTATCAACGAGGAAGTGTAGTGGCAAACCAACAAGAGGTTTCCACCTCTTCATGATTCCGATGCAACAACAATATGGTGCTATATGACATGCATAAAAAAAGGGGGTTCCATAGTCATGGTCAAAGGGTTGCTTGCCTGGATTGGCTTGGTCTTCAAGGTCTTCAAATCCTTCCCCTCCTTCTTCTTCAGCAACCTCGTCAAATACGGTATCTAATCGTCGCAATAAACAACGGGAAATAAGACCACAATAAAAACAGAAAAACCAAAGTGCTCAGAAAAATGTCAACTTATTTTCATCAAATACTAGAGGGAAAACTAAGATGGCAAAAATTCTTAGTTTGAGTTTTGGAGTGACAGAATGGGGTACATGGATTTTTGAACAGGGTTTTTAATGTTCAAATATGGATTTAAATTTGAACAGAACAGAAAAGGTCCATGGGTATGGGTGAAAGTGACATCATTAAATAGGTTGGATTTTTACAAGTTTTTCGGAACTGGAATTAATTCATTTGGATAAATATTTAATCCTATGGAATTATTTGAAAATCCCACAAAAAAGAAAAAGAAAAAGGGTCCTGTGCAACTGGGCCAGAACGGCCACAGTGCAGCAGGCCCAGGGCGAATCAGCCCACCGCACGGGCGCCTAGCGCGCGCCAGGTTTTTAAACCTGACGGGCGGGGCCCGGCATCAGTGAGAGGAGAGAGGAGCGAGGGTGAGGGGAGGCTGACAGGCGGGGCCCGCCTGTCACCCCTAACCCTCCGGCAGAGGGTCAGCGAGCTCACCGGCGACGACTCGGGGCACGGCAGGGTGAGCTGAGGGCAGGGACGGAATCAGCGAGGTGTCGCCGATCTGGTGGAGGTGGAGTGGGTCGCCGGAGTGGCCTGGTTCGCCGACGGTGAGGTCGCGCGGTGGAGGAGCTTCGGGTGGTGGTGGTTTCGGCTGTTTCCGGCAGCTGCAGAGAGGGAAAAGAGGGGGAAAAGAATCATTGGGGCGTCGTGGTGCTAGATCGAGCGAGAGGAGCGGCTGGGACGGCCTGTACCGAGCGGACGACGGCGAGCCACCGCGGTGGAGCTCGAGCTCGATCTCGAGCTCGGGCCTGTCTGGAGTAGAGTGAGTGGCGTAGGGGGAAGATTGAGTGGGTCAGAGAGCAGTTGGTGAGGAATGGAGGAGCGTGGGGGTCCTTTTATAGGCGAACGGCGAGGTGCCGTGGACCTGTGCGCCGGCGAGCTTCTGCTCGTTGCCACAGGGCTCAGGAGGAGCTGGGGTGGTGTCTGCGGAGTTGCTGGATGCGGTCCAGGGCTGGGGAGAGGAAGAGAGAGAGTAGGGGAAGCTTCCAGAGCCGCGCGCGTGTGAGGCCGAGGACTGGAGCTTGCGAGCGGCCGGCGCGCGTGCAAGGGCAGCCACAGGAGGGAGAAGGAGGAGGGGGACAGCGCCGGGGGTGTTCCAGACGTCGAGGCGCATCGAGTGGCGCGAGGGGGAAGCACGAGGTGGTCGGGGGCGGCTGATTGGAGGAAGCTACAATGCGGGTGTGCACTGTAGCGCGCTCTGGAGCACGCCTACTGCATGCCAGGGCATGCCCTTGGCTTGCTGGATGCGGCCAACATGTCTGGGGGGTCAGGTATGGAGTAAATAAGTGGGATGTGGCCTTGGATGCCTTGGTTATCCAATGGAAGAGGAGGGAGGTTGAGGGAAGGTGAAAACTGGGTTGTCCAGCAAAGTAAAATGGAGTTTTCACCCCTCAATTATTGAGCTCTGGCCATGGGGAAGTTACTGGAGGTGCAAGGGGACCTGGGGAAGCTGTGGTAGAAAGTTGGGCTCGTGGAGAACAGGAGAAGAGGTGAAAATGGTAACTTTGGAAAATCACCAGAAGGTGTTTGATGTGGTTTTGAGCAATCAAATGATCTCCACTAGCCATGACACTTAACAGGATTAAATGGCATATGGAAATAGGGTGTTTCACCAAGTTTGGGCTTATTTGAAGAAACTTGCCAATGTAACTTTGGTGAACCCTAGAAATCAACAAAAAATGGTTTCACCATGTTTGAGTCAAGCTAATCATCTCCCCTTGATGCACCACTTGGTGTAGTGTCATCATTTGGGGTTGTGATCATGCCCACAAAGTTAGAAGCCCCAAGTAAAAAGTTGGTAATGTAAAGTTGTTCAAATTTGAATTTGAACAGAAATGGTTTTGGGGTACTCTGATCAAGTTACCCTACTCCAAAGCTTGTGCCATTTGGTCTAGGTTCCTTATTAGACCACTCTAGCATGTGCACCAAGTTTGAGAGCAGTTGGACAAGTTTGGCAATGTAAAGTTGCTCAAACTTCAAATATGGACAGAATGGTTTTGAGGGGTTTTGAGGATGTTTTCTTGCTTCCCAAGGCATGGGGCTTGGCAAGATCATCAAATATTTCATATATGACATAATAGAATTTCCTTGGAATTTGTAGAGAATATTTCCTTTGTAAATATTTCAAAAGCTTGAAATATCTTGAAAGGGTTTCTGAGGGATTTGACCAATATTTTGAACATGACCAAGTGTTGAAACTCTTATATATGGACAATATATGTCCTATGAGTCTCCCTGAATTTTGGCAAATATTTTTGAAATAATTAAATAATTTTTCCCTATTAAAGACCATTTCTGGCCTTAAGAAAAAGCTTTTAAATAAAATAGGAAAATAACTTTTAAAATTATACTTTTGTGGTTTATGGGAGTCCTATATCTACTAGGTTTCAAATATACTTTTTGAAATAATTTTCTCACCCTAAATCAAGCACTTGCAGTGCAAGCCTCAATTCAGGGGGTTTTTGGAAATCTAATTTTTGAAAATACATTTTGGCCAAAGTAATTTTATAAGAAAATACTATACTGTTATAAACACTTGGTATGATCATTGGGCAGAAGTTTTGTGTAAGGAGATGAAATCTACAAGAGATAGTTGACTTTAAAGAGCACTAGAAAAACACAGGGCGAAAAACTTAATTCCAAATAAAAGCCAAATGATGCCAAAAAAAATTGATGGTCCAAATTTTCATGCTTTATAGATGCAAATGACATGTTACAAAATGCAGGGTGTGACACACTAAAACAAGAACTGTCATAACTTCTGCAAATGAACTCCGAATTAAGCAAACTCAAGCTTGTTGGATAGAGGAAGACGAGTAGCATCGAAGCAATGACTGGTTATAGTAAGAAGATGTAATGCCCAGGATGGTACTATACCTCCTACGTGTCGAGGCACGACTTAAAGGTATAAGCCCATTCTGGAATGATCTCAAGTTTGGTATCTTTGCACGACTCATGTAAAAGAGGGATTAAATTGCAAAAGGAGATAGTTGGCTTACACTCGCCACTTCACACAATACATTACATAAGCAAGACATCATTCAAAACATCACAACCCGACTATGGGCGAAGATCCAAAAGAAAGATACCAAAACATAAAGCCACAGGTCCGAATCGCCCCTAGTAGAAACCACTACTGATCGTCGAAAACGTCACAAGCATACGGCCACTCTCTTCATCGAGCTCCCAGTGAAGTACTTGAACCAGCTCCTGCATCATTCTCAACTGAACCTGCATCCGGTGTTGTAGTATCTGTGAGCCACGAGGACTCAGCAATCCCATAACCATGGGTATCAAGACTAGCAACGCTTTATGGGTAGGAAGAGGTAAAGTGGTGAGGTTGCAGTAGCGGCTAAGCAGAATATGGTGGCTAACTTACGAGTACAAGAATAAGATGAGCATCTATGCAAACGGTCGCAAACTAGTAGTGATCGCTAAAGATCCTGAACTACCTACGAGTCAAACATAACCCCACCGTGTTCTCTTCTCAAAGTGAAAAGAGACAGTCACGGTTACTCACACAGTTGTGTGTTTTACTTCGGATCCTCTGTCAAGTTTTCTACAACCGGACATTAACAAATTCCAATCTGCCACATAACCTCGGGCACGGCTTTCGAAAGATTATAACCCTGCAGGGGTGTCCCAACTTAGCCCATCACAAGCTCTCACGATTAGCTGAAGTGATAAATATAATATCATCACCCCTTATCTTAGGGAAATCCGATCAGGCTCGGCATCCCGGTGCACAAGACATTTCGACAATGGTAAAACAAGTCCAGGAAGACCTCCCGGCGTGTCGACACCCTGATAGTAGCCGCGCGTATCTCGTCTCAGGCCACGTCCGGATGAGCACTACGTACAGCAACCGAAGACCAGATAACTGGGTGGCCCCGCAAGTGGCTCTAGTTTGGGACCAACACCATCAGCACTGGCCCCCCTGTTATGTAGTATTAAGAACCCGGGGACGCGACCCCCTATGCAAATTTAATTAATTAATTAAGTTGTTATTATGAGGCAAATTAAAACCAATGTTGGGCCTTGCTGCAGGAGTTTTATTCAAAGTCGAAGTGTCAAGGGGTCCCCATATACCCATCGTGAAGGAACGCAAAATCAAGGAACATAATGCCGGTTTATCGGCGCCTAAGGTGGTATGAGTGGAACAAAACACCGAGCAAAAGGCCAAGCCTTCCACCCATGCCCAGTATATAGGTGTGTTAATAATAATTATAGATATTGTGATATTCCAACAACAAGTTCCCACCTGGAACGATCTTCATCTTCACCTGCAACTAACAACGCTATAAGAGGGGCTGAGCAAGCGGGTAACATAGCCAAACAGTGGTTTTGCTAGGAAGGTGTCAAAGGTTAGAGGTTTCATGGCAACAAGGAGAGGCTGACACAAAAGATGGGTAGCGCGACATGTAACGATAGCATCGAGACAACTAAGCATGGCAATGGTAGTAAAGGTATCCAAGGGTATGATCATCTTGCCTGGGATTCCGCAAGGAAGAAGAACGGATCCATGAAGTAGACGGAGCAACATAGTAGAGCGAATCCTCACAACTCCGGAACAAAACCGAAGCTAACAAGTGAAGCAACCGGAAAGAAGAAAACAACACGGTAAACACACAAGCATAAACAAGTATGATGCATGTCCGGTTTAAATATGCATGTCATGGCAAAGTGCACAAACAAGTTCTACAAGTTAAGTGGAGCTCAATATGCAACGAGTTCCATATTGACGAAACACCACATTTTAATTATTTAATTGACTCTCGTTTATTTACAAGACAAGATTAAATGTTTGTTAACATGGCAAGAGGTGAAGCAAGAGCAAACTACCTATTTAGGCAAGTTTTAATGAGGCCGGAATGACAAACAACAATTCCGGAAAAATCCCCATGAGCATGTTTAGCAATTTTTAAGCAAACAACAATTCACACATTTTAAATGTTGTTAACATGATGCGGATGACATGATCAAGTTTTATGCAATTTTTAGTAAAAGTTGACAAGAAGAGATATGAAGTATTGTCACCGTGGTGAAAGGAAAGGGTGCCACGGCAACGATCCGAAAATGATGCAACGGCAACATCTCGGTTCCGGTAACTTGTTGAGAGACCGATGCAAAAGAAAAGGTGGTGTGAGAGAGTCGAACAAGATGAAAGGTGGGGTGATCCCGTCACCGGGTTCCCACGGGTCGGTGACGAGGCAACCGAGGAGCATGACAAAAGACGAAACGGGCACGAGCACACAAGGTAAACATCTCATACAACACATGCATTCCACGGGTCATCGTCTCGGGGTTATACCTTCGGAACATTCGTTCTCGGAGGGGTTCCAGTCGTAGAGGAAGGAGTCGTTCCGTTTCCAAAGAGGTACTTGTCGCGGCATCGGACGTCTTCGGGGCGACGGTAGTCGAACTTGACGCTTGCATTACACGGGTCCTCGGCGACGGTAGTGGAAGTAGTCATTCTCGTGAGTCGTGATACACGTTCGTAGAGGGAAGTAGTCGTTCCGTAGAGATACACGTTATGTAGCCGTTCACGCGGCGGTAGTTGGACTCGTCGTGGAAGTAGTGGTACTCGCGGGTCGGTGTCGTGGTACTTGGGGGTTCTCGTTCTTGCGACGGTAGTGGAACTTGACGTATCTCCATGTGTAGTCGTACTCGGTCCTAGGGGCACCGGAGAGGAACTTGACGCATCGGGTAGTCGTTCGGTCGTAGCGGTCTTGCCGGTCTCGGTCTCGAGTCGTAGTTGAACTTGCCGGTCTTGAGGTTCCAAACTCAGCAACACAAAAGAGCAAACAAAGGGGCGGCAGCACGGGGGCGACGAGGCCATGGCGAGGAGGAGAGGCGCGGAGGCGCTGGAGGTTGCTCGAGGCGGCGCCGGCGCTGTCGGGAAGAGGCGGCCGGTGGGCGTCCATGGCGGTGCGGCGGTGAGGCAGCGACGACGGGGAGGCGCAGGCCCTTGGGTGCTCGTGGACTAGGCAACCGAAGGAGGACGTCCCCGGAGGCACGGCGACGGAGCAGTGGCTTGGGCCACGATGCAGCGGCGGACGGCGCGGCTCCTGGCCGGCCCTGGTGATGCGGTCTTGGCACGGAGCAGCCAGGCGCATGCGGCTGGAGGACGGGGCGCGCCGGGGCTGCGGCCTTGGCGAGGAAGATGGAGGTGCGGCGGCGCATCCGAAGGAGGAGGCGAGCGATGGGGATCGAAGGCACCGGCGAGGGAGAGGAAGGAGGCTGGGGATCGATGGGACTCGGGGTCGAGAGGAAAAGGAGCGGTGCAGGGTCGAGTGAGATGGGATCGGGGAAGAGGGGACGAGGGTGCGGCGCACTGGAGGACGAGGGGAGAGCTGCGAGATGAGGGGGGTTCGGCCCAGGGTTACATATTGGGATGGGCCTGGAGGGAGGCCCAAAGCATAACAATGAGGCCCTTTCTCCTTTGAAAAAAAACAAGCAGTCTCAAAAACCTGATGAAGAAACGGAAAAAAGGACAGGGGTTAGGAGAAGGTTTTTGCTAAGATAAAAATATCCCTAGAAACCTGGAATTGTGGGATATTTTAATAAAATGCTTTGGCAATTTTTAGAGACTACAAATTTATGCGAGTTCGGAAATAACTCAAACTTGCATAAATCTTTAGGCCAACCAAAGCACTTCTAGAAGACATGAAAATTGGAGGAGGTGGTTTTTGGCATGATCTAAAATTTAAAGGAAGCTATTGAACATATTTGAACAGGGAAAAAAATGTCACTTGCGAATAAAAGGTAGAAAGACGAAGAGGAAGATGATCAAGCATGGGCAAGGACTTGGGTGGAACCAAGATGGACTTGAGAGACCAGAAGGCGGGGGAAGTGAGGAATCTCACACCAACATAAAGGGCAAAGTTGGAGGCCATGAATTGAGACAACAAAGTCATAGGGATTTATTTTGCAAGTGTGTTTCAGTTAATTCCACACTAATGGAATATTTATTTATCATAGCTCCATAATACCAGGAGGATATGTTATAAAGAGAAGTCATCCTTCCCTCGATTTAAATAGATCAAAAGATATATGCCATTTATTTAGGTTGAGATGCAAGGAAATATGACATGATGGCATGATGACATGATGCAATGCAAAATAAATAAAGCAAGCACAACTGAAACACATGGGAGAACCCGAAACATCTGGAATCTTCTGGGACGTGGGTCTTTGGGCGTCACAGAAGAGGCACGGGAGGTATGCCAAGATATAGAGGGGTGAACCCTCCATCCGAGAAGAACCAGCATAACCTCCAACATCGAAAACATCATAGAAGATGCATGTGAACTCCGTTTTCGATGAGCTCGAGCTTGTCATCAAGATGACCAAAAGCTCCAAATCTCACAAGGAGAAGAACCAAACAAGAACCAATAAAGATGATGCAAGGATGCAATGGTTTGAGCTCTCTACGAACGGTACGATCAAGCTATTTATCAAGGGGCCCCCTTGATAGTACGGTAATCGATCCTATAACCCGGTCTCCAACTACCACCATGAGACCGGTAAAATAGAAAACCTATCAAGGGCAAACATTTGCCTTGCACAAAGTCCACTTGAGCTAGATGTAGACAATCTTGACTCCCTCAAGCTGGACCACCTTTCTTGATTGCGTTGGCTCGGTGAAGACTAGTAGGTTGCTCCCCCATACTCCACTATGGGTGAGCCACTCTTCGGCACATCTTCACAAGTCCATTGTCACCAAATGGACGGCAAGCTTCAAGCACTTGATCTCTTCGTGATGCTCCACTTGAACTTGCACACGCAGACTTGGTGATGATCACCACTTGATGTCATCCTCCATGGGTTGTATAATATCTTCCTCTTGACGCAAGCCCATGGAAACATACCTAACCCCACATAGAACTCTCACGTAGAACATGGGTTAGTGCACAAAGCGTAATTGACAATGTTTACCATACCATGGGATCGCTTGATCCCTCTCGGTACATCTTCTATGCTATGTGTGTTGATCAACTTGATTCACTCTTTGGCTTAGTCTTGATCAACCTTGAATCTTTCAAACTCTCTTCATTTGGATGATGTCTTGAAGGTAAACATGAATGATCACACACTCTTCTTCTTCAATACATGTTCCAATAAGCTCAACACTCATAAGACCAATCTTTGGATAATTCCTTAATAGCACCTTGGTCATTACAAATTCTCCTTGAAACCAAGAAATGGACTCCAAAAAAAGCCTATGGACAAACGCTTCAAATATAACTCAAGGCAACCATTAGTCCATAGAGAATTTCATCAATTACCAAAACCAAACATGGGGGACACCGCATGTTCTTTCAACTACGTTCCCCAACAGTGGCATCATGAGCTAGGTCTATGCGTAGATTCTATGCATGAGTAGAACACAAGTAATTGTGGGTGATGATTTGGTCAATTTGCTTACCGTTACTAGTCTTATATTGATTTGGTGGCATCGTGGGATGAAGCGGCCCGGACCGACCTTACACGTACACTTATGTGAGACAGGTTCCACCGGCTGACATGCACTAGTTGCATAAGGTGGCTAGCGGGTGTCTGTCTCTCCCACTTTAGTCAGATCGGATTCGATGAATAGGGTCCTTATGAAGGGTAAATGGCAATTGAAAAATCACCGTTGTGGTCTTTGCGTAGGTAAGAAACGTTCTTGCTAGAAACCTATAGCAGCTACGTAAAACATGCAACAACAATTAGAGGACGTCTAACTTGTTTTTGCAGGGTATGATATGTGATGTGATATGGCCAAAAGGATGTGATGAATGATATATGCAATGTATGAGATTGATCATGTTCTTGTAATAGGAATCACGACTTGCATGTTGATGAGTATGACAACCGGCAGGAGCCATAGGAGTTGTCTTAATTTATTGTATGACCTGCGTGTCAATGAAAACGCCATGTAATTACTTTACTTTATTGCTAACCATTAGCCATAGTAGTAGAAGTAATAGTTGGCGAGACAACTTCATGAAGGCACGATGATAGAGATCATGATGATGGAGATCATGGTGTCATGTCGGTGACGAAGGTGATCATGTCACGCCTCGAAAATGGAGATCAAAGGCGCAAGATGATATTGTCCATATCATGTCACTTTTTGATTTGCATGTGATGTTTATCATGTTCACATCTTATTTGCTTAGAACGACGATAGCTTAAATAAGATGATCCCTCACTAAAATTTCAAGAAAGGTGCTCCCCCTAACTATGCACTGTTGCGAAGGTTCGTTGTTTCGAAGCACCACGTGATGATCGGGTGTGATAGATTCTAACGTTCGCATAAAACAGGTGAAAGCCAGATTTACACATGTGAAACACTTAGGTTGACTTGACGGGCCTAGCATGTACATACATGGCCTCAGAACACAAGAGACCGAAAGGTCGAACATGAGTCGTATAGTGGATACGATCAACATGGAGATGTTCACCGTTGATGACTAGTCCGTCTCACGTGATGATCGGACACGGCCTAGTCGATTCGGATCATGTATCACGTAGATGACTGGAGGGATGTCTATCTGAGTGGGAGCTCATTAAATAATTTGATTAGATGAACTTAACTGTCATGAACATAGTCTAAATATCTTTACAATATGTCTTGAAGATCAAATAGCCCACGCTAATGTTGCCCTCAACTTCAATGCGTTCCTAGAGAAAACCAAGCTGAAAGACTATGGTAGCAACTATACGGATTGGGTCCATAACTTGAGGATCATCCTCAGAGCTGCCAAGAAAACATATGTCCTTGAAGCACCGCTAGGTGACGCACCCATTTTCCCAGCAACTCAAGACGTTATGAATGCCTGGCAGTCGCGTAGTGATGATTACTCCCTGGTTCAGTGCGGCATGCTTTACATCTTAGAATCGAGGCTCCAAAAACTTTTTGAGCAACACAGAGCATATGAGATGTTCCAAGAGGTGAAAATGGTTTTCCAAGCTCATGCTCGGATTGAGAGATATGAAGTCTCCGACAAGTTCTACAGTTGTAAGATGGAGGAAAACAGTTTTGTCAGCGAGCATATACTCAAAATGTCTGGGTTGCACAACTGCTTGTCTCAGCTGGGAGTTAATCTTCCAGATGACTCAGTCATTGACAGAATCCTCCAGTCGCTCCCACCTAGATACAAGAGCTTTGTGATGAACTACAATATGCAAGGGATGGAAAAGTCCATTCCCGAGTTGTATTCAATGCTGAAATCAGCGGAGGTGGAGATCAAAAAGGAACATCAAGTGTTGATGGTGAATAAGACAACTAAGTTCAAGAAAGACAAGGGTAAGAAGAACTTCAAGAAGGATGGCAAGGGAATTGCCGTGCCCGGTAAGCCAGTTGACGGGAAGAAGCCAAATAATGGACCCAAGCCTAAGACTGAGTGCTTTTATTGCAAGGGAACATGTCACTGGAAGTGGAACTGCCCCAAGTACTTAGCGAAGAAGGCTGGCAATGTCAAATGTATATATGATATATATGTTATTGATGTGTACCTTACCAGCGCTCGTAGTAGCTCCTGGGTATTTGATACCGGTGCAGTTGCTCACATTTGTAACTCAAAGCAGGAGTTGCGGAATAAGCAGAGACTGGCGAAGGACGAGGTGACGATGCGCGTCGGGAATGGTTCCAAGGTCGATGTGATCGTCGTCGACATGCTACCTCTACATCTACCTTCGGGATTAGTTTTAAACCTCACTAATTGTTATTTAGTACCAGCTTTGAGCATGAACATTGTATCTGGATCTCGTTTGATGCGGGATGGCTACTCATTTAAATCCGAGAATAGTGGTTGTTCTATTTATATGAGAGATATGTTTCATGGTCATGCCCCATTGGTCAATGGTTTATTTTTATTGAGTCTTGAACGTGATGTTACACATATTCATAGTGTGAGTGCCAAAAGATGTAAGGTTAATAATGATAGTCCCACATACTTGTGGCACTGCCGCCTTGGTCACATTGGTGTCAAACGCATGAAGAAACTCCATGCAGATGGACTTTTGGAGTCTCTTGATTATGAATCATTTGACACATGCGAACCATGCCTCTTGGGCAAGATGACAAAGACTTCGTTCTCCAGAACAATGGAGCGAGCAACCAACTTGTTGGAAATCATACATACTGATGTGTGCGGTCCAATGAGCGTTGAGGCTCGCGGTGGCTATCGTTATGTTCTCACCCTCAGTGATGACTTAAGTAGATATGGGTATGTCTACTTAATGAAACACAAGTCTGAGACCTTTGAAAAGTTCAAGGAATTTCAGAATGAGGTAGAGAATCAACGTGACAGGAAAATAAAGTTCTTACGTTCAGATCATGGAGGAGAATATTTGAGTCACGAGTTTGGTACGCACCTAAGGAAATGTGGAATTGTTTCACAACTGACGCCGCCTGGAACACCTCAGCATAATGGTGTGTCCGAACGCCGTAATTGCACTCTATTGGATATGGTGCGATCTATGATGTCTCTTACCGATCTACCGCTATCATTTTGGGGTTATGCTTTAGAGACAGTCGCATTCACTTTAAATAGGGCACCGTCTAAATCTGCTGAGACGACATCGTATGAATTATGGTTTGGGAATAAACCTAAGATGTCGTTTCTAAAAGTTTGGGGATGCGATGCTTATGCAAGAAACTTCAACCTGAAAAGCTCAAACCCAAATCGGAAAAATGCGTCTTCATAGGATACCCTAAGGAAACTATTGTTATACCTTCTACCTCAGATCCGAAGGCAAGATCTTTGTTGCCAAGAATGGATCATTTCTGGAGAAAGAGTTTCTCTCGAAAGAAGTAAGTGGGAGGAAAGTAGAACTTGATGAGGAATTAGTTTCCCCTCTTGAACTAGAAAGTAGCGCAGCGCAGGAAGATGTTTCTATGGTGCGTGCGCTAATTAGAGAGGAAGTTAATGATGATGATCATGAAACTTCGGATCAAGTTGCTACTGAACTTCATAGGTCCACGTGGACACGTTCCGCACCAGAGTGGTATAGCAACCCTGTCCTGGAAATCATTTTGTTAGACAATGGTGAACCTTCGAATTATGAAGAAGCGATGGCGGGCCCGGATTCCAACAGATGGCTTGAAGCCATGAAATCCGAGATAGGATTCATGTATGATAACAAAGTATGGACTTTGGTAGACTTGCCTGATGATTGGCAAGCCATAGAGAACAAGTGGATCTTTAAGAAGAAGACTGACGCGGATGGAAATGTGACGATCTATAAGGCTCGACTTGTCGCTAAGGATTATCGACAAGTTCAAGGAATTGACTATGCTGAGACTTTCTCTCCCGTGGCAATGCTGAAGTCCATCCGAATCATGTTAGAAATTGCCGCATTCTATGATTATGAGATTTGGCAAATGGACGTCAAAACGGCATTACTTAACGGTTTCCTTAAGGAAGAATTGTATATGATGTAGCCGGAAGGTTTTTTCGATCCTAAGAATGCTGACAAGATATGCAAGCTCCAGCGCTCCATCTATGGGATGGTGCAAGCATCTCGAAGTTGGAACATTAGCTTTGATGAAGTGATCAAAGCGTTTGAGTTCATACAGACTTATGGAGAAGCTTGTATTTACAAGAAAGTGAGTGGGAGCTCTGTAGCATTTCTCATATTATATGTGGATGACATATTGTTGATTGGAAATGATATGGAACTTTTGGAAAGCATAAAGGCCTACTTGAATTAGTGATTTTCAATGAAGGACCTTGGAGAAGCTACTTACATATTAGGCATCAAGATCTATAGAGATAGATCGAGATGCCTCATTGGTCTTTTACAAAGCACATACCTTGACAAGATATTGAAGAAGTTCAATATGGATCAGTCCAAAAATGGGTTCTTGCCTGTATTGCAAGGTGTGAGATTGAGCACAGCTCAATGCCCGACCTCGGCAGAAGATAGAGAAATGATAAGTGTCATCCCCTATGCCTCGGCCATAGGTTCTATTATGTATGCCATGCTGTGTACCGACCTGATGTGAACCTTGCCATAAGTTTGGTGGGGAGGTAATGTACCAAAGTGATCCCGGAATGGAGCACTGGACAGCGGTCAAGAATATCCTGAAGTACCTGAAAAGGACTAAGGATATGTTTCTCGTATAAGGAGGTGACGAAGAGCTCGTTGTAAAGGGTTACGTCGATGCTAGCTTCGACATAGATCCGGATGACTCCAAGTCACAAACCGGATACGTGTATATTTTGAATGGTGGGGCAATCAGCTGGTGCAGTTGCAAGCAAAGCGTCCTGGCTGCGTCTACATGTGAAGCGGAGTACATAGCTGCTTCCAAAGCAGCACAGGAAGGAGTCTGGATGAAGGAGTTCATCACCGACCTAGGAGTTGTTCCAAATGCGTCGGGCCCGATGACTCTCTTCTGTGACAACACTAGAGCTATTTCCATTGCCAAGGAGCCCAGGTTTCACAAGAAGACCAAGCACAACAAGTGCCATTTCAACTCCATTCGTGGTTATATTCAAGATGGAGACATAGATATTTGCAAAGTACACACGGATCTGAATGTCGCAGATCCATTGACTAAGCCTCTTCCACGAGCAAAACATGATCAACACCAGAACTCTATGGGTGTTCGATTCATCACAATGTAACTAGATTATTGACTCTAGTGCAAGTGGGATACTGTTGGAAATATGCCCTAGAGGCAATAATAAAATGGTTATTATTATATATTTCCTTGTTCGTGATAATTGTCTATCATTCATGCTATAATTGTATTAACCGGAAACCGTAATACATGTGTGAATACATAAACCACAACATGTCCCTAGTGAGCCTCTAGTTGGCTAGCTCGTTGATCAATAGATGGTCATTGTTTCATGGCCATGGACATTGGATGTCATTGATAACGGGATCACATCATTAGGAGAATGACGGATGGCAAGACCCAATCCTAAGCATAGCACAAGATCGTGTAGTTTGTCTGGTAAAGCTTTTTCTAATGTCAAGTATCATCTCCTTAGACCATGAGATTGTGCAACTCCCGGATACCGTAGGAATGCTTTGGGTGTGCCAAACGCCACAACGTAACTGGGTGGCTATAAAGGTGCACTACAGGTATCCCCGAAAGTATCTGCTGGGTTGGCACGAATTGAGACTGGGATTTGTCACTCCGTGTGATGGAGAGGTATCTTTGGGCCCACTCGGTAAGACATCATCATAATGAGCTCAATGTGACTAAGGAGTTAGCCACGGGATGATGTGTTATGGAACAAGTAAAGAGACTTGCCGGTAACGAGATTGAACAAGGTATAGGGATACCGATGATCAAATCCCGGGCAAGTATCATACCGGTAGACAAAGATACAAAGGTAATTGTATACGGGATTGATTGAATCCCCGACATCGTGGTTCATCCGATGAGATCATCGTGGAACGTGTGGGAGCCAACATGGGTATCCAGATCCCGCTTTTGGTTATTGATCGGAGAGATGTCTCGGTCATGTCTACATGCCTCCCGAACCCGTAGGGTCTGCACACTTAAGGTTTGATGACGCTAGGGTTATAGGGGAAATATGTACGTGGTTACTGAATGTTGTTCGGAGTCCTGGATGAGATCCCGGACATCACGAGGAGTTCCAAAATTGTCAGGACCCCGATCCTAAGTCACACTGATCTAGCATGTAACACATCATATCACTTTGCGGCCTCACGCACGGTATCCCCATGGGTGCCACCTTACCTGGCCCGGGACCATTTGCGTATTTTGGCTCACGTATATGATAGTGTCGCTAGCATCCATATGACAGAGAACCCGGGCCGACATGACTAGTTGTTAACCAAAAGTGGTGCTAAATTACATAGACAGGCATACATGACACAGCAATGTATGAACTCAAGTCGTAGCAAGCTACAAGGACTTAAAGGAACAACGCGTGACATTTCCCTGAAGGGACAGACACAGGAACAAAGAAGGACACATGCCGGCCAGCCTAAGTGTTCCGGAGCAGTAGCAAGCTACCAAGGCTCAGTGGAAGCACTAGGAGGCATTTCCCCATAAGATAGGCTACCATGGGTAAACAACTAGGTGTCGGATCCCACACATACCAAGCATTTCAAATCATACACACAATATGCTCGATATGTGCAAACACAACATGGCATCACAACAAAACTCTACAACTCAAAGAATTTATTCATTAGGCTTCGAGGAGCCAAGTATTACAATCATGGGTCTCATGACCCAACATACAGAGCATACAAGCAACAAGCACACGCGGAAGCTTAACTTGTCTGAGTATAGACAACTACAAATGAAGAAGGCTGAGAAGCCAGACTATCTACAAGACCCTCCCAAGGGTACAAGATCATAGCTGAGGTAACAATCTAAATGTAGAAGTCCACGCGGAACTACTAGTGAGACTGAAGTCTCTCTGTAAAAACATAAATTAAGCAAACGTGAGTACAAATGTACCCAGCAATACTTACATCAGAACTAGCTACATATGCATCAGTATCAATAAAGGGATGGTGGAGTTTAACAGCAGCAAGCCAGCTTTGACTCAGCGGCTATCCTGAACTACGACTGCAAGTAACTCTTTTGAGGTGGCGCACACGAGTCCACATATTCACCAATTCAATACACCA
This sequence comes from Secale cereale, assembly GCA_902687465.1. NCBI lineage: Eukaryota > Viridiplantae > Streptophyta > Magnoliopsida > Poales > Poaceae > Secale > Secale cereale. The sequence continues at coordinate 111,730,230 of LR738715.1, forward strand.
ATATGGATCCACTCCCGTCTCCCTACGAGAACGCCATCCATAGCACTCATGCTTCTCTTGCGCATTTTAGAGTATCCACTTTCACTTGTCTATGAACTGTATAGGCAACCCAGAAGTCCTTTACCGCGGACACGGCTATTCAAATAGATGATGTTATCCCTGCAGGGGTGTACTTCTTCACACACGCTCTCACCACTTATCGCCGTTTACATGACATTTACTCGGCAACCTTCAAGCGGAAGCCCAACGAGGGTGTTGGCCACGACCTAACTAACCACGCAAGTCTCTAGTCTAGGTTTATCACCTATTCGGGTTCCATCCGCAAGGAGATCCGGCCGGGGTGTCGCTCACGGCCCCAAACGATGTGTACAGGGTTCCCAAGAAACTAAACGGGCGACTTGGTACACCGTGCCATGATGTATCTACCGCGTCATAGCCCACCCCTAGGGTCAGTGCTATGCACGGCCTCCAACACATGTCCTACAAACACCAGAAACTAGTTGCAACTCCTTGACAGAGATCAGGTTGATTAATAAGTCGAGAGGGTCCATTGGTTTCGGGCCCAACGCGTGGTAGTAGCTGTTCATGGATCACAAACACAGAACTCAGTTCCTGAAGAAGGTTTCAATGAGACAATACACCATGTACTCCTACATGGCCTCTCACCGCTACCTTTACCAAATCGTGTTCACACATTTAGCTATCAGTAGTAGGACATCTTCACCACATTCCAATTCATCCCCGATGAATCAGACCTGGCACAACTCTAAGCAATAGCAGGCATAACAAGCAAGCATGGATGAGTAGGCACAACATGTCTCAAACAACTCCTACTCATGCTAGTGGGTTTCAACTATTTACTGTGGCAATGACAGGTCATGCAGAGGAAAAGGGGTTCAACTACCGCATCATGTAACAGATGAATCATTGTCGTCCTAACGCGATAAAAGAGAGCAGCAGCGAGAGAGTGGGATTCTATCGGAATGAACAAGGGGGTTTTGCTTGTGTGGCACTTCTGAAGATAGTATTGTGTCTTCATCAGTGTCATCGATCACATCGTCGGAACATCGTCTACTAAGAGGGGACAAACACCGGCAAACAAGGAAGAACACAATCAATGCAATGCAACAATATGATGCAGGCATGGGCCAAGAGTGGAAAGGGGCCAACCCCTGAGATGGCTCGTGCGCCTCCCACCAAGGCCCAAGGCACAATAAGGAGGATAGGGGGAAACCCTAGGCGCAGATGGGCCTAAGGCCCACCCTAGGGCGTGATGACCCACAAGTGTAGGGGATCTATCGTAGTTTTTTCGGTAAGTAAGAGTGTCAAACCCAATGAGGAGCAGAAGGAAATGATAGGCAGTTTTCAGTAAGGTATTTTTTGCAAGCACTGAAATTATAAGTAACAGATAGTTTTGTGATAAGGTAATTGGTAGCAAGTGACAAAAGGTAAAAGTAAATAAGGTGCAGCAAGGTCGCCCAATCCTTTTTGTAGCAAAGGACAAGCCTGGACAAACTCTTATATAAAGGAAAGCGCTCCCGAGGACACATGGGAATTATCGTCAAGCTAGTTTTCATCACGATCATCTGATTCGCGTTCGGTACTTTGCCAATTTCGTATGTGGGTGGACCGGTGCTTGGGTGTTATCCTTACTTGGACAATCCTCCCACTTATGATTAACATCTAATTCAAGCATCTGCAACCACAAAAGAAGTATTAAGCTAAACCTAACCATAGCATGAAACATATGGATCCAAATCAACCCCTTACGAAGCAACGCATAAACTAGGGTTTAAGCTTCTGTCACTCTAGCAACCCATCATCTACTTATTACTTCCCAATGCCTTCCTCTAGGCCCAAATAATGGTGAAGTGTCATGTAGTCGACGTTCACATGACACCACTAGAGGAGAGACAACATACATCTCATCAAAATATCGAACGAAGACCAAATTCACATGACTACTTATAGCAAGACTTCTCCCATGTCCTCAGGAAAAAAAGTAACTACTCACAAGACATAATATTGTTCATGATCAGAGGGGTATTAATATGCATAATGGATCTGAACATATGATCTTCCACCAAATAAACCAACTAGCATCAACTACAAGGAGTAATCAACACTACTAGCAACCCACAGGTACCAATCTGACGTTTGGGTACAAAGATTGGATACAAGAGATGAACTAGGGTTTGAGAGGAGATGGTGCTGGTGAAGATGTTGATGAAGATAACCCTCCCTAAGATGGGAGAGTTGTTAGTGATGACAGCGGTGGCGATTTCCCCCTCCCGGAGGGAAGTATCCCCGGCAGAACAGCTCTGCGGGAGCCCTAGATTGGTTTCCGCCTCGGTTCCGCCTCGAGACGGCGGCGTCTGGTCCCGAAAGCCTCCTTATGATTTTTTTCTAGGTCGAAACACCTCATATAGGAGAAGATGGGCATCGGAGGGCCGTCGGTGGGCCCACGAGACACGGGGCGCGCCCAGAGAGGGGGGCGCGGCCCCCACCCTCGTGGACAGCAGGTGGCCCTCTCGTGAACTTCTTTCGCCAGATATTTTTTATATTTTCTGAAACGGAGTTCTGTGGAGTTTCTGGGCTTTTGGAGTTGTGCAGAATAGGTTTCCAGAGTTTGCTCCTTTTCTAGCCCAGAATTCCAGCTGTCGGCATTCTCCCTCTTCATGTAAACCTTGTAAAATAAGAGAGAAAAAGCATAAGTATTGTGACATAACGCGTAATAACAGCCCATAATGCAATAAATATCAACATATAAGCATGATGCCAAATGGACGTATCAACTCCCCCAAGCTTAGACCTTGCTTGTCCTCAAGCGAAAGCCGATATCAAAAAATATGTCCACATGTTTAGAGATAGAGGTGTCGATAAAAACAAAATACGGACATGAGGGCATCATGATCATTCTCATAACAGCAACATATGTATATATTGTCATATGATTCTTATGCTAAAGTAACAATTCATTCACCATATCAAGCATGAATCATAAACTTCATTGAAAACTAACAAACTTTGATCTCGGTCATTGAAGCAATTGCAATTTATCGTAACATCGGAAAGAGTCAATATAAGAGCTTTTCAGCAAGCCTACATACTCAACTATAATATAGTCTTTCACAATTGCTCACACTCACGCAATACTTATGGTTATGGAGTTTTAATCGGACACAGAGAAAGATAAGGGCTTATGGTGTTGCCTCCCAACCTTTTACCTCAAGGGTAATGTCAACAGTAATAGACCATGAAAACTTACATCCAAGTGGGTATATATGTCAGGATCTTTCCAACACAATGTGCTTGTCAGAGGATAAAATGTAAAAAGGAAAGGTGGATTTCACCTTGACTCTTATAAGGCAAGAATAATAGATAGGCCCTTCGTAGAGGGAAGCATATGTTGTCATGTGTTTTTATGGTTGGATGCACAAAGTCTTAGCATAGAAGAACGTCACTTTATATTGCCACTTGTGATAAGGACCTTTATTATGTAGTCTGTCGCTTTTATTACTTCCATATCACAAGATCGTATAAAGCTAATTTCCTCCACACTAATAAATCATACATATTTTAGCGAGTTTGCAGCATGACAACTTACTTGGAAGGATCTTTCTCAATCCATAGGTTGGTATGGTGGACTCTCATGGCAAAACTGGGTTTAAGGATGTATGGAAGCACAAGTAGTATCTCTACTTAGTGCGAGGAGTTTTGGCTAGCATGAGGGGGAAAGGCAAGCTCAACATTTTGGATGATCCATGACAATATACTTTATTTCGGATATAAGAAGACATAACCCATTATGTTGTCTTCCTTGTCCAACATCAACTCTTCAGCATGTCATATTTTAATGACTGCTCACAATCATAAAAGATGTCCAAGATAGTATATTTGTATGTGAAGCCTCTCTTCTTTTATTACTTCCTATTAATTGCAACGATGACCAAAACTATGTTTGTCAACTCTCAACAACTTTTATTCATCATACTCTTATATGTGAAGTCATTACTTCCCATAAGATCAATATGATCTCTTGGATACTTTTTATATTTTCTTTCTTTTTAATCATGACCCAAGTGAGGAAATCAAGCCCTTGACTCAACACTAATCTTTATTATATAGCTCATAGACTCGCTTACAAAGGGTAAAGATCATAAGGCAAAAGCTCACAACTAGATCATGCTAACTTTATTCTACTAGATCAAGATAGTACCAAAAGGATCGAACTAAGAAAATGGTAAAGATAGGAGTGATGGTGATACGATACCGGTGTCACTCCCCCAAGCTTGGCAGTTGCCAAGGGGAGTGCCCATACCCATATGATTATGTCTCCTTCTTCGGGGGTGATGACGATGGCTTTTCCTTAGCTTGAGCTTAAGGGCAAAATTTTGCTCCCTTAGGTCACTGATCACCCGCTCAAGGTTCAATATTTTCTTGCATAGTGCTTGCTTATTTTCCTGCAATAGGTGAAAAGGGATAAATTCGATCTTAGATTTGTTTGCTCTGTCGGGGAGGCTTGACTTTTTGAACTCCACATGCATGTCTCCAGGTTGAGGTAGTGGGACTTCATCTTCATCTGAGCTAGTCCAATCCTTCCTCTTTGAATCATTGTCTTCTTCTTCTTCAGTGGTCCAACCATAATGCTCCCAGTCCCCATAGACCTTAGGGTCGGCAAGGGAATCAGCCACATAGCTTTCTCCCTCCGAGTCCTGGGACGACATGTTGCTTTTATCTGCGACAGAAACAGCTCAAAATGAAAACAGAGGATTTTTGCGTGATACATAGGTCAAAACCTTCGGGAGTATAAATGATGAATTTTTACCGACCAAAAGGAGTAACATACAAGAAATCGAAGTCCGGGAGGCACACGAGCTGCCCACGAGGCAGGGGGCGCCCAGGGAAGGGGCGCACCCTCCACCCTTGTGGACGGCTCGTGTCTCTTCTGCACTGCTGCTTATTTTTCTATTTTTCTAAATATTCCAAAACGGAGAAAAATTGCCTTTAGAACTATTTTGGAGTCGGTTTACTTACCGTATCACATACCTCTTCCTTTTCGGAGTCTGGATCATTCTGGAAAGTGTCCCTTATGTATTCCTCCGGGGTTACGGTTTCAATAACATTGGTTTCAACATTAATAGGATTACCTGAGATATAGTGTTTGATTCTTTGACCGTTCACCACCTTCGGATTTGTGCCCACGAAGTTGTTGATTTTTATGGCACCGGAACAATAGACCTCCTCGATAACGTAAGGTCCTTCCCACTTGGAGAGATGTTTTCCTGCAAAAAATCTTAAACGAGAGTTGTATAGCAAGACATAATCACCTACGTTAAACTCACACTTTTGTATCATTTTGTCATGCCATCTTTTAACTTTTTCTTTAAACAACCTGGCATTCTCATAAGCCTGGGTTCTCCATTCATCAAGACAGCTAATGTCAAATAAACTCTTTTCACCGGCAAGTTCGAAATCAAAATTGAGCTCTCTGATAGCCCAATATGCCTTATGTTCTAGCTCAAGAGGTAAGTGACAAGCTTTTCCGTATACCATCTTATATGGAGACATACCCATATGATTTTTATATGCAGTTCTATAGGCCCATAATGCATCATCAAGTTTCTTGGACCAATTCTTTCTAGACGTATTAACTGTCTTTTGCAAAATTAATTTCAGCTCTCTATTACTTAGTTCTACTTGACCACTAGTCTGTGGGTGATAAGGGGATGCAATTCTATGATTGACATCATACTTTGCAAGCATCTTACGGAAAGCACCATGAATAAAGTGTGGACCACCATCAGTCATTAGATATCTAGGGACTCCAAACCTTGGGAAAATAACTTCTTTAAGCATCTTAATATAGGTGTTATGATCAGCACTACTAATTGGAATAGCTTCTACCCACTTACTAATGTAATCAACAGCAACTAAAATATGTGTGTACCCATTAGAGGCAGGAAATGGTCCCATATAATCGAAGCCCCAAACATAAAATGGTTCAATAACAAGTGAATAATTCATAGGCATTTCTTGACGTCTACTGATATTACCAATTCTTTGACATTCATCACAAGATAAGACAAACTTACGGGCAGCCTTGAAGAGAGTAGGCCAATAAAAACCGGATTGCAATACCTTGTGTGCAGTTCTATCTCCCGCATGGTGTCCTCCATAAGCTTCGGAGTGGCACTTGCGCAGGATCTGTTCCTGTTCATGCTCAGGTACACAACGTCTAATAATACCATCTACTCCTTCTTTATAAAGATGTGGGTCATCCTAGAAGTAATGTCTCAAATCATAAAAGAACTTTTTCTTTTGCTGGTATGTGAAGCTAGGAGGTATAAACTTAGCAACAATATAATTAGCATAATCAGCATACCATGGAGCAGTACGAGAAGTATTTATGACAGCTAATTTTTCATCAGGAAAGCTATCATCAATAGGTTGTGGGGCATCAAGTGTATTCTCTAACATAGACAAGTTATCTGCAACGGGGTTCTCAGCTCCCTTTCTATCAATAATATGTAAGTCAAATTCTTGCAGCAGGAGAACCCATCTAATAAGTCTAGGTTTAGCATCTTTCTTTTCCATAAGGTATTTGATAGCAGCATGATCAGTGTGAATAGTTACTTTAGAATCAACAATATAGGGTTTAAACTTATCACAAGCAAACACAACTGCTTAAAATTATTTCTCGGTAGTAGCATAATTTCTTTGAGCACTATCTAGAGTTTTACTAGCATACTTGATAACATTCAATTTATTATCAACTCTTTGCCCTAGAACAGCACCTACAGCATAATCACTAGCATCGCACATAATCTCAAAGGGTAAATTCCAGTCAGGAGACTGGACAATAGGTGCAGAGATGAATGCTTTCTTAAGTAATTCAAATGCCTCTAGACAATCATCATCAAAGACAAAAGGAATATCTTTTTGTAAGAGATTAGTCAGAGGCCTGGAGATTTTGGAGAAGTCCTTTATGAACCTTCTATAAAACCCGGCATGACCAAGGAAACTTCGTATGCATTTGATGTCCTTAGGGCATGGCATAATTTCAATAGCATCAACTTTAGCTTTGTCAACGTCAATACCTCTTTCAGAAATTTTATGTCCCAAGACAATGCCTTCATTAACCATAAAGTGGCACTTCTCCCAATTCAAGACAAGATTAGTGTCTTCACATCTCTGCAAAACTCGATCAAGATTACTTAAGCAATCATCAAAAGAAGTTCCGTAAGCGGAGAAATCATCCATGAAAACCTCAACAATCTTTTCACAAAAATCAGAGAATATAGCCATCATGCATCTTTGAAAGGTAGCAGGAGCATTACATAAACCAAAAGGCATACGTCTATAAGCAAAGGTACCAAAAGGACAAGTAAAAGTGGTCTTTTCTTGATCCCCTTTTGACACAGGTATTTGAGAGAAACCAGAATAACCATCTAGAAAGCAAAAATGAGTATGTTTGGATAGCCTTTCTACCATTTGATCAATAAATGGCAAGGGGTAATGATCTTTCTTAGTAGCTTTATTTAACTTACGTAAATCAATTACCATCCTATAACCTGTAACCATTCTTTGCGGGATCAATTCATCTTTATCATTAGGAACGACAGTCATACCTCCCTTCTTAGGGACACAATGGACACGACTTACCCACTGGCTGTCGGCAACTGGATAGATAATACCTGCCTCTAGAAGCTTTAGTATTTCCTTCCTTTCTACTTCTTTCATCTTAGGATTTAACCGTCGCTGATGATCAATAACCGGTTTAGCATTTTCTTCCAATTTTATCTTGTGTTGGCATAAAGTGGGACTAATGCCCTTAAGATCATCCAGAGTATATCCAATAGTAGCACGGTGATTCTTCAGAGTTTTCAATAATTTTTCTTCTTCCTGCTCTGAAAGGTTAGCACTAATAATAACAGGATATATCTTCTTTTCATCAAGTACTTAAGATTATCAGATCAAGGTTTAAGTTCAAACACGGGATCACCCTTGGGTGGAGGAGGATCCCCTAGGATTTCAACATGCAAGTTGTTTTTCAATACGGGTCCCTGATTAAAGAATATTTCATCTATTTCCCTTCTCTCATTCATATGCATATCATTTTCATGGTCTAGTAAGTATTGTTCTAAGGGATCATTAGGAGGCACAGCAATAGAGGCAAGACCAATAATTTCATCCTTACTAGGTAGTTCTTTATCAAGGGGTTGTCTATGGAATATAGCAAAGTTAAAATCATGAGACATATCCCCCAACCCAACGGTAACAATATCTTTCATGCAGTCTATCTTAGCATTAACAGTATTCAAGAAGGGTCTACCAAATATAATGGGACAAAATTCATCTTGTGGGGAACTAAGAACGAGAAAATCAGCAGGGTATTTAACCTTCCCACACAAGACTTCAACATCTTCAACAATCCCAACTGGTGAAATAGTGTCTCTATTAGCTAGCTTAATAGTAACATCAATCCCTTCTAGCTCAACAGGTGAAATGTCATGCATAATTTCTTGATATAAGGTATGAGGGATAATACTCGCACTAGCACCCACGTCACATAGACCATGATAACAATGATCTCCTATCTTAACAAAGATGACAGGCAATCCTACAATAGGTCTATGTTTATTCCTAGCATTGGGTTTGGCTATTCTAGCAGACTCTTCCTGGAGATAAATAACATGTCCATCTAAATCTTCTACCAAAAGATCTTTAACCATAGCAACACTAGGTTCAACTTTAATTTTCTCAGAGGGTGTAGGTGTTCTAGTATTACTCTTATGAAGTACAGTTTAAGCTTTAGCATGACCGTTTATCCTAACTGGGAAAGGTGGTTTCTCAATATAAGCAGTAGGAATAGTAGGATCAACATTATAAGTGATAGTCTTTTCTTCAACTTTAATAGGTTCAACTACTTTTACTTCAATAAGGGGGTGGTATTTAAACCACTTCTCCTTGGGGAGATCAACATGAGTAGCAAATGATTCACAGAAAGAAGCTACTATCTCAGAGTGAAGTCCATATTTAGTGCTAAACTCACGGAAAACATTGGTATCCATAAAGGCTTTAACACAATCAAACTTAGGGGTCATACCTGACTCCTTACCTACGTCGAGATTGCAATCTTCAGAGTTGCATTTAATTCTTTCCAATAAATCCCATTTGAAGTCAATAGTCTTCATCATGAAAGAGCCAGAACAAGAAGTATCGAGCATGGAGCGATTATTGAGAGAAAGTCGAGCATAAAAATTTTGAATGATCATTTCTCTTGTGAGATCATGATTGGGGCATGAATATAACATTGACTTAAGCCTCCCCCAAGCTTGAGCGATGCTTTCTCCTTCGCGAGGCCAAAAATTATAAATATAATTACGATCACGATGAACCTGGTGCATAAGGTAGAACTTCCGATGAAATTCCAACTTCAGACGATTATAGTTCCATGATCCAATATCATCACATAGCCTAAACCATGTCAATGCATCTCCATTCAAAGATAAAGGGAAGACCTTCTTCTTGATAACATCCTCGGGCATACCTGCAAGCTTAAATAATCCACAAACTTCATCCACATAGATTAGGTGTAAATTGGGATGCAGTGTTCCGTCTCCTGTAAAAGGATTTTCAAGCAATTTCTATATCATACCCGAAGGAATCTCAAAGCAAACATTTTCAGTAGGTGAAGTGGGTTGAGGAGCAACTCTTTGCTCTTCTGGTCGGGGTGAAGATACCCCGAACAAGCCCGTCAAAGGATTATGAGCCACAGTAACAAGTGACAATAAATTTCAGCACACAATATAAATTTGTCCTTACCAAATTCCACTTACCAAAGGCGCTTCACTCCTCGGCAACGGCGCCAGAAAAGAGTCTTGATGACCCACAAGTATAGGGCAGCTATCATAGTCCTTTCGATAAGTAAGAGTGGCGAACCCAACGAGGAGCAGAAGGAAATGATAGGTAGTTTTCAGTAAGGTATTTTCTGCAAACACTGAAATTATAGGTAACAGATAGTTTTGTGATAAGGTAACTGGTAGCAAGTGACAAAAGGTAAAAATAAATAAGGTGCAGCAAGGTGGCCAAATCCTTTTTGTAGCAAAGGACAAGCCTGGACAAACTCTTATATAAAGGAAAGCGCTCCCGAGGACACATGGGAATTATTGTCAAGCTAGTTTTCATCACGATCATCCGATTCGCGTTCGATACTTTGCCAATTTCGTATGTGGGTGGACCGGTGCTTGGGTGATGTCCTTACTTGGACAAGCCTCCCACTTATGATTAACCTCTAACGCAAGCATCCGCAACTACAAAAGAAGTATTAAGGTAAACCTAACCATAGCGTGAAACATATGGATCCAAATCAACCCCTTACGAAGCAACGCATAAACTAGGGTTTAAGCTTCTGTCAGTCTAGCAACCCATCATCTACTTATTACTTCCCAATGCCTTCCTATAGGCCCAAATAATGGTGAAGTGTCATGTAGTCGACGTTCACATGACACCACTAGAGGAGAGACAACGTACAGCTCATCAAAATATCGAATGAAGACCAAAATCACATGACTACTTATAGCAAGACTTATCCCATGTCCTCGGGAACAAAAGTAACTACTCACAAGACATAATATTGTTCATGATCAGAGGGGTATTAATATGCATAATGGATCTGAACATATGATCTTCCACCAAATAAACCAACTAGCATCAACTACAAGGAGTAATCAACACTACTAGCAACCCACAGGTACCAATCTGAGGTTTGGGTACGAAGATTGGATACAAGAGATGAACTAGGGTTTGAGAGGAGATGGTGCTGGTGAATATGTTGATGAAGATAACCCTCCCCAAGATGGGAGAGTTGTTGGTGATGACGGTGGTGGCGTTTTCCCCCTCCCGGAGGGAAGTATCCCCGGCAAAACAGCTCTGCCGGAGCCCTAGATTGGTTTCCGCCTCGGTTCCGCCCCGAGACGTCGGCGTCTGGTCCCGAAAGCCTCCTTATGATTTTTTTCCAGGTCAAATCACCTCATATAGGAGAAGATGGGCATCGGGGGGCCGTCGGTGGGCCCACGAGAAAGGGGGCGTGCCCAGAGAGGGGGCGCCCCCCCCCCCACCCTCGTGGACAGCAGGTGGCCCCCCTGATGAACTTCTTACGCCAGATATTTTAAATATTTTCTGAAACGGAGTTCTGTGGAGTTTCGGGCCTTTTGGAGTTGTGCAGAATAGGTTTCCAGAGTTTGCTCCTTTTCCAGCCCAGAACTCCAGCTGCCGGCTGCTACCTCTTGAGCTTGCGTTGTATTCCCTCGAAGAGGAAAGGGAGATGCAGCACAGTAGCGTAAGTATTTCCCTCCATTTTTGAGAACCAAGGTATCAATCCAGCAGGAGACCACGCGTGAGTCCCTCGCACCTGCACAAACAAATAAGAACTTCGCAGCCAACGCGATAAGGGGTTGTCAATCCCTTTACGGTCACTTACGAAAGTGAGATCTGGTAGAGATGATAGTTTATATTTTTGGTATTTTCAGTTTAATAAAACAGCAAATAAAAGCGGTAAAAGTAAAGTAGATGTAGATTGATATGTTCGGAATAGACCCGGGGGCCATAGTTTTCTCTAGTGGCTTCTCTCATGATGGCAATATTCTACGGCGGGTAAACAAATTACTGTCGAGCAATTGATAGAAAAGCGAATAATTATGAGACTATCTAGACATGATCATTGTATATAGGCATCACGTCCGAGACAAGTAGACCGAAACGATTTTGCATATACTACTATTACTCCACACATCGACCGCTATCCAGCATGCATCTAGTGTATTGAGTTCATAAGAACAGAGTAACGCCTTAAGCAAGATGACATGTTGTAGAGGAATAAACTCAAGCAATATGATATAAACCCCATCTTTTTATCGTCGATGGCAACAATACAATACATGCCTTGCTGTCCCTACTGTCACTGGGAAAGGACACCGCAAGATTGAACCCAAAGCCAAGCACTTCTCCCATTGCAATAACTATATATCTAGTAGGCCAAACCAAGCCAATAATTCGAAGAGACTTGCAAGGATATTATGAGCACACATAAAAAGTTCAGAGAAGAACCAAATATCTTTCATAGATAACCTTGATCATAAACTCACAATTCATCGGATCTCGACAAACACATCGCAAAAAGAGATTACATCGAATAGATCTCCTCGAAGACCGAGGATAACTTTGTATTGAGATCCAGAGAGAGAGAAGAAGCCATCTAGATACTAGATATGGACCCGAAGGTCCGTGGTAAACTACTCACAACTCATGGTGAGGGCGATGATGATGATGAAGAAGGCCTCCGTGGATCCCCCTCCGGTGGAGCTCCGAAAGAGGCTCCAAGATGGGATCTCCACGGGAACAGAAGGTACAGCGGTGGAATTAGGGTTTTCTCTCTGTCTTCGGAGTTTCTGGGGTACGTAGACTTATATAGGAAGAAGGAGGGCACCGGGGGACGCTCGAGGGGCCCACGAGGTAGGGGGCGCGCCTTGGGAAGGGGGGCGCGCCCCCACCCTCGTGGGCGCCTCGATGCTCCCCTGATGTGGTTCTCAAGTTCCTCGGGCGTGATTTTCTCCAAAAACATCTCTCGCGAAGGTTTCATTCCGTTTGGACTCCGTTTGATATTCTTTTCCTGCAAAACCCTGAAATAGGCAAAAAACTGCAATCTGGACTGGGCCCTTGGGTTAGTAGGTTAGTCCCAAAAATGATATAAAAGTGAATGATAAAGCCCATTAAACATCCAAGACTTCATGAATAATAGCATGGAACAATCAAAAATTATAGATACGTTGGAGACGTATCAAGCATCTCCAAGCTTAATTCATGCTCGTCCTCGAGTAGGTAAATGATAAAGAAAGAATTTTTGATGTGGAATGCTAACCAATATAGTTTATCAATGTAATTCTCTTAATTGTGGCATGAATGTTCAGATCTGAAAGATTCGAGATAAAAGTCTATATTGACATAAGAAACAATAATACTTCAAGCATACTAACAAAGCAATCATGTCTTCTCAAAATACTATGGCTAAAGAAAGTTATCCCTACAAATCATATAGTGTTGGCTATGCTCCCTCGTTATCACACAAAAATATTCATATCATGCACAACCCCGATTCCAGCCAAGCATTTGTTTTCATACTCTATCTTTTCAAACCTTTCAACTTTCACGCAATACATGAGCGTGAGCCATGGATATAGCACTATGGGTGGAATAGAGGTGGTTGTGGAGAAGACAAAAAGGAGGGAGATAGTCTCACATCAACTAGGCGTATCAACGGGCTATGGAGATGCCCATCAATAGATATCAATGTGAGTGCGTAGGGATTGCCATGCAACGGATGCACTAGAGCTAAATATGAATGAAAGCTCAACAAAAAAAAACTAGTGGGTGTGCATCCAACTTGCTTGCTCACGAAGACCAAGGGCATTTGAGGAAGCCCATCGTTGGAATATACAAGCCAAGTTCTATAATGAAAATTCCCACTAGTATATGAAAGTGACTAAGCATGAGACTCTCTACAATGAGGAACATGGTTCTACTTTGAAGCACAAGTGTGGAAAAAGATAGTAGCAATTGTCCCTTTTTCTTCTCTCTTTTTTTTGGGGGGAGGGCTCTCTTTTTTTGGCCTTTCCCTTTTTTTCCTTTTTTTCTTTTTTTGTGGAGGGGCTTTATAGATTTAGCCTTTCCTCCCATGGGACAATGCTCTAATAATGATGATCATCACACTTTCATTACAAGTCGATATTACAACTCGATTCTACAACAACAAAGTATGACTCTAGATGAATGCCTCCGGCAGTGTACCGGTATGTGCAATGAAACAAGAGTAACATGTATAAACAATTATGCATGGTGGCCTTGCCACAAATACGATGTCAACTACATGATCATGCAATGGCAATATGACAATATGATGCATGTCATATGAACGGAACGGTGGAAAGTTGCATGGCAATATATCTCAGAATGGCTATGCAAATGCCATGATAGGTAGGTATGGTGGCTATTTTGAGGAACAATATGGTGGCTGTTTTGAGGAAGGATATATAGTGGGTTTATGGCACCGGCGAAAGTTGCGCGGTACAAGAGAGGCTAGCAATGGTGGAAAGATGAGAGTGCGTACAATCCATGGACTCAACATTAGTCATAAGAACGCATATACTTGTTGCAAAAATCTACGAGTCATCAAAACAAAGCAATCAACGTATGCTCCTAGGGCGGAGGTTGGTAGGAGTTAACCATCGCGCGCCCCCGACCTCCACACAAAGGTTGGCACTCTACAAATACCTCATGCTCTAACTTAGTCACACAACGGTTCACCATACGTGCATGCTACGGGAATCACTAACCTTAACACAAGTATTTCTCGGTTTCATAATAACTCCACTAGCATGACTCTAATATCACTATCCTCAAGTCTCAAAACAATTATCAAGCATCCAACATCTCATTCTATTCAATGCACTTGGTGTGATTTTTTTACTACATTGACATTGGACGTCTATCATGTGAAGACTAGTTTCTTTAGCCTAAACACATTACCATGCTGTTTTAATAGACTCTCAAAAGGGTATAAGTGAAGCATGAGAGTTCAACAATTTATACAAAATATTACCACCACCGTGCTCTAAAAGATATAAGTGAAGCACTAGAGCAAAAACTATTCAACTCAAAAGATATAAGTGAAGCATATAGAGTGTTTTAACAATTTCTAGGGCATATTTAACTCTCTCAAATAGGTGTGTCCAGCAAGGATGATTGTGGAAAACTAACAAGCAAAGACTCAAATTATACAAGACGCTCCAAGCAAAACACATAACATGTTGCGAATAAAAATATAGCTCCAAGTATAGTTACCGATGGATGAAGACGAAAGAGGGGATGCCTTCCTGGGGCATCCCCAAGCTTAGGCTTTTGATTATCATGAATTTACTTGGGGTGCCATGGGCATCCCCAAGCTTAGGCCTTTGCTACTCCTTGTTCCATAGTCCATCAAAGCAATACTCAAAACTTGAAAACTTCACAACACAAAACTTAGACAAAAATTCTCGTGAGCTCCGTTAGTAAAAGAAAGCAAACCACTACTCAAAGGTGCAACAATGAATTCTTCCTTTCTTTATATTGGTGTTAAACTGTGACGCCCGAGTAATTACGCTACAGTAATTCCACACTAATGATGCCACGTCACCACGATCACTGTTGCTAATCTCGCATTAGTTCAGAACGATCCAAATTCAAATTTTGAAACAAAAGCAAAAAACAAAAGTTTTGAAACATTAAAACCAAAATGTTCGATTTGTGGAAAATAATCCATGTTAACTATCGGTGAAGGAACCACACCTTTATAATGTGTTTAAATGCACTATCATGAATCGAACAGCGAAAAAAACTAATATTTGGATGCTCTTAAATTAATAAACAAATACAAACTACTTTAATTATAGTGACAAATTATTTATGGCAGTAGCATATCTATTAATACTAATTTAGGTGCTAGTTTTAGTTTTCATAAAACTAGGTTTAAAAAGAAACTAAGCTAAAACAAAATAAAATAAAATAAAATAACAATACAAAATATTAAAGAAAAAGAAAGGACCCCCCTAGCCAACCGACCCAATAGGCCGGCCCAGTCGGCCACTCCCACAGCCAGCCGGCCCAACCGCTCCCGAGGCCTATATGGGTGACCTCTCCACACCCGAACCCTAG
>LR738715.1:111746042-111782805 GCA_902687465.1 Secale cereale
CCCCACACACACACACACTTCTCCCACTACTCCCTCTGCCCCCTCCCCTCCCGATCCAGAAGGGATTGAACCAGCGTCGTCGCTGCCCGGAGTGCCCACTCGCCGGACCACCAAGTCGGGGCCGTGCCGTCGCCGGCGCCCAACCATCCGCCCCGCGTGGATCCGGTTGGGGCAGCCGATGCCACCAACGCCCCGCGGCTCCCCGACCCTGTCGCCGGACCGTCCCCGTCTCCCTCCTCAACGGCCGCCAACGAACCTCATCGCCTCGCTTCCCTCCATCGCTGGTGAGGCCTCCGGCCTCCTCCCCCTTTTCTCCGATCCCGCTCTGAGACGAGCGATGCGTGCTCGCCGCTCCACCATCGCCCCACGGTTGCCCGTCGTTCGTCGGCTCTGCCACGGCTGCTGCTGCTCCTCAGCCCCCCGTGTTTGGCCCTGCTCGCGCCGATCCGCTTCGGTGCCCACGCGCCGGCCCGCTCTGCCCCTGCCGCGCCGCCCACAACGCCGGTCACCGTTGCCTCCCTCCGCCGTCGGTGCTCACGGCCTCGCCCACGCCTTGCTGCCACCGTTCCCGCACCTCGTTCGCCCCTGCTCGACCCAACTTGCGCCCACGCGCTCCCGTTCGCCCTCGCGCGCGCGACCTGCGCCATCCAGACACAGCTACAGCGGCTGCCGCCGCCAGCTCCGCCCTGCCCCCCCCCCACTACCTGCTTCTCCTAGGCCGCTCCGGGCGCGGCCATGGCCGCCAAAGCCAGGCCGCGCGCCCGCCCCCTCGCCCGCACCTCGCCGGCTCTCAGGCGCCCCGCAGCTGGGCGGGCTCGGTCTCCGCTCGGCGATGCCCCGCTCGCCCGTTTACCCACAGCCCATTAGACCCCCTGGCTCACTGCCAAGTGGGGCCCAGGCCCCAAAACGTTTAGATAGATATTAAAAAAAGAATAAAAGGGAACTAAATAAATAAATAAATAATAAAATATTAATTAGTTAATTAATTATAGAATTAATTAACTTAATTAATCTTAATTAGCTTAACCTAAATAGCTAATAAACCTAATTAATTTGTTAGTTAATTAGTTAGTCCATGACAGGCGGGACCCATTGGTCAGTTTGACCAGTCAACGGTCAATGCTGACTGGATTGTTGACTTTGACTGGCCCCACCAGTCAGTCTCTGCTGACTGGGCAGTTGACCAAGTCAACTGGGCCTACTAGTCAGCCACACAAGCCCTTTTGTGGGTACACTTCTGTGTACCCATAGAAACTTCGCATTTAATTTTTGAATTAAAACAATTTAGAAAATGATTAATACTTTGAAAAATTATATAAAATAAACCGTAAGTCAGATTAAAATACTTTGTACATGAAAGTTGCTCAGAACGAAGAGACGAATCCGAATACGCGGTCCGTTCGTCCGCCACACATCCCTATCATAGCGAACGTGCCTCATTTCACCTCTGGTTCATCAGTCCGAAAACACGAAACACCAGGAATACTTTCCCGGATGTTTCCCCCCTTCGTCGGTATCACCTCCTACCGCGTTAGGTCTCACGTAGCACCGCGTTTTGCCATGTTATGCTTTGTGGTGCGATGTTTGCTTTATATTTATTGTTTCTTCCCCCTCTTCTATCCAATAGACATCGAGACTTGACTGCTGACGGTTCCACTATGATCGACTGCGTCGACGACGACCCCTCCTTCTTGCCAGAGCAACCAGGCAAGCCAACCCCCCTTGATCACCAGATACCACACATTCTCTTCTCTCTTATTCTTGCATTAGATTTGCTACTATTGATGATACGATAGCTCCTATTATGTTGCATAGCCTATCATTGTTGCTAGTATTGTTGATACCTTTACATGCTATCCTAAATGCTTAGTATAGGATGCTAGTATTCCATCAGTGGCCCCACATCCTTGTCCGCCTGCCATGCTATACTATCGGGCCGTGATCACCTCGGGTGGTGATCACGGGTATATACTATATACATTTTACATGACACATGATGTGACTAAAGTCGGGTCGGCTCGATGAGTACCCGCAAGTGATTCCGATGTGGGGGCTGAAAGGACAGGTGGCTCCATCCAGGTAGTGGTGGGCCTGAGTTCCCGATGGTCCCCGAGTGGATCTTTGTGGTGGAGCGACAGGGCAGGTTGAGACACCCAGTCGAGAGTTGGCCTGGCCCTGGTCGTTGTCCGCGGTTATTTCATAATAACACGCTTAACAAGATCTTGGTATTTGATCTGAGTCTGGCCGTTGGCCTATACGCACTAACCAGCTGCGTGGGAATAATTATGGGCTCTC
This sequence comes from Secale cereale, assembly GCA_902687465.1. Lineage (NCBI taxonomy): Eukaryota > Viridiplantae > Streptophyta > Magnoliopsida > Poales > Poaceae > Secale > Secale cereale. Next base: position 111,748,338 of record LR738715.1, read on the forward strand.
GATGTCGTGGTATCAGCCGAAGCCTTCTTGACGTCAGCGACTGAACGGCGCGCGCCGGGTTGGAGCGTGTAACGTAACTTCCTAAGTAATGGAGGTTGCTAGGTCTGCTCACCGGCCGGCCTCGCAATGCGCAGGTGTGCATTGGGCAATGGGCCCAGACCCCTGTGCGCTTAGGACTTAGTCCGGCGTGCTGACCTCTCTGTTGTGCTTAGGTAGGGCTGTGACGTGTTGATCTTCCGAGGCCGGGCATGACCCCAGAAAGTGTGTCCGGCCAAATGGGATCGAGTGTGCTGGGTTATGTGGTGCACCCCTACAGGGAAGTTAATCTATTTGAATAGTCGTGTCCCTCGGTAAAAGGACGGGCCGGAGTTGTACTCTGACCTCATGACAACTAGAACTGGATACTTAATAAAACACACACAGACAAGTTCCAGATACAACCCGGTGATCGCTTTCCCACAGGGCGACGAGGGGAGGATCGTCGGGTAGGATTATGCTATACGTTGTTACTTGGTGAACTTACCTTCTATTCTATTCTATTGCTGCAAGACGGAGGCTGCGAGAAGCGATTATACTTGTTACTTTCCAGCTACTCTCTTCTACTGCTGCAAGATGGAGGCTGCCAGAAGCGTAGTCTTCGTTTGGATTAGCTATCCCCCTCTCATTCTGGCATTCTGCAGTTTAGTCCACATATATTACCCCTTTACACAAATATCATTGCATATGTAGTGTAGCTCCTTGCTTGCGAGTACTTTGGATGAGTACTCACGGTTGCTTTGCTCCCCCTTTCCCCCTTTTGTCCCTTCTTCTCGGATAACGCAACCAGATGGTGGAGTCCAGGAGCCAGAGGATCCCGAGGATGTTTCTACGTGGAGTTCGGCTTCGAGGAGTAGTTAGGAGGTCCCAGGAAGGAGGCCTTTGCCTTTTCGATCGTTGTTACTTTTGTGCTAGCCTTCTTAAGGCAAACTTGTTTAACTTACGTCTGTACTCAGATATTATTGCTTCCGCTGACTCTTGTGTTTCGAGCTTATGTATTCGAGTCCTCGAGGCCCCTGGCTTGTAATATAAAGCTTGTATTATTTTAATTTGTGTCTAGAGTTGTGTTGTGATATCTTCCAGTGAGTCCCTGATCTTGGTCGTACACATTTGCGTGCATGATTAGTGTATGGTCAAATCGGGGGCGTCACATAAACCTACTGTACTCCAACTTCTCTATGGTTCATATCCTCCAATACTACTCATAGATGCATCGGAATAAGCAAACAACACACGAAAAACAGAATATGTCAAAGACAGAATAGTCTGTAGTAATCTGCAGGTTTCCCCTACTTCTGGAACTCCAAAAAATTAAAAATAAATTGGTAAATTTGCGGAATTTGTCTACCAATCATCTGCAAAAAGAATCAACTAAAAAGCACGCTCCAGTAAAATCCCACGACTACTTTAGCGAGCGCTAACGATTCTGTTTTTCATAGCAAGATCACATAAACTTCACACAAGTCTTCCCGAAGGTTCTACTTGGCACAAACACTAAACAAAACATGAAACCACATCTAATCAGAGTCTAGATGCAATATTTATTCCCTAACAGCAACAAAAAAAAATATAAAATTGGGTTGCCTCGCAACGAGCGCTATCGTTTTACGCCCTAGCTAGGCATTGATAGTTGGATGATGCTCACATGAAAGATAAGAATTGAAGGACAAAGAGAGCATCATAAAGTATGTGATAAACACATCTAAGTCTAACATGCCTCCCCGGCAACGGCGCCAGAAATTCTTCTTGCTACCTCTTGAGCTTGCGTTGTATTCCCTCGAAGAGGAAAGGGAGATGCAGCACAGTAGCGTAAGTATTTCCCTCAGTTTTTGAGAACCAAGGTATCAATCCGGTAGGAGACCACGCGCGAGTCCCTCGCACCTGCACAAACAAATAAGAACTTCGCAGCCAACGCGATAAGGTGTTGTCAATCCCTTTACGGTCACTTACGAGACTGAGATCTGATAGAGATGATAGTTTATATTTTTAGTATTTTTAGTTTAATAAAACAGCAAATAAAAGCGGTAAAGTAAAGTAGATGTAGATTGATATGTTGAGAATAGACCCGGGGGCCATAGTTTTCTCTAGTGGCTTCTCTCATGATAGCGATATTCTACGGCGGGTAAACAAATTACTGTCGAGCAATTGATAGAAAAGCGAATAATTATGAGACTATCTAGGCATGATCATTGTATATAGGCATCACGTCCGAGACAAGTAGACCGACTCCTGCCTGCATCTACTACTATTACTCCACACATCGACCGCTATCCAGCATGCATCTAGTGTATTGAGTTCATAAGAACAGAGTAACGCCTTAAGCAAGATGACATGATGTAGAGGGATAAACTCAAGCAATATGATATAAACCCCATCTTTTTATTCTCGATGGCAACAATACAATACGTGCATTGCCGCCCCTACTGTCACTGGGAAAGGACACCGCAAGATTGAACCCAAAGACAAGCACTTCTCCCATTGCAAGAACTATAGATCTAGTAGGCCAAACCAAACCAATAATTTGAAGAGACTTGCAAGGATATTATGAGCACACATAAAAAGTTCAGAGAAGAACCAAATATCTTTCATAGATAACCTTGATCATAAACTCATAATTCATCGGATCTCGACAAACACACCACAAAAAGAGATTACATCGAATAGATCTCCTCGAAGAACGAGGAGAACATTGTATTGAGATCCAGAGAGAGAGAAGAAGCCATCTAGATACTAGCTATGGACCCGAAGGTATGTAGTAAACTACTCACAACTCATGGTGAGGGCGATGTTGATGATGTTTTGAAGGCCTCTGTGATGGACCCCCTCCGGTGGAGCTCCGGAACAGGCTCCAAGATGGGATCTCCACGGGAACATAAGGTACGGTGGTGGGATCAGGGTTTTCTCTCTGTCTTTGAAGTTTCTGGGGGTACGTAGACTTATATAGGAAGAAGGAGGGCATCGGGGGACGCTCGAGGGGCCCACGAGGTAGGGGGCGCGCCCTGGGAAGGGGGGCGCCCCACACCCTCGTGGGCGCCTCAATACTCCCGTAACGTGGTTCTCAAGTTCCTCGGGCGTGATTTTCTCCAAAAATATCTCTCACGAAGGTTTCATTCCGTTTGGACTCCGTTTGATTTTTTTTTTTTGCAAAACCCAGAAATAGGCAAAAAACAGCAATCTGGACTGGGCCCTTGGATTAGTAGGTTTGTCCCAAAAATGATATAAAAGTGAATGATAAAGCCCATTAAACATCCAAGACTTCATAAATAATAGCATGGAACAACCAAAAATTATAGATACGTTGGAGACTGATACGTCCATTTTGCATCATGCTTATAAGTTGATATTTATTGCATTATGGGCTGTTCATACATGTTTTGTCACAATACTTATGTCGTTTCTCTCTTATTTTGCAAGGTTTACATGAAGAGGGAGAATGCCCACAGCTGGAATTCTGGGCTGAAAATGGAGCAAACTCTGGAAACCTATTCTACACAACTCCAAAAGCCCTGAAACTCCACAGAATATTGTTTCGGAAAATATAAAAAAAAATCTGGCGAAAGAAACCCACGGGAGGGGCCACCGGCTGGCCTCGATGGTGGGGGGCGCCCCCCCCCCCCTTCCCAGGGCGCGCCCCCCTGCCTTGAGGGCTAGTCGGCAGGCCCACGGTGCCCATCTTCTCCTATATGAAGTGTTTTGACCTGGAAAAAATCAGAAGGAGGCTTTCGGGACCAGACGTCGCCGTTTCGAGGCGGAAACCAATCTAGGGCTCCAGCAGAGCTGTTCTGCCGGGGATACTTCCCTCCGAGAGGGGGAAATCTTTACCGCCGTCATCACCAACAACTATCCCATCTTGGGGAGGGCTATCTTCACCAACATCTTCACCACCACCATCTCCTCTCAAACCCTAGTTCATCTATTGTATCCAATCTTTGTACCCAAACCTCCGATTGGTACCTGTGGGTTGCTAGTAGTGTTGATTACTCCTTGTAGTTGATGCTAGTTGGTTCATTTGGTGGAAGATCATATGTTCAGATCCATTATGCATATTAATACCCCTTTGATCATGAACATTATTATGTCTTGTGAGTAGTTACTTTTGTTCCTGTGGACATAGGAGAAGTCTTGCTATTAGTAGTCAGGTGAATTTGGTCTTCGTTCGATATTTTGATGAGATGTATCTTGTCTCTCCTCTAGTGGTGTCATGTGAACGTCGACTACATGACACTTCACCATTATTTGGGCCCAGAGGAAGGCATTGGGAAGTAATAAGTAGATGATGGGTTGCTAGAGTGACAGAAGCTTAAACCCTAGTTTATGCGTTGCTTCGTAAGGGGCTGATTTGGATCCATATGTTTCACGCTATGGTTAGGTTTACCTTAATACTTCTTTTGTAGTTGCGGATGCTTGCATTAGAGGTTAATCATAAGTGGGAGGCTTGTCCAAGTAAGGGCAGCACCCAAGCACCGGTCCACCCACATACCAAATTATCAAAGTACCGAACGCGAATCAGACGATCGTGATGAAAACTAGCTTGACACTATTTCCCATATGTCCTCGGGAGCGCTTTACCTTGCATAAGAGTTTGTCTAGGCCTGTCCTTTGCTACAAAAAGGATTGGGCCACCTTGCTGCACCTATTTACTTTTACCGTTTGTCACTTGCTACCAATTATCTTATATCAAAACTATATGTTACCTATAATTTCAGTGCTTGCAGAAAATACCTTACTGAAAACGGCCTATCATTTCCTTCTGCTCCTCGTTGGGTTCGACACTCTTACTTATCGGAAGGACTACGATAGATCCCCTACACTTGTGGGTCATCAAGACTCTTTTCTGGCACCGTTGTCGGGGAGTGAAGCGCCTTTGGTAAGTGGAATTTGGTAAGGAAAAAATTATATAGTGTGCTGAAATTTATTGACACTTGTTACTATGGCTCAAAATCCTTTGAGGGGCTTGTTCGGGGTATCTTCACCCCGAGCAGAAGAGCAAAGAGTTGCTCCTCAACCTACTGCACCTATTGAAAATGTTTGCTTTGAGATTCATTCGGGTATGATAGAGAAACTGCTTGAAAAGCCCTTTATAGGAGACGGAACGTTGCATCCCGATTTACATCTAATCTATGTGGATGATGTTTGTGGATTGTTTAAGCTTGTAGGTATGCCCGAGGATGTCATCAAGAAGAAGGTCTTCCCTTTATCTTTGAAGGGAGATACATTGACATGGCTTAGGCTATGCGATGATATGGGATCATGGAACTATAATCGTCTGAAGTTGGAATTTCATCAGAAGTTCTACCCTATGCACCAGGTTCGTCGTGATCGTAATTATATTTATAATTTCTGGCCTCGCGAAGGAGAAAGCATCGCTCAAGCTTGGGGGAGGCTTAAGTCAATGTTATATTCATGCCCCAATCATGAGCTCTCAAGAGAAATGATCATTCAAAAAATTTATGCTCCGCTTTCTCATAATAATCGTTGCATGCTTGATACTTCTTGTTCTGGCTCTTATATGATGAAGAATATTGACTTCAAATGGGATTTATTGGAAAGAATTAAACGCAACTCTGATTGTGTTAAAGCTTTTATGGATACCGATGTTTTCCGTAAGTTTAGCACTAAATATGGACTTGACTCTGAGATAGTAGCTTCTTTCTGTGAATCTTTTGCTACTCATGTTGATCTACCCAAGGAGAAGTGGTTAAATACCACCACCCTATTGAAGTAAAAGTAGTTGAACCTATTAAAGTTGAAGAAAAGACTATCACTTATAATGTTGATCCTGTTATTCCCACTGCTTATATTGAGAAACCACCTTTCCCTGTTAAGATAAAGGATCATGCTCAAGCTTCAACTGTAGTTCGTAAGAGTAATACTAGAACACCTACACCCTCTGAGCAAATTAAAGTTGAACCTAGTGTTGTTATGGTTAAAGATCTCTTGGTAGAAGATTTAGATGGACATGTTATTTACCTCCAAGAAGAGTCTACTAGAATAGCCAAACCCAATGCTAGGAATAAACATAAACTTGTTGTAGGCTTACCTTTTTATCTCTATCAAGATAGGAGATCATTGCTATCATGGTTTATGTGACGTAGGTGCTAGTGCGAGTATTATCCCTTTTGATTTGTACAACGAAATTATGCATGAAATTGCACCTGTTGAGTTAGAAGGGATTGACGTTGCTATTAAGCTTGCTAATAGAGATACTATTTCACCAGTTGGGATTGTTAGAGATATTGAAGTCTTGTGTGGGAAGGTTAAATACCCTGCTGATTTTCTCGTTCTTAGTTCCCCACAAGATGCATTATGTCCCATTATATTTGGTAGACCCTTCTTGAATACTGTTAATGCCAAGATAGACTACGTGAAAGATATTGTCACTGTTGGATTAGGGTATATGTCTCATGATTTTAACTTTGCTAAATTCCGTAGACAACCCCTTGAAAAGGCACCACCTAGTAAAGATGAAATTATTGGTCTCGCTTCTATTGCCGTGCCACCTAATGACCCTTTAGAACAATACTTGCTAGACCATGAAAATGATATGCATATGAATGAGAGAAGGGAAATAGATGAAATATTCTTTAAACAGGGACCCGTATTGAAAAACAACTTGCCTGTTGAAATTCTAGGGGATCCTCCTCCACCCCAGGGTGATCCCGTGTTTGAACTTAAACATTTACCTGATAATCTTAAGTATGTTTATCTTGATGAAAAGAAGATATATCCTGTTATTATTAGTGTTAACCTTTCAGAGCAGGAAGAAGAAAGATTATTGAAAACTCTGAAGAAGCACTGAGCTGCTATTGGATATACTCTGGATGATCTTAAGGGCATTAGTCCCACTATATGCCAACACAAGATAAAATTGGAACAAAATGCTAAACCAGTTATTGATCATCAGCGATGATTAAATCCTAAGATGAAAGAAGTGGTAAGAAAGGAAATACTAAAGCTTCTAGAGGTAGGTATTATCTATCCAGCTGCTGATAGCCAGTGGGTAAGTCATGTCCATTGTGTTCCTAAGAAAGGAGGTATGATTGTTGTCCCTAATGATAAAGATGAATTAATCCCGCAAAGGATAGTTACAGGTTATAGGATGGTAATTGATTTCCGTAAGTTAAATAAAGCTACTAAGAAAGATCATTACACATTACCATTTATTGATCAAATGCTAGAAAGGTTATCCAAACATACTCATTTATGCTTTCTAGATGGTTATTCCGGTTTCTCTCAAATACATGTGTCAAAAGGGGATCAAGAAAAGACCACCTTTACTTGTCCTTTCGGTGCCTTTGCTTATAGACGTATGCCTTTTGGTTTATGTAATGCACCTGCTACCTTTCAAAGATGCATGATGGCTATATTCTATGATTTTTGTGAAAAGATTGTTGAGGTGTTCATGGATGATTTCTCCGTTTACGGAACTTCTTTTGATGATTGCTTAAGCAACCTTGATCAAGTTTTGCAGAGATGTGAAGACACTAACCTTGTCTTGAATTGGGAGAAGTGCCACTTTATGGTTAATGAAGGCATTGTCTTGGGACATAAAATTTCTGAAAGAGGTATTGAAGTTGACAAGGCTAAAGTTGATGCTATTGAAAAGATGCCATGCCCTAAGGATATCAAAGGTATACGAAGTTTCCTTGGTCATGTCGGGGTTTATAGGAGGTTCATTAAGGACTTATCCAAAATCTCCAGGCCTCTAACTAATCTCTTATAGAAAGATATTCCTTTTGTCTTTGATGATGATTGTCTAGAAGCATTTGAAATACATAAGAAAGCATTGATCTCTGCACCTATTGTCCAACCTCCTGACTGGAATTTACCCTTTGAGATTATGTGCGATGCTAGTGATTATGTTGTAGGTGTTGTTCTAGGGCAAAGAGTTGATAATAAATTGAATGTTATCCAGTATGCTAGTAAAACTCTAGATAGTGCTCAAAGAAATTATGCTACCACTGAGAAAGAATTTTTAGCAGTTGTGTTTGCTTGTGATAAGTTTAGACCCTACATCGTTGATTCTAAGGTAACTATTCACACTGATCATGCTGCTATCAAATACCTTATGGAAAAGAAAGATGCTAAACCTAGACTTATTAGATGAGTTCTCTTGCTGCAAGAATTTGACTTGCATATTATTGATAGAAAGGGAGCTGAGAACCCCGTAGCAGATAACTTGTCTAGGTTAGAGAATATACTTGATGACCCACAACCTATTGATGATAGCTGAACAACTAGCTGTCATAAGTACTTCTCGTACTGCTCCTTGGTATGCTGATTATGCTAATTACATTGTTGCTAAGTTTATACCACCTAGCTTCACATACCAGCAAAAGAAAAAGTTCTTCTATGATTTGAGACATTACTTCTGGGATCACCCACATCTTTATAAAGAAGGAGTAGATGGTATTATTAGACGTTGTGTACCTGAGCATGAACAGGAACATATTATACGCAAGTGCCACTCCGAAGCTTATGGAGGACACCATGCGGGAGATAGAACTGCACACAAGGTATTACAATCCGGTTTTTATTGGCCTACTCTCTTCAAGGATGCCCGTTAGTTTGTTTATCTTGTGATGAATGTCAAAGAATTGGTAATATTAGTAGACGTCAAGAAATGCCTATGAATTATTCACTCGTTATTGAACCATTTGATGTTTGGGGCTTTGATTATATGGGACCTTTTCCTGCCTCTAATGGGTACACACATATTTTAGTTGTTGTTGATTACGTTACTAAGTGGGTAGAAGCTATTCCAACTAGTAGTGCTGATCATAACACCTCTATTAAGATGCTTAAAGAAGTTATATTTCCGAGGTTTGGAGTCCCTAGATATCTAATGACTGATGATGGTTCACACTTTATTCATGGTGCTTTCTGTAAGATGCTTGCTAAGTATGATGTCAACCATAGAATTGCATCACCGTATCACCCACAGACTAGTGGTCAAGTAGAACTAAGTAATAGGGAGTTGAAATTAATCTTGCAAAAGACAGTTAATAAGTCTAGAAAGAATTGGTCCAAGAAACTAGATGATGCATTATGGGCCTATAGAACTGCATACAAAAATCATATGGGTATGTCTCCATATAAGATGGTATATGGAAAAGCTTGTCACTTACCTCTTGAGCTAGAACATAAGGCATATTGGGCTGTTAAAGAGCTCAACTATGATTTCAAACTTGCCGGTGAGAAGAGGCTATTTGACATTAGCTGTCTCGATGAGTGGAGAACCCAGGCCTATGAGAATGCCAAACTGTTTAAAGAAAAAGTTAAAATATGTCATGACAAAAGGATACAAAAGCGTGAGTTTAACGTAGGTGATTATGTCTTGCTATTCAACTCTCGTTTAAGATTTTTTTGCAGGGAAATTCTCTCCAAATGGGAAGGACCTTACATTATCGAGGAGGTCTATCGTTCTGGTGCCATAAAAATCAACAACTTCGAAGGCACAAATCTGAAGGTGGTGAATGGTCAAAGGATCAAACATTGTATCTCAGGTAATCCAATAAATGTTGAAATTAATATTATTGAAACCATAACCCCGAAGGAATACATAAGGGACACTTTCCAGAACGATTCAGCCTCCGAAAAGGAAGAGGTATGTGATACGGTAAGTAAACCGACTCCAAAACAGTTCTAAAGGCAATTTTTCTCCGTTTTGGAATATTTAGAAAAATAGAAAATTAAACCGCAGTCCGGAGGAGACACGGGGCCTCCTCGAGGGTAGGGACGCGCCCCCCTTCCAAGGGCACCCCCTGCCTTGAGGACACCCCGTGTGTCCCCTGGACTCCATTTTCTTGTGGGTTACTCCTTTTGTTCGGGAAAAATTCATTATATATACTCCCGAAGGTTTTGACCTCTATATCACGCAAAAATCATCTGTTCTCGTTTCGAGCTATTTTCTGTTAAGGTTTGCGAAGCCAGGCATCATGTCGTCTCCCTCCTCCAACAACGAAGGCAACGATGCTTGGCTAATGAAGATAGATCTGAAGAGGGAAGGACCCGAGGAGATCCACAAGAAGAAGAAGATCAAGATGGAGGTGGAAGATCCGGCTCCGGCAGCGGCAGCGGGAGAAGAAGACACCTCCAAATCCCTTCCTAATCTCTTTACCTCAACTGAGCTAGAAGCTTTCAGGATGATTGAGTTAGCTCAGATTCGCAACAAGCATCTCACAAGTGAAAATCTTTTGTTGAAGGATTACATAGCTGCTCTCAAAGGTATTATCCGCAAGTTGGAAGATCTCCTACACTCGATATATGAGGATCCCCTATCACTACTTGCAACTCCATCAATACCAACCCCGAAGAAGGAGACATAATCATATGGGTATGGGCACTCCCCTTGGCAACTGCCAATCTTGGGGGAGTGAACCCGGTATCGTATCACCATCACTCCTATCTTTACCATTTTACTTAGTTCGATCCTTTTGGCAGTATCTTGATCTAGTAGAATAAAGTTAGCATGATCTAGTTGTGAGCTTTTTCTTTGTGAGCTTTACCCTTTGTAATCGAGTCCGTGAGCTATATAATAAAGATTAGTGTTTGAGTCAAGGGCTTGATTCCCTCACTTGGTCATGATAAAAAGAAAGAAAACATAAAGAGTATCAAAGAGATCATATCGATCTTATGGGGAGTAATGACTTCACATACAAGAGTATGATAAATAAAAGTTGTTGGGAGGTGACAAACATAGTTTTGGTAATCGTTGCAATCAATAGGAAGTAATAAAAGAAGAGAGGCTTCACATACAAATATACTATCTTGGACATCTTTTATGATTGTGAGCACTCATTAAAGTATGACATGCTAAAGAGTTGATGTTGGACAAGGAAGACAACATAATGGGTTATGTCTTCTTATATACGAAATAAAGTATATTGTCATGGATCATCCAATTGAGCTTGCCTTTCCCCCTCATGCTAACCAAAACTCCTCACACTAAGTAGAGATACTAGTTGTGCTTCCATATATCCTTAAACCCAGTTTTGCCATGAGAGTCCACCATACCTACCTATGGATTGAGAAAGATCCTTCCAAGTAAGTTGTCATGTTGCAAACCCGCTAAAATATGTATGATTTATTATTGTGGGAGAAATTAGATTTATACGATCTTGTGATATGGAAGTAATAAAAGCAACGGACTGGATAATAAAGGTCCTTATCACAAGTGGCAATACAAAGCGAAGTTCCTCTATGCTAAGACTTTGTGCATGCAACCATAAAAACACATGGCAACCTCTGCTTCCCTCTGCGAAGGGCATATCTTTTATTCTTGTCTTATAAGTGTCAAGGTGAAATCCACCTTTCCTTTTTACATTTATCCTTTGGCAAGCACATGGCGCTGGAAAGATCCTGACATATATACCCACTTGGATGTAAGTTTTCATGATCTATTACTGTTGGCGTTACCTTTGAGGTGAAAGGTTGGGAGGCAACACTATAAGCCCCTATCTTTCTCTGTGTCCGATCAAAACTCCATAAACATAAGTATTGCGTGAGTGTGAGCAATTGTGAAAGACTATATGATAGTTGAGTATGTAGGCTTGCTGAAAAGCTCTTATATTAACTCTTTCCGATGTTACGATAAATTGCAATTGCTTCAATGACCGAGACCAAAGTTTGTTAGTTTCCAATGAAGTTTATGATGCATACTTGATATTGTGGATGAATTGTTACTTTAGCATAAGAATCAGATGACAATATTTATATAAGTTGCTGTTATAAGAATGATCATGATGCCCTCATGTCCGTATTATGTTTTTATCGACACCTCTATCTCTAAACATGTGGACATATTTTTCGATATCTGCTTTCGCTTGAGGACAAGCGAGGTCTAAGCTTGGGGGAGTTGATACGTCCATTTTGCATCATGATTATAAGTTGATATTTATTGCATTATGGGCTGTTCATACATGTTTTGTCACAATACTTATGCCTTTTCTCTCTTATTTTGCAAGGTTTACATGAAGAGGGAGAATGCCGGCAGCTGGAATTCTGGGCTGAAAAAGGAGCAAACTCCGGAAACCTATTATCCACAACTCCAAAAGCCCTGAAACTCCACAGAACATCGTTTCGAAAAATATAAAAAATATATGGCAAAAGAAACCCACGGGAGGGGCCACCGGCTGGCCTCAAGGATGGGGGCGCGCCCCCCTTCCCACGGTGCGCCCCCTGCCTCGAGGGCCAGCCGGCACGCCTACGGTGCCCATCTTCTCCTATATGAAGCGTTTTGACCTGGAAAAAAAAATCTAAACGAGCCTTTCAGGACCAGACGCCACCGTCTCGAGGCGGAAACCAATCTAGGGCTCCGGCAGAGCTCTTCTGCCGGGGATACTTCCCTCCGGGAGGGAGAAATCGTCACCGCCGTCCTCACCAACAACTCTCCCATCTTGGGGAGGGCTATCTTCATCAACATGTTCACCAGCACCATCTCCTCTCAAACCCTAGTTCATCTCTTGTATCCAATCTTTGTACCCAAACCTCAGATTGGTACCTGTGGGTTGCTAGTAGTGTTGATTACTCCTTGTAGTTAATGCTAGTTGGTTTATTTGGTGGAAGATCATATGTTCAGATCCATTATGCATATTAATACCCCTCTGATCATGAACAATATTATGTCTTGTGAGTAGTTACTTTTGTTCCTGAGGACATGGGAGAAGTCTTCCTATTAGTAGTCATGTGAATTTGGTCTTCGTTCGATATTTTGATGAGATGTATGTTGTCTCTCCTCTAGTGGTGTCATGTGAACGTCGACTACATGACACTTCACCATCATTTGGGCCTAGAGGAAGGCATTGGGAAGTAATAAGTAGATGATGGGTTGCTAGAGTGACAAAAGCTTAAACCCTAGTTTATGTGTTGCTTCGTAAGGGGCTGATTTGGATCCATATGTTTCAGGCTATGGTTAGGTTTACCTTATACTTCTTTTGTAGTTGCGGATGCTTGCATTAGAGGTTAATCATAAGTGGGAGGCTTGTCCAAGTAAGGGAAGCACCCAAGCACCGGTCCACCCACATACCAAATTATCAAAGTACCTAACGTGAATCAGACGATCGTGATGAAAACTAGCTTGACGATATTTCCCATATGTCCTGAGGAGCGATTTACCTTGCATAAGAGTTTGTCCAGGCCTGTCCTTTGCTACAAAAAGGATTGGGCCACCTTGCTGCACCTATTTACTTTAACGGTTGTCACTTGCTACCAATTATCTTATCACAAAACTATCTGTTATCTATAATTTCAGTGCTTGCAGAAAATACCTTACTGAAAACTGCCTATCATTTCCTTCTGCTCCTCGTTGGGTTAGACACTCTTACTTATTGAAAGGACTACGATAGATCCCCTACACTTGTGGGTCATCAGAGACGTATCACCGGCATTCTCCCTCTTCATGTAAACCTTGTAAAATAAGAGAGAAAAGGCATAAGTATTGTGACATAACGCGTAATAACAAACCATAATGCAATAAATATCAACATATAAGCATGATGCAAAATGGACGTATCAGGGCGCGCCCCCCCTCTCTCCCCCTCTTGGCCGCCAGCCTCCACCCCGTCTAGGGCTGCCGCACCCCCTAGGGTGGGAACCCTAGAGGGGGCGCAGCCACCTCCCCTCCTCCTATAAATAGTGGGGGTTTGGGGGCTACCAAAGACGCGAGTCCCTCTCTCTCTCGGCGCAGCCCTACTTCTCCTCCTCCTCGTCCGCCGTAGTGCTTGGCGAAGCCCTACTGGAGAACCGCGCCGCTCCACCACCACCACGTCGTCGTGCTGCTGCTGGAGTTGTCTTCCCCAACCTCTCCCTCCTCCTTGCCAGATCAAGTCGTGGGGCTGCACGTGTGTTGAACGCGGAGGCACCGTTGTTTGGCACTTAGATCGGAATCAACCATGATCTAAATCACTGCGAGTACGACTCCACCAACCACGTTCTTGTAACGCTTCTGCTTAGCGATCTTCAAAGGTATGAAGATGCACTCCCCCCTCTCGTTGCTGGTTTCTCCATAGATTGATCTTGGTGACACGCAGGAAATTTTTGAATTGTTACTACGTTCCCCAACAACATGCTCAAGAGTTAAAGTTGTTTCACTGATCATAAGAGGGGGTGAGCCAACTAAATTTCCCATAGCATTAAAAGCATCAAGAGAAGGACACATCAAGAAATTCCCACCGGTAATCGTATCAAGGACGAATCTGTACCAAGTGCCGATGCCAACATAAAAACAACGAAGTAGAACAACAGTAGATTGCTTACGGATAGATCTATTATGAGCATTGCAAATCCTATACCAAGAATCCTTCAAATTTTCTCATCCCCTTTGTTTAAAGTTGAGAACCTCATTCTCGGGAGTACAAGCAATAGAAGAAGTACTATCCATGATGAAAACGACAAACAAGATTGCACACAAAAACAGATCCGGCAAGAGAAACGGCGAACGAAAACGAGAGGCGAATAAAATGGCAAATGTTTGTGAAATGGGGGAGATGAAAATGAGAGGCAAATGGCAAATAATGTAAATTGTGAGGAGACGAGATTTGTGATTAGGAACCTGGTATATGTTGAAGGTGCTCCCCGGCAACGGCGTCAGAAATTCCTTTTGATGCCGCTTAAAGCTACGTCGGTATTTCCCCAAAGAGGAAGGGATGATGTAGCACAGCGGCGGTAGTTTTTCCCTCAGATGTGAAACCAAGGTTATCGAACCAGTAGGAGAACCAAGCAACACAACGTAAACAACACCTGCACACAAATAACAACTTCTCGCAATCCGACGTGTAAAAGGGGTTGCCAATCCCTTTCGGGTAACGGACGTGAGAGAGATATAAATATTGGTAGATTGGTTGATAAATAAGATAAATTGCAGCAAGGTATTTTGGGGTTTTTGGTTTAATAGATCTGAAAATAAAAGCAAAGAAAAAGTAGATCGCAAAGGCAGATATATGAGGAAGAGACCCAGGGGCCGTAGATTTCACTAGTTGCTTCTCTCGAGAAAAAATAGCAAACGGCGAGTGAACAAATTACTGTTGGGGAATTGATAGAACTTCAAATAATTATGACGATATCCAGGCAATGATCATTATATAGGCATCACGTCCAAGATGAGTAGACTGACTCCTGCCTGCATCTACTACTATTACTCCACACATCGATCGCTATCCAACATGCATCTAGTGTAGAAAGTTCATGAAAAAACGGAGTAATGCATTAAGAACGATGACATGATGTAGACAAGATCCATTTATTTATGGCGTTAGATATGTATCTCGTCGTTTTATCCTTAGTAGCAATGATACATACGTGTCAGTTCCCTTTCTGTCACAAGTATTAAGCACCGTAAGATCGAACCCACTACAAAGCACCTCTTTCCATTGCAAGATAAATAGATCAAGTTGGCCAGACAAAACCCAAATATCAGAGAAGAAATACGAGGATATAAGCAATCATGCATAAAAGAGATCAAAGAAACTCAAATACTTTCATGGATATAAAAAGATAGATCTAATCATAAACTCAAAGTTCATCGGATCACAACAAACACACCGCAGAAAGAGTTACATCATATGGATCTCCAAGAGACCATTGTATTGATAATCAAGAGAGAGAGAGAGAGAGAGAGAGAGAGAGAGAGGAAGCCATCTAGCTACTAACTACGGACCCATAGGTCTACAAAGAACTACTCACACATCATCGGAGAGGCACCAATGGAGGTGGTGAACCCCATCCGAGATGGTGTCTAGATTGGATCTGGTGGTTCTGGACTCTGCGGCGGCTCGATGAATATTTCATCGACTCCCACAGAGTTTCTGGAATATCTGAGTATTTATAGAACAAAGAGGCGGTGCGGGAGGCCACCGAGGTGGGCACAACCCACCTGGGCGCGCCAGGCCCCCCTGGCGTGCCCAGGTGGGTTGTGCCCCCCTCGGGGCACCCCCAGGTGCAGCTCTGGCCCATCAGGTGTCTTCTAGCCCATAAAAAATCTCCGAAAAGTTTCGCGGTGTTTGGATCCGTTTGATATTGATTTCCTGCGATGTAAAAAACATGCAGAAAACAACAACTGGCACTTGGCACTATGTTTATAGGTTAGTACCAAAAATGATATAAAATGACTATAAAATGATTGTTAAACATCCAAGAATGATAACATAAGAGCATGGAACAATAAAAAATTATAGATATGTTGGAGATGTATCACTACACATCTCCTAGATAGATCTTGCGTGATCGTAGGATTTTTTTAAATTGTATGCTATGTTCACAACAGATCCGATTGATCGAAGGTGATGTGCGTCTTGGACCAATTGAGGTATTTCGTGACAGTCAGAACTGCCATGTTACTCTCTCTGTTTATGACCTTGAGGCGGCTCCTGCTCTCGACATCGGCGAAGATCATCTAGGTTGACTCAACGTGAGGGTACCCAGAGGCGCACTTATCGTCGTCGTCCTTGTCCTCGTCTTCCTTTCCCCGTAGGGGTTTTGCTATATTTCTTGCTTAAGGAGTCGGCACTCTCGAGTGGTATGCTTGGGCAGGATTAGGCTACCCTCCTCGTCCGTTATCGTATGGATTTGGCAAGGTCGGTCAAGGATGTTTCCATCATTTCTTCTACTTCGGCGGGCCCTTGCTTTTGCCTTGGCTGGCCAGAGCCGCAGCATCGGTGTTCCCGATCGCCTCAGCTTTCCCCTTATGATTCTTGTGCTTGTTGCCATCCGACTGATTCGCGTCGCCCGTTCTGCTCTTGCCGCTTCTCAGCCGGTAGTCTTTCTCCTGGTTGGCGTATCGATTGGTTATCTCCATAGCCTGACTGAGAGTCGGAACCTCAGCACGGACAAACTCCATATTCAGCTCCTGGTACCTGATCCCAGCCTTTAAAGGCACAAATCGCCTAGTGTTTGGACATTTTCCACCGTGTTACGAAGGGTGGTCCATCGCTGGATATACTCACGCAGAGTCTCGTTTTGCCTCTGAACACAATATTGTGGCTCGGCCAACCCACTTGCACGCTTGTACGTGCCCTCAAAGGTCTTGATGAAGACCTGGGTGAGGTCGTCCCAGTAGAAAATACTATCGGTGGAAGCTGAGCGAGCCAAGCCCAAGCGGATCCTTTGAGCATCAAGGGTAAGTGCTTCATAGCCACGCTGTCGTTGCTGTCACCGATATGAATAACCACTCGGTAGTCCTCCAGCTAGATCTCTAGTTTAGACCCGCTGGTAAATTTGCTAATACCCATGGCTAACCTGAAGTTGGTGGGGATTTTAGTGGCCCGGATATAACGACTGAAACACCGGGGGCCGGAAGGTACGGAACCACTTGACGCATCGACATCAAGAGCTTCTCTCAGGGCCCGATGCCTGTCGACCAGATTCTGAGCGAGGACGGACCTTGCGTTGAACCACTGGTTGTGGGGGTCCCTCGTATTTCGTGGCGGACTCGCTCTAAGATCGCCGCCGCGCGTCTGTCTGTCGTCATACGGCTGGCGCCCAAACGAGACTTCCCGTGACGGGGGCATCATGGAGCAATCATGATCGTCGCCCCACCTAGGGGAAGCGACTCGATCATGCTTCCTATCTCCATACATGTCTCTCAAAGAGGAGGACGTGTGGCGTCGGCCATAGCCGAGTGGACTATGCGCCGACTAGACGGTTTCAACATGTACCGACGCTCTGTGAATACGATCCCTAGATTGGGACACCGCCACATTTTGCGACAGTGTTGTCTTCAGGAGGGCCTGGATCTGTCGAATCCCTTCACCCGCCGCAGATTCAGAGGGTTGAATGGAATCCGTGATCCGAGTAGCTGCCGCTAGATTCTACGGTGGAGTGCTAAGGACCTGACATTTCCGAGGTTGATCACTCGGAAAAAGCCAACGCTTATTTATACGTCTCTAACGTATCTACTTTTCCTAATGCTTTTCCTCTTGTTTTGGACTCTAATTTGAATGAAACTAACCCTGGACTGGCGCTATTTTCAGCAGAACTACCATGGTGTTTTTGTGCAGAAATAAAAGTTCTCAGAATGGAATGAAACTTTGCGAGGATTTTTTATATAATAGAAGAAAAATACTGGAGCCAAGAACCATCTGAGGGGGAACCTGGGTGGGCACAACCCACCAGGGCACGCCACCCCATCCTGGCGCGCCCAGGTGGGTTGTCCCCACCTGGTGGCCCCGCAGACGCCAACCCTAATACTATAATTTCATATTCGCTAAGAAAAAAAACCAGGGAGAAAGAATTATCACGATCAGCGAGACGGAGCCGCCGCCACCTCCTGTTCTTCCTCGGGAGGCCAGATCTGGAGTCCGTTTGGGGCTCCGGAGAGGGGGATCTTCGTCCTTCGTCATCACCAACCCTTCTCCATCGCCAATTCCATGATGCTCTCCACCGGGAGTGAGTAATTCATTCGTAGGCTCGCTGGTCGGTGAGGAGTTGGATGAGATTCATCATGTAATCTAGTTAGTTTTGTTAGGGCCAATCCCTAGTATCCATTATGTTCTGTTATTGATGTTGCTATGACTTTGCCATGCTTAATGGTTGTCACTTTGGGCCCGGGTGCCATGATTTCAGATCTGAACCATTCACGATATTATCATTATATTCATGTTTTAGATCTGATGTAGCAAGTTATAGTCACCTACTACGTGTTATGGCCCGGCAACCCCGGAGTGACAACAACCGGAACCACTTCCGGTGATGACCGTAGTTTGAGGAGTTCATGTATTCACCGTGTGTTAATGCTTTGTTTCGGTTCTCTATTAAAAGGAGGCCTTAATATCCCTTAGTTTCCAATATGGACCCCGCTGCCACGGGAGGGTAGGACAAAAGATGTCATGCAAGTTCTTTACATAAACACGTATGACTATTTATGGAATACATGCCTACATTATATTTATGAACTAGAGCTAGTGTTGTATCTGTTAGGGAACGTAGTAATAATTCATAAATATTCCTACGTGTCACCAAGATCAATCTAGGAGATGCTAGCAACGAGAGAGAGAGAGGGAGTGCTTCTTCATACCCTTGAAAATCGCTAAGCGGAAGCGTTACAAGAACGCGGTTGATGGAGTCGTACTCGCGGCGATTCAAATAGCGGAAGATCCAATCCAAGTGCCGAACGGACGGCACCTCCGCGTTCAACACACGTACAGCCCGGGGACGTCTCCTCCTTCTTGATCCAGCAAGGGGGGGAGAAGTTGGGGAAGAGCTCCGGCAGCACGACGGCGTGGTGGTGGAGCTTGAAGTTCTCCAGCAGGGCTTCGCCAAGCTCTACGGAGGAGGAGGACATGTTGGAGAGGTGGAGGGCTATGCCAAGGGAGAGGTGCAGCTGCCCTCCCACCCCATCACTATTTATAGGGGAAGAGGGAAGGGGGCCGACCCCCTTAGATCCCATCTAAGGAGGGGGCGGCGGCCAGGGGGGAGCTTGCCCCCCAAGTTTGGTGGGAGGCTCCCCCACCCCCTAGGGTTTCTAACCCTAGGCGCCTAGGGCCCTTGGGGGGAGCGCACCAGCCCACCAGGGGCTGGTTCCCTCCCTTGCTCAGCCCACTTGGCCCACCGGGGCAGGTGGCCCCACCCGGTGAACCCTCTGACACCTTCCAGTGGTCCCGGTACAATACTGATAACCCCGAAATTATTCCGGCAATTGAAACAAGTATTCCCATATATAATTCTTCACCTATGAACCATTCCGGAAACCCTCGTGACGTCCGAGATCTCATCCAGGACTCCGAACAACCTTCGGTAACCACATACAATTTCCCATAACAACTCTAGCGTCACCGAACCTTAAGTGTGTAGACCCTACGGGTTCGGGAACCATGCAGACATGACCGAGACATCTCTCCGGCCAATAACCAATAGCGGGATCTAGATACCCATATTGGTCCCCACATGTTCCACGATGATCTCATCGCATGAACCACGATGTCGGGGATTCAATCAACCCCGTATGCAATTCCCTTCGTCCATCGGTATGTTACTTGCCCGAGATTCGATCGTCGGTATCCCTATACCTTGTTCAATCTTGTTACCGGCAAGTCCCTTTACTCGTTATGTAACACATGATCCCGTGACTAACTCCTTAGTCACATTGAGCTGATTATGATGATGCATTACCGAGTGGGCCCAGAGATACCTCTCCGTCATACGGAGTGACAAATCCCAGTCTCGATTCGTGCCAACCCAACCGACACTTTCGGAGATACCTATAGTGCACCTTTATAGTCACCCGGTTACGTTGTGATGTTTGATACACCCAAAGCATTCCTACGGTATCGTGGGAGTTGCACAATCTCATGGTCTAAGTAAATTATACTTGACATTGAAAAAGCCTTAGCAAACGAACTACGCGATCTTGTGCTATGCTTAGGATTGGGTCTTGTCCATCACATCATTATCCTAATGATGTGATCCCGTTATCAACGACATCCAATGTCCATGGTCAGGAAACCGTAACCATCTATTGATCAACGAGCTAGTTAACTAGAGGCTCACTAGGGACATGTTGTGGTCTATGTATTCACACATGTATTACTGTTTCCAGATAATACAATTATAGCATGAATAATAGACAATTATCATGAACAAGGAAATATAATAATAACCATTTTATTATTGCCTCTAGGGCATATTTCCAACAGTCTCCCACTTGCACTAGAGTCAATAATCTAGTTACATTGTGATGAATCGAACACCCATAGAGTTCTGGTGCTGATCATGTTTTGCTCGTGGAAGATGTTTAGTCAACGGATCTGCGACATTCAGATCTGTATGTACTTTACAAATATCTATGTCTCCATCTTGAATATAACCACGAATGGAGTTGAAACGACGCTTGATGTGCTTGGTCTTCTTGTGAAACCTGGGCTCCTTGGCAATGACAATAGCTCCAGTGTTGTCACGGAAGAGAGTCATCGGGCCCGACACACTAAGAATGACTCCTAGGTCGGTGATGAACTCCTTCATCCAGACTCCTTCATGCGCTGCTTCGGAAGCAGTTATGTATTCCGCTTCACATGTAGATGCCGCCACGACGCTTTGCTTGCAACTGCACCAGCTGACTGCCCTACTATTCAAAATATACACGTATCCGGTTTGTGACTTGGATTCGTCTGGATCTGTGTCGAAGCTAGAATCAAGGTGGGTGCCAACTGTCGGGGTTATGATCCCGACAATATATACTAGGGGTGTGAATGAAGGGGGCGGAGCCTAACTACAAAGTAGGTGTAACACTCGGTGTTTAACAAGTTTGGGCCCCACTCGGAGGAGGTAACAACCCTACGTACCGCGCCTGCCGGCTTGCTTGCTTTCTGAGGATATTGTTACCGAGTATGTGTGTGCCCGGGAAGGAGTAGGAGCGCAGCTTATATAGAGTGCGCGTCAGCCTCCGGCACCTCCACGTCGTCGGGCATTAAATGATCTTAATTATGGTATTTGCAGGTGTTTTTGGCTATGACTACTACTGTTACTAGCAACAGTGGCCATGACTGTACATCAAGGCGGGCATTGGATCCCTCGACCGTTGCAGTTCCCACGTTGCCCCTTCTCTTCCCTTACCCGAGTGACGGTGGCAGTGCCGACCGAGGAGAGGTCGTTCGAGTGGAGGTGGGGCATCCGAGTGAACCTTATTTTAAGTGCATATTGACATTCCAGGGGCTCTGGGACCCTCCAGTGATAGTGTGGGACCCTAGGTGGTCACCAAATGACAGGCCCTTGACTCTACCAGTAGTAGGTGACCTCATCAGCCGCCCCATGATCACTACTAGAAACCCACATTTTACCTAGAGCCATATACCCTAGGTGAAATGCAAAAAACCATAGGGAAAGACTTCACCTAGGGCTTGCCCTAGGTAAAGAACCCTAGGTATAGTATAGTCGGTAAAGGCTTCTTTCCCTAGGGTGCATCTATCAAGCTCTAGGGAAACATTCTTTACCTAGAGCCATAAGCCCTAGGGAAAGAATTACGTATGGCTGATGTGTCCAGCGTGTAAAGGTAGTTTACCTACATCCATACTAGGCACTAGGGAAAGACGGTGGGGCCCTTTCACTACCATGATACCATACTTTCCCTACAGTAGTATCCCTACCAGTATTTGCGTTATACCGTAGGGAAATAACAACTTCATATGTGTCAAATTTCAAATGTATAATTCAAATTTGAATTCATAAATACAACAATTCAGATCATTCCAATTCAAGCCATAATATACGTCTCTTTGGATATCAATCATCACATATATACATCAAATGCCAAAACATCATCTAGCTAGCTAGAGTTTGACACAACTATCCAATCCCTTTTTTCTATGTTGTTTCGAAACAAAAAAAACTGAGACATTTTCTTCATCCGATCATCACCAAACACTTGCCAGTTTTTGAAAACATGTAGGAAAAGTTAGAAACCATAATACATTGGCACAACCTGCATTTAATCATAACATATAAAACAAAGGTTGATCAATTAATCCGTAATCTCTAACAGCTTGAAACCTACTACCTCCGTATATATGTCTATTTGGATATTTCACTACAGACTACATACGGAGTAAAATGAGTGATTTTACACTCTAAAACATGTCTATATACATCCGTATGTAGTCCGTAGTGGAATCTCTAAAAAGACTTATATTTAGGAATGGAGGGAGTATGTCATATACGACAATGGAACTTTGGCGCGAGATCGAGATCCATGACCAACAAAACA
Source organism: Secale cereale (assembly GCA_902687465.1). Classification (NCBI taxonomy): domain Eukaryota; kingdom Viridiplantae; phylum Streptophyta; class Magnoliopsida; order Poales; family Poaceae; genus Secale; species Secale cereale. Next base: position 111,771,064 of record LR738715.1, read on the forward strand.
AGATTGGTCTCCGCCATTATAGGTTTAACATGGACAAATATGTATTCATCCACAAAGACAAGTGAGGTGCAGTAGCATAGAGGGAAACAGGACCAAGTACATGTGCATGGTGCTCTGGATGTGAACAATGGAATATGCAATCAAAATAGCAAAAGGTGCAGGGAAGCCAGTAGGTGCAACAAAGGGATATACATTCATGATGCAAATAAGTTAACTAATTTCAAGTAATATCCAACCAGTCTACAAACAAGGACAGATATTGGAAGGAAAACATAAGCAGCTCAATTAGTAACAGGTATGGACATGTATCCATATATGAGTACACACAAAATATCATCTACAAAGATATAAATAGCCACACAAACTATAAATGACTTAATAAATCATGTTAGAAACAACCTGTTCCTGTCAATCCGTACTTAAATGACACAAACACAATGGAGCATTTGTTCTTGTAAACACTAAAGTTGGATGCTTGACTCTCTATTTAGCTGCAAACAAATAAAAAAATTAGTTTTGGGGAGTAATTTACTGATTAGTGATTACTTCTCACAAGACAGGAGAAATCAACATGTGTCAGCAATGGAATAGATCACGTGTTGCTTTGGTTATAGCATCTGTAAAACCCAATGAAATTCTAATAGTTTTGGGGAGTAATAGGAGAAACACAATATTTAAGACAAATGCATGGGCATGCGCATCAGTGTATAAAATTGAAAAACATGGATATCACCCCTAAAATCCAAAGTTTCAGGTTAGATTTGGATTATTATATACTTTCTAACAATTGGTCTGGATGCTAAGGATACCAATTCCCACAAATATCTATTTAATTTCTACATCCTAAATGTGTGAACCTAGTGGGATAATATAATATCTTAGCTTGCAGAGGATCCGATGCTACTATCGAATTTAGCAAAAATAAAGATGATGAAGAGCAGCTTTCAAGCATTTAGTCTACAGATCGTAGAACCCTCTGACTGAGCTAATTAAGCTAAAGGAAATAAACCATAGATAAGAATACAGAAACAATTATGAAGATAACTCAGCATATATACTAAATAGCTTCATCGATAAGAAGCTCGTAGTGCAAGACAAATACAAAATTATCCTTTAACCAACACCATTTTATACTAGCACAATGACCAACTTAGATTAGAAAAATGCAAGTGGACGTTGCATTATCTAATAAGGTATTAATATATAATGGATCTTTTTTCCATTCAAAAATAAAAGGAACGCTACTACCTGAAGGTTCTAAAATTGTACTTGCAGATGTTCTGGGATCTTAACCTTACTTTTGTATCCCTTGGAATGTATACAGTTCTAAAGAAAATCACTCTTATGTCCAAGGTTTGGAAACCTGAAAGTATTCTTCATTTATAACCATAGATTTAAATCGCGGGCGAACGGAAATCGTGGAAGGAAAATCTGCCGCGAAAGGTAACGAAGAAACAGTGCGATCTCCGGCGATCCTGGGAAGGAAACAAATCGCGGGGCAGATTTCACGCGGCGATAGCGCCGCGATAGCGCCGCGATAGCGATCTTTTCGCCCGCGATTTTATACTTTGGTTAGAACTACCCCCAAGAAAACAATGTCATCATTATATTTAGGAAGTCGACATGATGGCATTAAATAGAAGATACTCTACAAACAAACAGAAGTCATGGGAATTTTACATCCTTGCACTTAATGTCCTGAGCTCTACATGAAATAAGCAACTGCAAAAGGCTATAAAATTCTGAAGTTGTAGAGCGAGGGAGCTCTCAAACAGCTCACAACTAGTACCAAGAAAACAATGTCATCATTATATTTAGGAAGTCGACATGATGGCATTAAATAGAAGATACTCTACAAACAAACAGAAGTCATGGGAATTTTACATCCTTGCACTTAATGTCCTGAGCTCTACATGAAATAAGCAACTGCAAAAGGCTATAAAATTCCGAAGTTGTAGAGCGAGGGAGCTCTCAAACAGCTCACAGCTAGTATGTAGCTAAAAACTTGAAATGAACATCCCATATGTTTGTACTGCTTCTAATCAGTTCCTATAAATCTACACTATCGTCTGAATCCAACTATCTAGTTGAACACCTCATTTGGCAAAATAACAATCTCACGGTCAAGGCAAGGCAATGCACACACCAATTCGCATCAATGGCAACAACGATTTGTGCAGAAGTGTAACATTGTACTGAATCTGAGACCCTTATACTGGTCGTTCATCAAACAAAAATGGTAGAAGTACTAGACAAGTGCAGCATCACCTAGGCGACTGGGGCGGCATGGCCGGTGTGGAGGTGTGGAGGTGGAGGCGGGGCGGGCTCCACAAAGGTTATCTGGACGATGGTGTAGTCGTCCGAGCCGAGCGGACAACAGCGACGGCCGTTGAGCGGCGTTGCCACCGGCAGCCCGTCCACGGCCAGCACCAGCAGCCTGTCCTGCTGGCGGCACGGCCTAAATCTGTCTGTTCAACATCCCTCCCTAGAAGCTGCATCACACACAAAAAGGGGTATGCCATGAGATCTAGGTTCTAGAACACAAGATAAAGCGCTCCCTACCAAGTAGTGACGAATGGGACCGTGGATCTGGATCCGGAGCGACCGAGCGTGGGGAGCAAACAGGGGCGACAGCGGGGAGCAGGGGGCGATGAGGAAGAGCAGGGAGTCACCAGCGGTGAGGGGAGGAGGCGGGGTAGGAGGGCAGCATGGATTGGGGATCTGGATGGGGATGAGCACGGCGGGGCGGCGGTGGGGCGTGGCTCCTGGATGTTTCGGGGGAGATGAGGGAAATGTTTGGGCTTTTGGCAGCGCTTCAAGAGGGAAGAGACCTTTAAGGCCCATATTTTGCCTCCAGCCCGCCCTTTTGCGCCGCGCGCCGTTTCTCATTGTGCCATTTGACTGAAAATCATCTTCCCCTAGGGTATACTGTTCATTTGCTTTACTATCCCTTGAGCAGGTTAATAAGCTCTAGGTAAAGAACTTGGCCCTAGGTAAAATGTGGATTTCTAGTAGTGGATTCTCCCCTACAGCTGCACCGACCCCCGCGTGGTCGCTGCATCGCCCCTTCGGGTAGCGTTGTCCATGCCGCCGCCCCGCAGTCTTCCCTACGGTCGTATCAACCCGTGCAATTTCGTTGTTGCCCCTTCGGGACGCCGCGACACGCGGTCCACGATGCCACCACGAGGTCTTCTTCGTTGTTGCACCGACACACGGTCCACATCGCCGCCCTGAGGTCTTCTTCGCCGTTGCTGACGCATCACCCCTTTGGACCGTAGCGCCACGGCACGCGGTCCACTCCATTGTTCCCGCGCGTTGATGTATACATGGTATGCGCCACACCGCCTCCCCAGGCGTCGGAATGCTACCATTCGTGCTTGGTCTTCGTCACACTATTAGGTTATTTCTCGTGTACTTCGAGCACCGTCGTCGCGCTTCTACAGGTGACCGACGTGGTCCCTCACGAGCTACCTCTGGTTCTGCAGACCACAACTTCGTCCTCGTTCAACACCAGCTCATCGCCAGCGTGGCCGCCATCTTCCTTAACCACTTCATCTGCTCTGACAACAGTGGGCAATATCGGCACCTTCCACCCCACGCCAATTTGCGTCGCAACCGTCGTCCTCTCCTCCTCTGCTGGTCCCTCCGGCATGGCGTACAACTCGTGATGGCTCCTTTCTACGCATGCCCGATGCTTGCAACACAGATGCGTGCCGTCGTCCGCGACGTGCCCCCTGGCTTGGCAAACCTGGTGTGGCGCCTCATCAACACCGATTACTTCTCGTCTACGCATGCCCGGTGCTGGCATCACTGACACATGTCTTCATCCATGGCATATCCTTGGGCTTGGCGAACCCGGTGTGGTTCCTCGTCAACACCGTCTTCTTCCTGAAGCACCACCGCGCCCTTGATTACATGACGCTTCCTTGCGCCCATGGCTCCACGAGAACTACCTTGACACCGGCCATCCCCGACTCGACATCGAACACAACGCCCCTCACACGGCTACGCCAGCCTACGCTCTCGGCTACCTCGACAATGGCACAGAGGTGTCGGTGTACTAAGATAGGGGTACCTTAGTACCCCAACTTGTGCACGGGCAGTAGCAGCTTCCCGCGGCAGGGTTCACCACGTGCTCGCCAGAAACCTTTCCGGTCCTTATAAAGCCATTCAAGAACAAAGTATACAAGTCAGAAGATCAAGGCCCCGGCAAGAAGAGCTTGCCGGGAAGGCCGTACCAGGCTCAAGGTTAACATTTTATCGCAAGGCCGTGGTAAGAGGAGCTTGCCAGGAAGGCCAAGGAACGCATACCTCAAGAAATGCCTCGGCGCACCCCGCGCCCCGGCAGGACCCGGAGAGCGACAAGCTTTCGGGCCCAGCAAGATCATGGCCCCGGCAAGGTGCTTGCCGGGGGGAACTTATGCTGTGTGCCCGCGCTCCAGCTCATCTGCCCACGCGTCGTCCTGGGGCCCTTCCAGGGACGCGTGGCGGATGGTTGTGCAGCCTGGGGCACACGGTGGCAAGCCACGGTGACGAGGCTACCGCCGTGTCGAACGGAGAAGCATGGACGGACACTTTTGGGGTCGACGGCGACGGGCATTTAATGCCCTTGTCCCCCACTGTCAAAGTAGGTGAAGACCACTGTTCACGCACTATTCCCGCACTGTTACAACTACCACCAAAGTTACATTTTTGCCCTCCTCTACGTTGACACCTGTCGGTGACCCCTTGAGCTATAAAAGGAGGCCCATGCACAACGTAGAAAGGGTTCGAATCCTAAGCAACTCTCTCGCTCGGTGTAGCTAGTACTGTAGCTCTTCAAGCTCCCGAGCTCAATACAACCAAGGCAGGAGTAGGGTTTTACGCGTCCGCGCGGCCCGAACCTGGGTAAACTGCCCGCGTGTTCTCCTCGATCCGCTCTTCGTGCTCCCTCCGCTCCCTTACCGCAACGTAGAAGGGGCTCCGGTCCCATAAGTGCTCGTGGGAGGACAGTTTCCCCCGACATCTTTGGCGCGCCGGGTAGGGGGCGTCGAGGTTGTGCGAACCTGATCCGGCGCTCACGCGGGCGCATTCTTCATCAACCTCTCCAGCTTCACCAACTTCATCAGCAACACCAACATGGCTCCAAAGAAGAAGGCTTCGGAGGTCGGAGGCCCGTCTGCTTTGTTCCACAGCCACCAGAACCAACGGTTGGTGGAGGAGACGCCGGCGGAAGGGTGGTCGCCGGCGAGGAAACTCACGGCGCTACCAAATCCAAGGATAAGACGGACGACCGGGCAAACTCCAAAGCCTCGGTGTCCGTAGACGCACCACGTCCCTCTCAGCAGACGACAGGCCAGCAGCGCCGTGGTACAGGAGGTACCATTCGCTTGCTGGGGCAAGGACAAACCGGAGGCTCGCGGGATGCTCAAGGCCATCGTCCTGGCACGAGCAAGGCACGGTCGCCGGGGCGAGAGACTGCTCCTTCTAACCCTGTTAGAAGTCCGAGCATATCTCGCTCCTCGCACCGCTCGCCGCCGCTCCCCTCCTCTCCAGCAGAGGCTCTAGCAAGAGCGCAACTGCTCCTTGATTTCCCTCCAGCGGCAGACAAGGCCGAAGACTGGAGGGCGACGATCCAAAGCCTCATCGCCTTCGCCAACAACGACACGCCGCAGCAGCCGGCGACGTCACGGCCACGGCAAGTCGATCAGACGAAGGCCGATGGCGACAAGACCGCCGGGGGTGCAACTACCGTGCACTCCCCGCCGCGGAAGCAGAAGACGCCACCCCGCCAGATTAACGTCGACGACGACTCTACGGCGTCGTCGGATCCGCGGGCTCGTCGGGACCAGCGCCAAGTCCTCGACGACTGGCGGCAAGAAGACGCTCAGACGCGCATTGAGCGCCGACGAGAAGCCCGGCGACAATCAGATCAGCGCGCTGGGACCGCTGTCGACACGTATGCGCCCGGTGAGCCAGGCGACTTGCCGTACGCGGCAGGTTGCCCTGTGTTCACCCGTGAGCTGCGGCGAGTCCAGTGGCCCAGCATGAAAAACTTCAAGCCCGACGTACCCGAGAAGTACGACGGCAAGATGCACCCCTCGGAGTTCCTCAGCATCTACACCATCGCGGTGCAGGCTGCCGGGGGGCGCGACGAGAAGATACTCGCCAACTACTTCCCGCTAGTGCTTAAGCCAAACGTCCGTTCTTGGCTTATGCACTTGCCGGAGGGCTCCATTTCTTCGTGGGCAGATCTGTGCCACCAGTTTGTTGGCGCCTTCACGGGCGGCCACAAACCCCACGGCCAGGAGAGCGATCTCCACATCTTGGCCCAGAAGGAAGGAGAATCCCTGCGCAAGTACATCCAGAGGTTCAGCCGCGTGTAGCACAACATTCCCGACGTCCACCCTGCCGCGGTTATTAGCGCGTTCCACCAGAACGTGCGTAACCGCCGCATGAGGGAGGAGATGGCCATGACTAAGATACGGGATGTCAGCGAGCTCTACGCTCTGGCTGACAGGTGCGCGCTCGCCGAAGAAGGGAGGAGACTCCCCGGAGAGGATGCTGGCGCAGGAGGAAGCGACAGTGAGGATGCCGCCCCGGCAAAGAAGAGCCGTCGGCGGAACAACAGAAGGAAGAAGAGCAAGGAAGTGCTAGTCGTCGAGCAGTCCGGCAAGGAGGCTCCCGCCAAGAAGGCACAGGCTGGCGGTTCTGGCAAGGAGCCTGCCCCTGTGGCGGCAGCCGACAAGCAGGACGGCTCCGACAAGCAATACTGCAAGATACACCGCACCAAGGGCCACGACCTTTCGAACTGCAAACGGGTCGAGTACCTCGTAGAACAGCAGAAGGCTGAATACGAGCGTCGCGACAAGGAGAAGGCTCAAGGTGGCGGGGGAGAGCCCAGCAAGAAGCGGCCATTCAATGGCCGGGGAGGACGCCGCGGCAAGGCCAAGCAGCGGCAAGGTGATCGACCTCCCCGGAGCCGCGACAAGGATGAGGAAGAAGACGACGACGACGATATGGAGGAAGGAGATAACAGCGAGCAGGAGTTCCAGAAGGCCACAGAAGTCCTGTGTGTCGACGGGGGCGCCTCTCTGCACACTTCCCACCGCCAACTCAAGCAGTGGGTGCGGGAAGTAAACGCAGCTGAGCCGCCCGTTGAGTCATGCAGGCTGCTGAAGTGGTCCAGCACGCCCATCATTTTTGATCTTGAGGATCACCCTGACCGCACAACAGCAGTCGGGTGCTTGCCGATGTTGGTCTCACCAACTATCCGCAACCTCAAGGTCACCAAAATGTTGGTTGACGGTGGGGCCGGCCTGAACTTGATCTCCTCAGCTGTGATCAAGAAACTCCAGATCCCAGACGGCGAGCTCGAAGAAACCGGGTCGTTCCAAGGAATAAACCGGGAAGGAGCAAGCCGAAGGGCAAGATTACTCTGCCTGTGACCTTTGGCGGGGAGCTCAATTTCAGGACGGAAAGGATAACCTTCGATGTTGCCGATATCCCATTGCCATACAATGGGATACTTGGACGTCCTGCCCTCGCAAAGTTCATGGCAGCTTTCCACTATGCCTACAATGTACTCAAGATGCCGGGGCCGATAAGCGTCATCTCTGTCCATGGCGACAAGAAGGACGCGCTTATCTGCGCCGACAAGATATACCGGGATGCAGCAGCCGCGGCGGTGAGCAACACACTTGCCGCTGAAGCTCCCGGGGGGAAGAAGACCAAGACCAAGTCCAGCAAGTGCTCTGGGGCCCACTCCGGCAAACGCACCTCTTCGGAGTGCTGCGCTGCCGTCGAGGACGCACCATCGAGCTCCACCGGCAAGTGCAAGAAGGGGATGGCCGCTCCACCGGCAACCAAGAAGGTGTCCGCCAAGGAGGACGGCACTGGTGGTACCTTCACCATCAGTGCTACGCTCGACAACAAATAGGAAAACGCGCTCGTTGCCTTCCTGCGGGCGAATGTCGATGTGTTTGCGTGGCAACCATCTGACATCCCCGGTGTTCCCAGGAAGGTGATTGAGCACAAGCTTGCTGTTTGTCCTCATGCGCGGCCCGTCAAGCAGAAGGTCAGGAAGCAAGCCGTGGAGCGCCAAGAATTCATCGCCGAAGAGATAAAGAAGTTGGAAGCAGCAGGCCTAGTTATAGGCGTGATCCATCCTACGTGGTTGGCCAATCCAGTTGTCGTACGCAAGGCCAATGGGAAGTGGAGACTTTGTATAGACTTCACTGATGTGAATAAAGCATGTCCCAAGGATCCATTTCCCTTGCCGCGCATTGACCAGATTGTTGACTCCACTGCTGGATGTGAGCTGCTTTCCTTCCTTGATGCATACTCAGGTTACCACCAGATTTTCATGGCCAAGGAAGACGAAGAGAAGACTGCATTCATTACTCCATGCGGCACATATTGCTTCATACGCATGCCCTTTGGATTGAAGAATGCAGGCTCGACATTTGCAAGGGTGGTGCACACTGCTTTTGAGCCACAGATCCACAGAAATGTAGAGGCTTATATGGATGATATAGTGGTCAAGAGCAAGAGCAAAGATACCCTGATACAAGATCTGGAAGAGACTTTTGAGAATCTGCGCAAGATACAGCTCAAGTTGAACCCCGAGAAGTGCGTCTTCGGAGTCCCCTCCGGCAAGCTTCTCGGGTTCTTTGTGTCCCAGAGGGGGATTGAAGCCAATCCCGACAAGATCAAAGCCATCGAGCAGATTGAAGCCCCGAAGCGCGTCAAGGACGTAAGGAGACTTGCTGGTTGTGTGGCTGCCCTCAGTAGGTTCATTTCAAAGTCTGCAGAACGCGTCCTGCCTTTCTTCAAAATTTTGAAGAAGGCAGGTCCCATGAAATGGACTCCGAAAGCGGAGGCAGCGCTGCAAGACTTGAAAGGATACCTGTCCTCCACTCCAATACTTGTCGCACCTAGGCCACAAGAAAAGTTGTTGCTATACTTAGCAGCAACCAATCAAGTGGTTAGTGCTGCGTTGGTAGCGGAGAGGGAGGCGGATGAGGAATCTGCACCACCGGCAAGTGAGTCCAGCGACAAGCAGGGGGCTTCCCCGACAAGCTCTGGCCCCGACAAGGACAAGTCTGCGCAGAAGCAAGGAGAAGTGCGAAAGAAGACGGTGCAGCGCCTAGTGTATTTTGTAAGTTCCCTCTTGCAGGGGGCTAGATCAAGATACTCTGGGGTGCAGAAGTTGCTTTTCGGCCTCCTCATGGCCTCGAGAAAGCTGCGCCACTACTTCCAAGCACACGAGATAACAGTGGTCACTCGCTTTCCGTTGAAGAGGATATTGCAGAATCCAGAAGCAACAGGCAGGATCGTCGAGTGGGCACTGGAGCTGTCGAGCTTTGGTCTCAAGTTCGAGAGTACTTCAACTATACAGAGCAGAGCTTTGGCAGAATTCATAGCTGAATGGACCCCAACGCCGGATGAAGAAATTCCAGAGACAAGCGTCCCCGTGCAAGAAGCAAGCAGTGAATGGGTAATGTACTTTGATGGTGCCTTCTCGCTGCAAGGCGCCGGTGCCGGCGTGGTACTCATAGCGCCCACCGGAGAGCACCTCAAGTACGTTGTCCAGATGCACTTTCCCAAGGAGCAAGCAACAAACAATACTGCTGAGTATGAAGGTTTGCTTGCCGGCCTCAGAATTGCGGCCGAACTTGGGATCAAGAAGTTGATTGTGCGGGGAGATTCTCAATTGGTGGTCCGACAAGTGAACAAGAGTTACCAGAGCCCTTTGATGGAAGCTTATGTTGATGAAGTGAGGAAGCTTGAAGAACACTTTGAAGGTCTGCAAATGGAGCACGTTCCAAGAGCTCAGAATGATATTGCAGATGGCCTTTCAAAGTGTGCTACGATGAAGTTACCTGTGGAACCAGGGACCTTCCTGCTCAAGCTAACTCAACCATCCGTTACACCATCAATTGGGCAAAGTAAGAAGAGAAAGTTGGTCTCCGGCGACTACTTGCCAGCAGATCTTCCCGAAGCCGCCGCCAAGGTCCCCAGGATCAGCAGCCAAGATGCTGAGGAACAGTTTGCTCCTGCAGATCCAAGGGTCCATACAGTTGAAGCAAACGTTCCCGACAAGCCTTGCCCCGGCAGGCTTGCCGGGGGACCATCAGCTCCGGCGGAGCCGCAGGTTCTTGTCGTAGAAGCTGAGGTTCCCGCAGCAGCCCTCATGCCTTTAGTCCTTGCCGTTGAGCCTCGGGCTCCAGCATGGGCGCGGCAGATCGTTCGTTTTCTGCAAACTGGAGAACTTCCCGACGACCCAGAAGAGATAGAGAAGATAACTAGGCAGTCAAGTATGTACCAGTTCGTTGATAATGAACTGTACAGAAGAAGACTCAATGGTGTCAGGTTGAAGTGCATTTCCAGAGAAGATGGACAGAAGCTGTTGGCAGAGATACATGGAGGCATATGTGGCCACCACATTGGCGCAAGGGCACTTGCCGGGAAGGCGTTCCGGCAAGGGTTCTTCTGGCCAGAAGCCCTCCAAGATGCAACTGCACAAGTAACCAAGTGTGAAGCGTGCCAGTTCCATGCCAAGCAAATTCACCAGCCAGCTCAAGCTCTCCAGACGATCCCTTTGTCCTGGCCCTTCTCAGTCTGGGGGCTCGATATCCTCGGCCCCTTTCCCCGTGCTGTCGGGGGCTTTGAGTACTTGTACGTTGCGATTGACAAGTTCACAAAGTGGCCAGAAGTGGAACCGGTGAGAAAGGTGACAGCACAGTCAGCGGTCAGGTTCTTCAGGTCAATTGTTTGCCGTTTCGGGATCCCTAACAGGATCATCACCGACAACGGCACACAATTTACAAGTCGCACCTTCATGCAGTACGTCCAAGACCTTGGCGCCAAGGTCTGCTTTGCTTCTGTTGCTCACCCGAAGAGCAATGGTCAAGCGGAGAGGGCCAATGCTGAAGTGCTGCGCGGACTCAAGACAAGAACCTTCGACAGGCTGCGCAAGTGCGGAAGAAACTGGATAGAGGAGTTGCCGGCGGCTCTTTGGTCAATCAGGACGACACCAAGTCGAGCCACCGGACAGACACCCTTTGCTCTTGTCTATGGAGCAGAGGCAGTTCTCCCCACGGAACTCGTATACGGATCTCCTCGAGTACTCGCTTATGATGAGCTCGAGAAAGAGCAACTGCGTCAAGATGATGCATTGCTCCTTGAGGAGGAACGTCTCCAGGCTGCTGTACGAGCTGCTCGATACTAGCAAGCCTTGCGTCGCTATCATAGCCGCAAGGTCAAGTCCAGGAGTCTCGAGGAAGGCGACCTTGTTCTTCGGCGTGTTCAGTCCGCCAAGAATTCCAACAAGTTGACGCCGAAGTGGGAAGGCCCTTATCGGGTGAGACAAGTCACAAGGCCCGGCGCTGTCCGCCTTGAGACCGAAGAAGGCTTACCGGTGAGCAACTCCTGGAACATAGAGCATCTTCGCAAGTTTCACCCATAAGGCGCGGTTGCCGTGATCCGCTCCGGCAACCACCTTTTGTACAAGTCTTGCCGCTGTCGCATGTAAACCTTTGTACAAAGCCGGGCGCAAATCCCGTGCATTAGTAAAGTTTTTGTGCTTCGCTCTATTTGCCATTTCCATGCTTTTCTCTGTTATTTGCATGCATTATTTGGCACCTTGTGCAATGCACACCCCCGGTAAGCACTAGCACGCCATAAGGCCACATACTTGTTTTCCTCCTCTTTTTCTTTCCTCTTAAGCAGAAGGAGACTTCCTCGCGCACAAGTTTGCCG
>LR738715.1:111790832-111826160 GCA_902687465.1 Secale cereale
CCCCCCCACTCTTATACTCCCTCCGTCCCAAAATTCTTGTCTTCGATTTGTCTAAATACGGATGTATGAAGTCACGTTTTAGTGTTAGATACTTTCCTATCTAGACAAATCTAAGACAAGAATTTTAGGACGGATGGAGTATTAGTTTACGGATGGAGTACTCTACTCGATTTGTGTTGCTACTGCCGATACTTAGAGAGTTAGTATAATTTTTTTGTGTTGATGTGTTCCGTATTGGCACATTTGTTAGACTGTGTATTTTGTGTATTGACATGTTTGCTGAATTATGTATCCTTTATATGTGTTGCCACTATATAATTATTTTTCTCGAAGTATGCAACCTTAAATTCTGTCTGCTGAAATCTTGTGTATATGTTGCAGGGTAAAAAGAGGAAGGACACAATCTGCATTGTTCTTGCTGATGACACATGTGAGGAGCCGAAGGTCAGAATGAACAAAACCGTCAGGAAGAACTTGAGAGTGAGACTTGGTGACGTGGTGTCTGTTCACCAATGCCCCGATGTGAAATACGGGAAGCGGGTGCACATACTTCCTATTGATGACACAGTTGAAGGGATTACAGGAAACTTGTTTGACGCCTTCTTGAAACGTGAGACCTCATCACTGCAATTCTTTTGTAAAGCTTTTTTACAGAAATTTCTGCTCTTTTTGTGATGACTCACAAGTCAGTTAAACTCCTGTTTTTTTTTGCCTAGCATTGCCATAAGTTATTCAAGTGAAACTATTTACAACTTCGTTTAGGAGTGGAGAGATAATTTGGTGGACACTCACATAACTTCCTTAGTTTTTTATACTAATAACTACTAATTTTCCAAGTCTATCCACTGAACTATTATCACGATACATTATTTCACTGTACCTTATGCCACACTTAAATTAGATTGCTGCTAAACCTATATAAGAATCCTTGGTATGGCTTTGTTTTGTTTAGATGATCTACTGTCTACAATCTGCTTTATTTACTTAGTTGCATCCAAGAACCTTTCACTAATATTGTCTTTGTCTTGTGCTTTTCAGCATACTTTCTTGAAGCTTACCGTCCTTTGAGAAAGGGAGACCTTTTCCTTGTGAGAGGTGGAATGAGAAGTGTGGAGTTCAAGGTTATAGAGACTGACCCGGCAGAGTATTGCATTGTTGCACCCGACACTGAGATCTTCTGTGATGGTGAGCCTGTTAAGAGGGAGGATGAGGAGAGGCTTGACGATGTTGGCTACGATGATGTTGGTGGAGTCAGGAAGCAAATGGCCCAGATCAGAGAACTGGTTGAACTCCCACTGCGTCATCCTCAACTTTTCAAGTCCATCGGCGTGAAGCCTCCAAAGGGCATATTGCTGTTTGGACCACCTGGCTCTGGCAAGACCCTTATTGCGAGGGCTGTTGCCAATGAGACGGGTGCATTCTTCTTTCTGATTAATGGTCCAGAAATTATGTCCAAGTTAGCAGGAGAAAGTGAGAGCAATCTCAGGAAGGCATTTGAAGAAGCAGAGAAGAATGCACCATCAATCATCTTCATTGATGAGATTGATTCAATAGCTCCAAAGAGAGAGAAGACCAATGGAGAAGTTGAAAGGCGTATTGTGTCTCAGCTGTTGACTCTTATGGATGGGCTTAAGTCCCGTGCGCATGTTATTGTTATGGGTGCTACAAACCGCCCAAACAGTATTGATCCTGCTCTCAGAAGATTTGGTAGGTTTGATCGTGAGATTGACATTGGAGTCCCTGATGAAGTTGGGCGCCTAGAAGTTCTCAGGATTCACACCAAAAACATGAAGTTAGCTGAAGATGTGAGTTTTCTTAGCTATAGATCTTTCGACTTGTGATTTTCTTGTTTGATCGAACCAGTTCTTCATTGTGCTTTCTAATTGTATTGCAGGTTGAGCTGGAACACATTTCACGAGACACCCATGGGTATGTTGGTGCTGATCTTGCTGCTCTTTGTACTGAGGCTGCTCTTCAGTGCATTCGTGAGAAGATGGATATTATAGATCTTGAGGATGAGACCATAGATGCGGAGATACTGAATTCTATGGCTGTGACAAACGACCATTTCAAGACTGCACTGACGACAAGCAACCCATCCGCTCTCCGTGAAACTGTGAGTACTTGGCCCTTTGTCCTAGGTTTATTTTATATGTATATATGGTTGTTTGAACATGTTTTGGAGGTCTTACCTTCTATTTATCGTAAATCAGGTTGTCGAAGTTCCCAATGTCTCTTGGGAAGATATTGGTGGTCTGGAGAATGTCAAGCGGGAGTTGCAGGAGGTATATTACTGTTCTTGTTTATCAAATATTCTTAAATTTGCTGTGTTCTAGCTGTAACATGTGTTAACATATATGAAATTGTTGCAGACTGTCCAATACCCTGTGGAACATCCAGAGAAATTCGAGAAGTTTGGCATGTCTCCTTCCAAAGGTGTTCTGTTCTATGGCCCTCCTGGCTGTGGTAAAACCTTGTTGGCCAAGGCAATTGCAAATGAGTGCCAGGCTAACTTCATCAGTATCAAGGGACCTGAGCTGCTTACCATGTGGTTTGGTGAGAGTGAGGCTAATGTGCGTGAGATCTTTGACAAGGCTAGGGGCTCAGCACCATGTGTCCTCTTCTTTGATGAGCTTGACTCTATTGCTACCCAGGTCAGCCTCTCTCTACCTCCATGTTAGTATGTTTCACTGTTGTATTTCTTAATAGCTGATAACTCTTAACCATGATATTACAGAGAGGAAGCAGTGTTGGGGATGCTGGAGGTGCAGCTGATAGAGTGCTGAACCAGCTGCTGACTGAGATGGATGGCATGAACGCCAAGAAAACTGTCTTCATCATTGGTGCTACCAACAGGCCAGACATCATAGACCCTGCCCTGCTTAGGCCAGGACGTCTTGATCAACTTATCTACATCCCTCTCCCCGATGTCGAGTCTAGGCACCAGATCTTCAAAGCTTGCCTCAGGAAGTCTCCTTTGGCCAAGGATATTGATCTGAGTGCTCTCGCCAAGTACACCCAAGGGTTCAGTGGTGCTGATATCACCGAAATTTGCCAGCGTGCTTGCAAGTACGCCATCAGGGAGAACATCGAGAAGGTACCAGCAATTTCCTTTGGATTGACCTGCAGTATTTAGTTTTCTGCCATACAAACCTCTGGTTTTGTCTTCATGTCTTCTAACGAAACTCATCTATCCATCCAGGACATTGAGAGGGAGAGGCGGAGGAAGGACAACCCAGAAGCCATGGAGGAGGATGAGGTGGACGAGGTGGCTGAGATCAGGGCTGCTCACTTCGAGGAATCGATGAAGTATGCCCGCCGGAGTGTGAGCGACGCCGACATCCGCAAGTACCAGGCCTTTGCCCAGACTCTGCAACAGTCTCGTGGATTCGGCAGTGAGTTCCGGTTCCCTGATCAGCCGGCTGCGGGCACCGCCTCTGCCGCTGCGGCTGATCCTTTTGCATCCGCTGCAGCAGCAGCTGAAGATGACGACTTATATAGTTAAATCCTTCCCGTTGTTGTGCCACATTAACTTACCGGTGATTTTCCTTCGTATACTGTTATGTTTTGCTCTGGTATGCAAGACACGGTCAAACTATGTACTTAAAATTATTGTTGGGATGCACTGATATTCGTTACCTGCTGGTTATTTGCAGCTGTATCTTTTCATCTTTGGTGCTTTTGCATCTGTTTATGTTGCTTTGCTTGTCCCGTGTTTTGCTCTTCAAGTCGACTTCTCAGTCTTGGCTCGCGTTGTATTCACCTTTTCTGTTAACCAGCTCTAGAGTAGGGCAGTTGTGCTCACACACTGTAGAATTGCAAATGAAGGTTAGCAGATCCACTAAAAGCCCTGTCGATATTCGGTTTTCGCCGTGCTGTCCCATGGTACATGAACGTTTTTGGTATCGTAGGGCATTGAGGGTTTGCACATATTCGGTGTGAAGTTTCGCACTCCTCTTTCTTCGTCTCCGGCAGATCTAGCTGCGGTGGTAGTGGCGGCCACATCTGTGTGCCTCTGAGCAAACGCGTCTGCCATGATGTTGAGGCCGGAAGCTCCAGTTGCTTATCTGTTGAATGAGTTTTATCCTCATTTCTAGCCCGCCCGTGTCACCAAACTAGTCTTCTTTCAAAGATCCAACAAAAGCCAATCCAACAGGCATACCGGTGGAAGAAACTCCAGCAGGGAAGCACGATCTTGTTGCTTCTTCTGTTCTTTGATCCACGCCTGTGGTTTGCATCGCGGTGACGCTCTCCAGCTCCAACGGCGCGCGTGGAGGTCGACAAAGGAGTGAAATCGTGTCTGCATGTCCTGGAGCAGCAGACGAGAAGTGCGGGCTGCTTCGATGTGCTCATCTTGCCCTACCTCAAGAGGACTTGTTGCCGCTGAGCGCTCAGAGCATCTCCAGCCGTTTGTCCACCAGAACGCCTAAAAAACGCGTCCTGGGGGCGAGCCGGCATTTTTTACGGCGTGGGGGCGAGCACGTCCCTAGCCGTCGCCCCTAGGTCGGCCCCAGGACTAACCGAATTCGCCGATTTTCGGCACAAACTCGTCGATATTCATCCAAACTGGCGCAAATTTGTCGGCATTCATTCAAATTTGTTCAAAAAGAAAAAGGAAAAAAAACACGGCCTAGCCTACGCCGTCCTTCGCCGCGCCTCGCCGCCGTCCGATTTCTACATGCCTAGGCGCTTGTAGAACTCGGTGTAGTCCCCGCCATCGTCGTCCTCGTCGCCCTGCCACCCGCCGCCGTCTCTGCTGCAACCCTGGCCAGGGTCGCCGACGCGGGATGGTCCGGCCTCCTCCTCGTCGCTGTCGAGGAAGATGACGCCGTCCTCGCGGACGGTGCGGCGTTGACGCGCCTTGAGCTCCTCGAGGGCGCGACGCTGGCGAGCCACCTGCTCGCGCACGTAGTCCTCCCTCGCCCACCTCATGGCCGTCTCGTTGTCGGCGGCCATCTCGAGGTGCTCCGGCTTCACCGGGAGCAGGGGTGGCTCCGGCTCGGTTTTCGGCCGGACGAGGCGCAGGCGACCGCCACGCCCCTCCTCGGGGATTGTCAGGGCGCCGCTGCGGGTGCGGCGCCCTAGCGGAGACTCCGCCGCCGTGTCCTGCGGCTCAGGCTTGACGTCGAAGGCTGTCGGTGAGCCGTCTGAGGAGGAGGTCGTCGCGTCCGACATCCGCCGGAGCTCGGGCGATGAGAGACGCATGCCAGGCGACGCGTGGCGGGCGCGCGTGACGCTGGGCGACGTGACGGTTCACTGTGCGACATCAATGGCGGGCTGACCGGCGAGGCATCGCGGTAGGCGGGGCATCAATGGGCAGACTGACCGGCGCGGCATCGCCGCAACTTTGGCATTGATTCTCGCGGGAACCGAGGCGATGAGGACGACGAAGCGGCGCCTCGCTGACAGGGCGGATCCATCGCAGTTCGCGCCAAAAACGGCCCGTCCGGCGCCCCCAGGCGACCCAAGAGTTGGGTGCGCCGATGTCAATTTCGGCCCAAACCGACGGAAAACGGACTCCACGGGGCGCGACTTTGCCATTTTTTCGGCATCGTCGCCGAAAAAGTGGCCTGGGGGGCCTGTTGGGGGCGCGGCTGAAGATGCTCTCAGGGCCGCCTCGAAGCCGCCAACAAGGAGCGCGAGCCCGCGTGGACGCTGCCCAAGAGCACAACGGCGAACTAGGTTTTGTCTGCTCGTAATTCGTTCGGTATGTTTGTATGAACTGCTCCCTCCGTCTCAAAATAAGAGTGTCTCAACCTTCCGCAAAATTGCCACTCAGGTCGTTGGCTCCTTAATTACCATGCTATTTCTTTTCTTTTCTCATTTTTAGGCACCCGCCAAGACCAAACTGTCACTGAGGGTATGTACACGTACAGACGTACTGAATATCCGTATCTATTCTATTTATGCATCTGGTATTCTGGTATGACAGAGGAGATTCTCGTCGTCCTTAAGAGCGTCTGCCATCGTCGACCACCCGACATCGAAGCCCGCACCACCCGAGCGCCATCACCGCTCGCCCGGCCTGCCCACGCCACACGCCATAGCCTAAAGAGGATCACGATTGTAGTTTCCACAGATTCCATACGTCACATACTGCGGAGCTTCGTTGACCGACCGTGCAGCGAGAGATCAATTGCTATAATTTTTTGAAGAGCTAATTACTCGTGGAGTACATAAACTTGCACCGCATTAAAAAAATCATACAAAAACTTTAAAACCACATAAAAATGCTACACTAACTATACAAACAGAACATTTTAGAACATTTCTGTCAACTCAGCCGGACGACATCTATTTTCCCGTTACCTGTGCAAACATGGCATGTCAGTGGGCCCGCCCTTGCATAATGGCGTCTATTTTCTGACGATCGGGTCGTCACTGGCACCACCAGCTTGCCGACAAGATTGCATAATGCCGAGGAGAGGACACGAAGCACCGGTGGCTGCACTCGCGACCAGCTACGAGAACCTCGAGTCGTCGCCGGCAGCAGCAGAACCTCCAGGGTCTTGAACACGTCGAAGGTAGACACCAGGACGCGGGGCGTCCTAAGTCCCCGGTTGGGAACGCACAAATCCTGGATCACCCTCCTTGTGGCGTGGTTAGGGACGATCTCCTCCAACCATAGCGGCCGTCGTCCAGCGCAGGCTGCTGCCAAGTCCACCTCGCGAGCTGTCTGACCGCCTCGCCGCGCGAGGCACAGAGGGTGAGGGTGGAACTTCATCGAAGGTTCGAGGAAGCTCCGATGACGGTGGCAGGCGAGCACGGTGCGAGTTCCCTCCGGTCGCCCCATGATGCTAATCTTAATTAAGCATGACTATTGCTCGTCGGCCTCAGCTCAACATAACTGAATAACGAATTTGCTATTTCTCCTGAGCACACAAGGCTTCACTGTTGTACTAGTTACCAGCTCATTCTTGGGAGAAAACAAGATCGAGGTCTCTTGTTCGAATCCTCGAGCGTGTATTTTAAATTCCTTTTGTTTTCTTTCATGTGCTCACTGCCATGTGGGACCCACACAAACGGATAGCATTAGTAAGGGTGATCTCGGCATTATGCACGGGCGGACTCACTGGGGTTCCTCGTTTGCACATGTAATGGAAAAATAGACGCCGGTAGAGTTAACGGAAATATATATTAATGTTCTGTTTGTAAAGTTAGTGTACCGTTTTTATGGGTTTTTTGATTTTTTGTATGATTTCGTTAATGCGGTGCAAGTTTATGTACTTCAGGTGTAATTAACTCTCTTCTGAACAAAGGATAAGGCTTATCATAATACCGTCCAGAATCCATGCACGCGGCATCGACCAGATTGACGGCACGCAACATCTAAGCGATCTACGGCACACGGTGTCAAGGAGATTGGTGATGCAACACGCATGGTATTCTGGGCGGCCGGTGCGCGTTCGTTTCTAACATCGATTGGAATTTGGATAGTTGGTGTATATGGCATCAAGGGCGGTTTAGTCTTTTCCAATGCTTATAAATGGAAAAGAAAAAAAAATAAAAAAAAAAAGGAGGAAAGTGGCATGGTAATCAAAGAGCCAACAAGCCTAGTGGCAATTTTGCGAAGCTAACCTTGGGAGTGGCAATCTTGAGAAGCCACATATTAAAAAAAGTGGCAAATATCCAATTTTCTTCAACCTTTGGGGACGAAGGGAGTATGTTTCTGGTTTGCCTTTGTTCGTGAACCGGTGTTTGATGAACTGTCGCGTGATCTCGCTGGCCAAATTCTCGCACGAAGTAGTTTCTCGAGTTGGTTCCGCCGGATGAATCTGTGACCCGTAAAATCTTTTAGGTTTGGGATTTTAGTGCTCTTTTTTATGATTATCCCTAAACTAAACAAAACTAAAGTAAACCGGATCCAGCCCCATCACCGGCCACCTCCGTTCGCTTTTGATTCCCGCCGCCCGCCCACCCGTCCCCGCAAAGCATAATCATGCCTTGCCTAGCTAACCCGCGGGCGGCCACGCCAGCGCGGCGAAGCCGTATCCGGCAAGGAGCCGGTTGGCGCCAGGCCGAGGCCGGCTCCCCCTCCCCAACCGCCTCTGCGCCGGCTACAAAAGGCGCCCAGGCGCGCCCCTCCACCCCGCGCTCCGGCCTCCTCCCTCTCTTTCTCTTTGGAGCTTCCGTTCCGGCCGCGCCTCCGCCCTCGATCGCCTCCACGAGTCTCTCTCCGCGACTGTTCCCTTCCCCTTGTCCATCAAATCTCGATTCGTATCGAGTCGCGTTTGATTTCGCTGCTATGCTCGTCGCCCCTGCTTCCTTCCTGTGCTCGCAGGGGATTCGGCCCGTCTCGTGCGACTCCGGGGAGCGATCGATGGCGGATTCCGTCGAGCTGTTCGGTTTTGCTTCTGCGTCTGATCCCGGGTGGCCCGAGGGAGGGCCGAAGCAAGGTCAGTCTCCCGTGCTCGGTCGGATCGGTCCCTGGTAACGCCACCTGCCTGCGTTCGTCGGTGATTTCAGATTCGAATCGAATCGAACGGCTGTTTCCCGTGCGGTCGGTCTTCCGGTTCTTTGTTCCCGATCGAGCGCTCTCGTCACGAGTTCCGTCGTCGTCAGTTAACACGAGGCCCTCGTGGATTCCTCTTGTACCGGCTGATCTACGCAGAACCAAGAGGGCGAGCGCTAGTGAGGGAGAGATGATAATAGATGAAAGGGTGGAGGTTTGATTTCTGTTCATGGTTGTTTTGACTGATTGGTTACATGTCCAACGGTTATTCTGATATGATCAGATCTTCTCGGATGATCAGGCTTTCAACCTAGGCTGGAATACACGACTGCGTTTGGATAATATATCAATCCCTCCTAATTTAGTTTCTTGGTCTGCACTGTACAATTTAGTCTACCACTACAGTACAACTCTGATTTGGATATTTTGCTGGTTGTCCAGAAATTGGGATCACAGGGCCTGATGGGAGCCACTCATCTTCTTGCTGACCTGCGCGTGTTTGGATGATCACTCTCTGTTTAATTTGTTCTTCTGCACAATTCAATCAGTCCCCCAACAACGCTGATTTTCATTTGTTGCTGGCTCTCCAGAAACTGGAATTACATAGGCTTGCGGGTGGTAATATTTGGCTCGGCACGGCGTTTTCTTCTTATGGGGTTCAACTTTCTGAACCTTTTCTTGTTGAAATAATAATAACTCAGCAGACAGTAGTTTCCCCTGCCTTGTTCATTCTCAGCTCTTGCAGATTGTGTCTGGCAAGGGATCTAATTGGAACTTGTGTTGTCTACCTGACCTTCCCAGTCGAGACAGGCTTACTTTATTTTATCTTGAACTCATCGTTTAATCTAGTTTTCTTCCTAACTGAAACATTTAATTATCGAAAGGTATCACTCGATGCAGGTCCTAGTTCACCAACTCAAGACCACCAACCTGATGCTAAGTTTGCAGTTCTTCTAAATTTATCTTCTCAATTCCTTAACTTAGATAATAATACGAAGATTAATTACTAGGCAATATTTCGAATTCAGATTTAGCTGCAAAGGTGCAAGAATGAAGCTTCAAACTAGTGGCACATCCTACATCCAGAAAAAAACTTAATCTCTTAACCTCTTATTTTTCTTTAATTCAGCTACATGTTCATGTTTTTTATTTTGGTTTTTGCTTCTGCCCTCCATGTCGTTGCAGATTTGTTTTGGCCTAAGATAATGCTGGCAGTGAGTCTGAATCTGTTAAAATCGTCTGGTTTGCCATCCATCTCTTTGTGGTTTGATTAGTTATCTGTACTCTTGATCCCTGCGTTGGTCTTCCTTCCCATTGCTGTCTGATATATTTAGGAAGTTTGGGCCCACATGCAAACCTGTGCTTTGTACGTGTCATGGTGTCAGGTCAGTGTCTTGACTGTTGGTTCATTTGTGTTGGCTTCCATGGGTTGTTGCAGGACTAGATCTGCTATGTGGAGATCCTTGGGGTGCTGTATGTCTATAAGGGGATTTGAGGCAGGTCAGATTTGAATGGCTATCACTCATGTGGTCTTCTGGTTCTCATCACGAGTTCCATCATCATGAGCTAATATGAGGTGGATTCAACATTCAAGGTCATGGTAGGTTCTTATTGTAGCAGCTGATCTCGCTTTCGGTATGTGTTTGTGCTCCTTTAGATGCAGCAGAAGCAAGAAAGTAGTGGTTCTGCAGAGATGAGTCAAAAGGGTGGAGGTTTGGTTTCTGATATATAAACTGTCAGATCTTCCTGGAGGACAATGTTTTGGTGTTCAATGAAGTTTTGGATTGCTCATCAACCTGGAACTTGTGACCCGTGTTTGGATGATATCAAATTCTCGATCCCTCTGACTTTTAACTTATTCATTTGCAAAGTACAATAATTTACTCTCCAGAGGTTCTAATTTGGATTATCGTTTGGTGGATCTACAGAAATTTGGATTTGGCTTAGCGGCGTGGGGTGACTTGTCTTCTTCTTTCTGATCTGCTTTGGATGAATCGTTACTTCCTCTATTTCAATTATTTCTCATCACAGCTCACCTTTTGTCTACGACAATTCTGATTTGCATTTGTTGGTGCTTCTTCAGAAATTGGGGTTATACGGCTTAGCGGGAGCACCTATTGTCTTGGTGATCTGTGTTGGATGATCATTACCTTCTTAGAATAATTTCTTCTTCTCCAGAGTTCAATTAGTCTCCCAACAATTCTGATTGTGATCTGTTGATGGTTGTCCAGAAATTGGAATTACACGGCTTAGCGGGTGGCCCTATTTTGCCTCGGCATGGCGGTTCTATTTCTGTTCCTCGACTTTCCTGACCTTCATTATTCAATATAATTGAACTCTCCAGACATTAGTATTTTCTCTGTCCTTAGTCGGTAATTCTCAGCTCTTGCAGATACTGGCTTCGATAATTGCAGTTTGGAACCGGTGTGGTAACCCGTCATCCCTACCCCCAACCGAGACATGCTTACTTTATCTTTATTGACATCCTCGTCGTTTGATGCATGCTTTAGTTGAGCCTAGTTTTTCCTAACTTATAGAAAGGTATTTTCCTCGGTGCAGGTTGTAGTTGACGAATTCAAGTCCAACTTGGTGCTGAGTTGCAGTTCTTCTAAATCTACCATTTTCTCAACTCATCATAATCTCCCTTTGTTTTAGTCTCTCCACCGTTTGTTTTGGTTCCCCAAAATTCTGATTTAAACTATTTGGTGGCCTCCAGAAATTGGAATAATATGGCATAGAAGGCGGTCCTATTTTTCCCCAGCACGGCGGTCCCTTCTGTGGCTCAAACTTTTTCAACCTTATTAAAATCTCATGGCATTGGGTTTTCTCTGCCTTAGTTGGTAATTTGGGCTCTTGCAGATATTGACTTGGAAAGGATATACCTGCAGTTTGGAACTGGTGTTGTCATCCGTCAACCATAGCTGAACTTCCTATCCGAAACAGGCTTACTTGTTCCTGCCCATCATTTGATCCATACTTTAGCTATTTATAAGTAACATTTTCCCCTAACTGAAAATTTATAGAAAAGTCTATTGCTCGTTGCAGGTTGTAGTTGATGAACTCAAGCCCAACCTGATGATGAATCTGTTTGCAGATCTTCTAAATCTACCAGTATTATTTCAATTCATTGTAACTCACATAACCTACAAATTATCTTACTACACAATATTTTATAATACAGATTCATATGCAGAGGTGCATGAATCTAAGGATAACCTCCTCGATATAGTGTCTTTGTTTTGCAGTCAAATTTAGCTTACAACATCTCTGATATGGATTGTTCTCCAGCTATTGGACTTATGGGGACTTTCCGAAGGTGCCCTGTTTTGTTTCACCATGTTATAGGCGGTTTCTTCTGTTGACCTCAATCGTTCCTGATTTGCTTTGAACATTCTCATGGTTTTCTCTGCCCTTGGTAACTACGTGTCCTTGCAGATATTGACATGGATGAGAGAATTTAGTTTGCTATCTGGAACTGGGGTTGTTGCCTAACTGATCTGCCTAACTGATCTCTCCCAGCCAAGCAGGCTTATCCTATCCTCATGATGTTTTGATGCATTATTTAGCTGTTTTATAAGTAGCTTCGTCTCCCCAAAGCAAAAAATTCATGGGAAGGTCTCTTGGTCGTTGCAGGTCCTAATTAACTATTTAGGTCCAACCTTATGCGGAGTTATCTGTTTGAAGATCTTCTAAACCCTACACCTTTCCAGTTCATTGCAATTTGTTCAACATATAAATTATCTTATGGAGACAATTTGAACATTCAGATTGATTTGGTGGATGTATGAGATTCGAAGGTTGCTCTGGGGCTTCAGTCTAGATGGCACATCCTACAACCGAAAAAATTCAGTGCTCTCTACAACTGGAAAATTATCTTATGCTGAGTTATCTCCTGAAGAAACTTTTGTTGTCTTTGGTGCCTTTTGCTTGTAGCATTGATTGTTGTTTTTCCTCCTGCCTTCGTCGCAGATCAAGCCATGCTGGTAGCCATTCAAAATATGTCACTTTTTTGGTTTCTGATCGTCTCTGTGGTTTACTTTGTTGTCTGTACTCCCCATCCATGTTTCTGTTGGTCTGGTGGGCTTGTTCTTTGCAGTATATGTTGGAATTGGCGGGTGTGCCCTGTAGAGTCATCCCAGTGTCTGGTCTGCTCTCGATGCAAAAATTAGCTTTGTTCCTCTCTTCTCCAGTCTCCAATGGCTAATCAATGATTCTGTCTGTCACGTAAGACAAGGTGAATTTTATCTCATTTATGTATGCGCCTTTGTTCCTTTAGATACAAGACAGTGGAGATCATATTGAAGGGTAATGGTTTGAGGGATGCATGGTTCTTCTTTAGCTCTTCGGATGATATCTTAAGTTTGGGTCCGGAATTGTTGGTCATGCATGTCTTGAGGCGTGACTGGACTGTTTGGATATATTCTCCTCCCATTTGATTCTCCATGTGAGCAGTCTGGTTTCTATTCTGAGTATTATTTGGGCTTTTGGTTGTTCTCCAGCATTTGAGCGCAGGACTACTTTTTGGTTCAATAATTGGAATGGTGCAGAGCTCTAGGAGATTCTTCGTGATTCGATCTTGTCAAACTTCTCTCTGTTAACTTTTAGCATTGCAAACATTGTTCTTGTTGTCAGTAACTCTTAGTTCTATGCAGATTTATTGCCATATACTAAAACAATGGAGAGTTGAAGCTTCTGAACTGGAAGCTTGAACAAATAGTTTGCCCTGAACACTCTACTCCTGATGTCTTAGACTACTGTCATCTCAACTAATTATGATTCCGTTTTGGTGGTACGGAATTGATTTTCAGAAAATGATTGTTCTTCTTATTGTTGCTTCTCCAGTGGGATCTGGATTACATATCTTCCACTCTATGCATCTCTCGGTTTGCTGGGGAACTTCCTAATTTGATGATTCCTGCTTATTGTGTACTTTCAACTCCGGTAGCTCATATTCCTGGATTAAAGACAAAAAGCGTTCACACATCTTACCGTCTTCTAATGTTTAATTTGATCTGGTTTATGGGATCTTCAACTACATATTTCTGGGAACTCCCTAATTTCAATTTCCTTGGCAACTAGCAAAAGAACTAATTTGGCTATAATGGGATTATATATATATTCTTACTTTCAAGATTAAAGGTTTGTGCCCCTATGTTCGTGCAGGTTCTGGAATTTATAGCTTTTTTTGTTTGTGCCCCTATGTCTGTCTTATGATCTTGTAGATATTTGTTGCCTTTGGTTGGTGTGTCTTGTATGCTTAGCTGAAATAATTGGTTGTAATGTTTGCTAATTTTTGTGTTTTGTAGTTTTGTAGTTTAACACTGCCTTTGCCGGTCCCAAGCCCGGATGAGAAAATGTGGAGGGAACTCTGCATCTTTTGCATTAGGACTTGCATGACCTCCAAATATTTGAAATTGAGTAACAGTGAATGAAGTGAGTAGAAGTTACAGTCCTTACACTGGCATAATCGAATAGTGAATGGTCGTTACAATGTGGTAGCATATACAGTATGATTCAAGCTTTGAAATGCATCCTTTCTATGGTCAGTGTTGGAACTGACTGTCCTCCAGGAACTTCTGAAGCTGTACTAGGTCGGTGTTTTTCATACGACCCCAAAGGAAAGTGAGTGCATAGATTTGCATGAAAGGCCTCATGTACAACGATTCTTCATAAAGATGTACTGTAGTTCTGTTTTTCTCTATGGTAACCTGCAATTTGCTGGACAAGAAATACTTACTAGGGTAATGGAAGCTAGACCTGTAGGCTGCAGTGGCTGATCCTGATACTGCACTTGCAAAAGTGCGAGTTGCTTCTGTCAAAAACAGTGATATACGCCGACCTCAACAAAAGAAGGCAGTGCTTCTGTCAAATAGTGCGAGTGCTTGTGTGAGGCCGGGAGGGTATTCTTCGAGTGTAATTGATGTTTACTAGGTTATCAGAGGAAATAATAATTTGTAAAAGCAAGAACAACATCCATATGTGGTTCTACTTGGTTGTTTTTGCCTGAGTTCAGGAGGAGTTGGGAAGTTGTATTCTGTCGAACGACGGGGGGTGCTTGGAAGAGTTTGGTTGGGCTCAAAGATGAAAGCCTCTAAATAGGAGCTTTTTGGCCTATAAGCCTCCGACGAGCGAGGGACGATGACGGCGACGCGTCTTCGGCTCCGAGCACTCACAGCTCAAAGGCTGATGCTGTGAAGAATGGTCATACTACACTTTTTTTTTAATAACGTGGCAATAAAATCTCAACCCTTTGTACTTTAAAAAAATATTTTAATCTTTTTGAAAAATATTTTAAAAATCAGGATAATAAGTTTTCTTTCTTTTCACATCGGAACTAAGGTTGTCCATAAGTTTCTTCTAGCACATAGGATAACACCATAAGAGATCGGGAGTGTAAGATTTCTTATTTACGAATAACCAAAGATGCACGTAAGTACGGCAACAAAGATAACACCTGTAACCAGGAAAAAAACCTGTTCATTAAATTCTCTTGCTATTCCCAAGTGTTGCTACCAAATAATAGGGCATACAAACTCTGTAAACGACTGCTCATCTGTTTCTAGCTTGTAGATTCTGATCATGGTCTTGTCCCCCTTTTCTTCCTCCCAGACTCGGCTCACCTAATGGCATGCCTTTGACTTTCCACAAACATGCATTTGAAAATGGTGGTGAAGCTGTGAGTCTGAGTTCTTCGTCTTTGGTCCCACTCTGTCATGGGATCTACCGATCTAGTGAGTTTGCTCGTCAACACAAAAAATAGTGTGAACAGAGATTTCTATTAATTTCAAATAGGTCAAGATAGAACATAGCTCAAATTCATTTTAATGTTATGGCAACATGTTCACCATTATGAAAATGTCATGAACATATTTTAAAAATATCATGGACATTTTTCGTGAATGTATGAACAATTTTTTAAATTTGTGAACAAAAATCACATTTTCTTGAACATTTTCAATGCATAGCGAACATTTTAAAAAATTAAGTAGAGTAAGTTTTAATTTTTTAAAATATAATAAAAGTAAATATGAAGAATGAAAAATAAAATAAAAACAAAACAAACGGAGCAAGCGGAAGGCCGCGACCGAAGCTTACAAGCGTCACACGCAACACTACGTTGCTGGGCCGGCCAATTACCATGTACCGGCGGCGGGCTGCAATAAGCGAGCCATTTCCTGGTTAAATTTTGTTGGTTTTCTGTTTTTTATTACCGCTTTTATTGTTTCCCTTCTTTTATTCCCATTTTTTTCATGAAAAAAGTTTGTTGAAACCTATTAAATGAAATATAGTTTCGCAAAACTAGACGCGAGCAATTTAACGGGGAAAACAATTCGTGTTTGGCCGCACTGTTTAAGAGATAAAATCTTTTGAAAAAAAACTATGAAAAAAAAAAACTCTGACAAGTGACACACATACAGTTTGCCACTTCTCAACACCATAGAAAACTATGAAGTGGCCTTTGCAAGGAGTAACCCTTTATTAATGATCTCGCTGGTTTGTGTGCTGCGAAATCATGGAATCACTCCCACCTAGGACTTTTTTCTTTTTTCTATATCCGTTTATTCAAAATGGTTTATCTCTTAAACCGTGTGTCTAAATTTTGAACCGTTTTCACGGTTAGATTCAACCCGCTGAGTTCTTCAAAATTAGATCCCATATTGATAGGTTTTGGTGATTTTTTTGCACGAAAAAAGGACAAAAAACGAACCGGGAGCACGCTTTTTTTCTTTCTGAAAGAGGCACGGTCGTGCCTCTCGCAGAAGCAAAACTGTGCCTCTCGCGAAGGTTTTTTTTTACAGAAAACATGTTTTTCTCGTTTCCGAGAGGCATGGTCGCAAAAGCACAACCGTGCCTCTGGCGAAAAAAGGAAACATGATTTTTTTTCGTTTTCGAGAGTTACGCCCGTGCTTCTTGCGAAAGCACAACCGTGTCTCGCGGAAGCAAAATCATGCCTCTCTCGGAAGGAAAAAAAAACGAGGCACGGCCGTGCCTCTCGCAGAAGGAAAAAACAAAAAACAAGTTTTTTCGTTGCCGAGAGGCACTTTGACCGGCACTCGTGGTTTCGCCGATATGACTTTCTTAAAAGAAAAAAGCTGGCCCAAAAGTTAAGGAAGACCACTGAAAAATTAAAATGTCAAAAAACCGGGAAAACCCGTTTGAAAAGCCGAAAATCCATCCGAAAAAAATAATCCAAAGAAAGCGTCTAAAACGCGACACGTGGCGGCGACTAAGAGCGCGTCAAGTGATGTGCTCTCTGGCCATCTTCAAGTGATTGTTGGGGGTCTCCCGTGCTCGCCAACTAGTTGCTCCTGCGAAATCGAGACGAAAACACAACCTCATCGTGGGCTTTGCCAAACCGCGTCCGCACTCAGCCCATGGGCATGATTCTTAGTGTCTTTTTTTTTTAAGTACTTTAATTACTCTCTGCTTTTCCTAAAAAAAAACTCTCTGCCCGTGAAACCAAAAATTACCAAGTCGGGAACACCCACGCCGATGATTCCATCTCCAAATCACACTCGCAGTCTTTACTTGCTTTTCCTCTTCCCCGAGATTGCCGGGCGAATCCACTTGTCCTGCTCGCAGGAGCAACAGGACCAGATCAGTCAATGTGGCGCACTCTGCCTGACAGGCACTCGTGCTTTGCCGACATGGCTTCAGACGCTGATGCATGTCCATCCGCCCACTCACCACTCGCCCAGTCCCATGCCCCATGACATGATTGTTAACATCAGCATGGCACGCACATGACCACCCTGCACAAGCGCGTAGAACCCGTCAAATGCCCAAGGGTTCATGCATCATGATTCATGACCACCGCCTGCCTCACCTCCACAGTCCCGATCCCATCACTCAACTGTACCAAAGGGATCCACCGTTCATTCACCGGAGTCAACGGCTACTGAGCTAAGCTACACCGTCAGTGTTGCGTCAAGATCAGCCCCATGCGATGCGATCGCGCACATCATCCCTAGCCCTAGGAGAAGTCAAGTGCAACCATGCCGCCATGGCCAACTCCCGGGTTCCAATGGATGGACACATCACGCATTCGACTTTCGGCTTTCGCCTCTGCTCGACGGGTGAGTCTTGCAGTGCAGTCGGATGGGTTCCCCCTCCGTCCCAACCATCATTAAACTAACTAATCCTCCGCATTGCATCATACCACACTCCTCCAGTTTCGCCCAATCAAACCCTCTGAAAACACCACCAACAACAAGTCAACTCACAACTGAGCTGAGCACTAGGAGCCATGAGTATTGAGTAGGATTGTGCAGGTGTCAACCCGCAGTGGCCGTCTCTGTCGTCCATTCCCGTTGGTGCCTCTACTAATAGCGCCGTGTTGACTTTGGGCCATGGGGGATTATGGGGTTGACCCGCGAATGGCTGCACTGCGTGAGGGGCACTGACGATGCCTTTTTCTGCAAACCCTGTGCGACGAGAGGAGAGGATATGCATATATAGGAAATCACGAAAGGTCAAATGCCATGATGGACCAGAGCATGAGAATGGCCAGAAAAGCAAAGCTCCGGATAGACCATGCCGATCTGTAAAGCAGCGGAGGCCAGCCAGGATCCACACATTCTGCATTAGTAGTAGTAGTTTGCAAGTAAGAAAATGCATCATCCGAACACTGATCTTGATCTTGATGTTTACTACGTACATCTTCACCACTAGCCCCAGGAGCCGTGGCTGCAAAATGACTCTTCATGGTAGGCCAATATCGAAAGCGCAACACAAGCTTACTGCATAAATGAGCTTATTCCTTCAACTGCTTTCTGATGCTACGTACAAAACAAAACCGAACACATGTTGTAACCTCTCTCATGCATCGAAGACGGAGCTAATCTGTCGTCCTCACGGCTCCATTTCTCAAGGTTCATGCACCATCCGTCCATCACCCGGATACTACAAGCCATTGTGGCATTGTTTGATTGATGGAAACCGCAGTTACACCGAGGAACATACACTGAACCAGAGGGGGAGCTAACCTAGTCTCTCTCTCTCTCTCTCTCTCCCCTACTGGGGAACTGGATTAGCATTACATTAGGCCGGATCAGAGATGTGCTCACGTGGACTCGTGGCTCCCCCCACATGATTCCTCCTGCCTTTCAAACCTCGGTGACACAGAGATCCAGATGCTTTCCCCCTCTCTGCAGCTACACATTTTTAGTGTTTACATGCTCTGCCCCAAAGTACTGAGGTTAAGTGTATGTGCCCCTCAAGAAAAATAGTTAAGTGAGTGTGTACTATGCGATAGGTGTGAAGATCAGAGCGACACGTCGGCTCTCAGATTGGTTGTTTCGTCTTGAGCTTTCAAGGGATTTGAGAGACTTTTCACGTTTTTCCTTTCCTCGATTTCAAATTGATTATAGTTCAGACTGCTTGTCAAGTAGTACCTCCTTCTTCTCTAAATCTTGAGGCTTAAGTATCACATGTCCTTACAAGTTACAAACACATCTTTGTACAAAAGGAAAGAATTGCATTCAAAATATTGACACTAAAAATAATTTAATTAACGACGCTATGGAAATGCGTATAACATCGTATGAATTTGACATTACTAGAATGTTGTATAAATTAAAATTGTTTTTTACACCACAAGAATTAAGCGTCAATGTAGAAGTGCAGGCTCTATCCAATGCAATCAATAGACCGATCTGATGGAAGAGATTAGACAATACATTTATACGTCAACACTCCTTACGTGATCCGATGGAAAAGAATAGGCAATACATTTATATGTCAACACTCCTCACGTATGGCTTCCTCAGGCCAAAATATGAATAAAAAATGAGCTACAATTTAATTGCGTCAGCTGGGTCTTGAACTCAAAACCTCTTGGCTACCAAAAGACTAGTCTGATGGAAGAGCTACCCAATACATTTATACATCAACGGCCAAGACTCTAGATGGAAAAAGATTTGTGCAAGTCTTGATTTCTGTGCAAACCGGCTTATGCAGTGTCGTCTCTGGAAGACAAATTCGTGCAACAACATCAAAACCTGTTATTTTCTATCAAGACTGGTATTTTTTTACTTCATAGTCCTAAGATTAGTTGATGTATTTAGGAACACACTTGCAACTTCCATACCACTTAATGTCTCATTCAACTTTTGAACTCATCTCATATTAAAAATTTCATCTCATTTCAGTTATTCTATTCTGAACAATAAAGAAAGTTCTGCGGTGCAAAACACATACCACCAACAATTTCAAGTATACCAAAGCGTATCTTTATTGAATCACAAACTACATGACAGGCTTAAATTTCTACATAAAACCTCCTTCCTGGCAATGCCATTCAAAAACCAAGCAGAGCAGGGGTTGATGTTACACAGGAATACTTGACCAAACCCACAATAATAACCTATCTAAGAGCCTAATGAAAGCAGAAGTAATCACTTTGAACGAGCTGCGGATCAAGCATTAATAACTTGAATCAAGAAAGGATCGCGTCCCAGTCGATCTCGAGCGATGGGTACTTGCGCAGCAGGGACTCGTCCCATGGAGCCTCCGAGAAATCAAGAAGCTGCATCTCCGGGACGACGTCGGAGCAGGAGGACACCTCGCCGTCAGCCGAGGACGAGCTCTCGGAGACGGAGCAGCCTGGCTCGCTCTTGACGTCTGGGAAAGAATTGGGAGTCAGTGTCGGCGTCGGCGCCGGCGTCCCATTGCTTTGGCTCTGCGGCAGGTGCAGGTCCTCCCCCTGGCAGATGGAGTGGAGCTTGGCGTCGATCGCGGCGTCGAGCGGCGGGCCGTGGTGCTCGCCGCCGCGCCTGAGCTCGGGGAAGTTGAGCCTGGCGGAGTCGCCGCGGAGCTGGAAGGCGGCGGCGTCGTAGGCCAGCGCGGCCTCCTCGGCGGTGTCGAAGGTGCCGAGCCAGAGGCGGGTGCGGTTGCGGGGCAGGCGGATCTCGGCGACCCACTTCCCCCAATGCCGCTGCCGCACGCCGCGGTACAGCTTGGTCGCGGGCCGCGCCGGGAGCGCGGCCACGGCCGCCACGCCGTGCCGCTTCATCGGCTGCCCCACCGCGGCCATGGCCGCGCCCGGCGCACGGCGCACGTGGTGGAGCTGCGACTGGAGCTGGAGGATTTGCGCGGGAGTGAGGTAGCTGGCGCCACGAAGCAGGCCGGCGCTCTGCTCCGCGCCGGGGCAGGGGAAGGCGAAGGAGATGGTCGGAGTCGCGCCCGGCGCCGTCGGCGGAGCGAACGCGTGTATTACCTGGTCTCTGCTCTCGACCATGTGGTACATCGCCGCGGGAAGATCGGGCCTATAGCTGCGCCAGTCCACCGTCGTCGCCATGCCCTCGTCGATCAAGAAACCCAGACGCACAGGCAGAGAGCCGGAGGAAGGAAACGCCGGCGATTTGGAGGAAGGGAAGCCGAGGAGAGCTGGTGATCAAGGACGAACTGGACGATTTGCCGAGAGAATGAGAGCTGTTGGGCAGCGGCGGAGGAGGCGCTTGATTTGGTGGGCAAGAGCAGCCATTGCCGGGCTCTTTTATAAGCAGGGTCAGGCCAATGAGGGGGTGCCCAGTGTCCGCGGTGATCTCCTACTGCCACCTGTCGGCACGCCTCCATGACCGGACGGAGTCGACGGGCAGGTGGCGGTGAGACGACGGGCACCTGGCGGCTTGGGATTGGGCGAGGGGTGGTTTTGACCTGGTAAAGTCCAGATCTAGCTGTCAATTGACTGTCGTCGAGTGACTGATCTACGCGGCAGCTTGGTTGCTACGGTCTCCGAGCACTCACGATCACTCGCGGCTCGGTGGTTTAACAGATTTTTTTACCTTCTGCAGAGGTTTTAGGGCTCTAGTAGGCTAGGTTTTGGGACTTCGCCGTCTTGGTCTCGCTGAATAAAGAAGCTTCAATTTCTTCCTCGATGAAACGATTAGCTCTATGATCGGTAATGAATTTGGGAACTAGCATGTTCAAGCAGGGATGTCATCTTTGTGGTAGACTTGTGTCCTTCGGCTCCGCCGTTGCAACGACACCTGCTCCAATGTCGATATGGAGTTTGGGAGGCTGGAAGACGGATCGTGTGCTGGTTCGTGGTTGGTGGTTGACAGATATGACTTTCTTCTCCGGCGTCTTAGTCGTGTAGGCCTGCGAGGTCTGGAGTTCGAGACTATCTTTGGGGGTGTTGCCATGGCCTGATTCTTTTAACGGTAATGGCTTCATCTTTGGCGAGCCACTTTGAAGGTCTGCAAAGCTATATATCAGTGATGTAGCAGCATTGAGCTTGGGTGATGAGGTGATCCGTCATTTTTTTCTCCTTTGGTGGTTGTTGTGGTGGTGCGAGAGGTAGCTGACAGACGTTGGTGTCAAACTCAGGGGATCCTTCTGTCTTGATTGTAATTTTATTTCTTGGCTGGTGTTTCTTTGTGCCAATACTATAATTCTGCTATGTTTTCAGTTTTGTGACGTCCACGACTATGTGGCTTGCCCTATAGTCTTTATGATATAAATAAGACACGTATTATCATGCAAAAAAACACACCTAATCCGCCTCCTATATGTTCGCAAACGTGCGTGAACAATGACTGGCCAATGCTCAACGCCCGCGCCCACAGTTGTGTACCTCATATCCGCCCCCCTTAAATCCATATTATCCATGCAGTAAGCAAACTATGCAGTTCATCAACGAAATTTCGGAACATAGAACAAATAGGCAAAATCGTTATAGTTAATTTAGACTAAAATACACTGTTTAACCATCATAGTTCAACCAGCAAAGAGACAATGATTTATACAAAAATTACTAGATATGCTAATAGAGACAGGGAGGGCCGAGGAATTCACCATTTCCTCGTCGATGTTGATCCTTTGCCCTCGCAATCACCAGAGCGGCTGTAGCCCTTCGTGCTGTCGGCGGTGGCAGAGGGTGGCGTCGAAGCCGTCGATGATATCAGACTAGGACTCGATGCCACTAGGAGCTTCTCCTCCTCATCGGGCACTGTCGGCAATCCGCATCGGCAACGGGAGGAAGATGCGGCCTCCTCCTCCGTCGCTTTCTCCCTAGCCCGCTGCCTCTAGCGCTGGGTAGTGCACGCACATCATATTTGGGCATCCGCGTCCGCAGCACCGATTCCCCTGAGGAGGAGTCGCCAAAGGCGTATGCGGGTGTTGGGCAAACGGAGTGGAGTGGGCCGAGCATGCAAAGCCGCGCGCAGCGCGGGTCGGTGCCGGTGTCCGCACGTTGATGCCGAGCAACATGGGACGAAGCAGAGCCCAATTATCGGTCGTGTCGACCTGCCAGCTACTCTTCCTCGTCCGCCTCCGCCTCGTGGGCGAGGGCATCCCAGTCGATGAGACCGTCCTCGCTGCTGGATCCGGCGTCGTCGCAGGTGCCGGTGCTCGACATTGGGAGAGAGAGGGGGAAGGGATGCGACCGAGACCGGAGCGAAGAGTGAGAGAATGAAGCTAGGGTTTGATCCGAGTTGGGATTTCTAGTATGGACGGAGTAGGATCCGTGTGGGACAGGTTGGGTCGGGCTGATGTGACGGATACATCTAGACACGTGTGTGCAGTCCCATGTACGGGCTGAATATGAGAGGTGCCGATCAGCCGTGGTTGTTTTAGAAGGCCAGCTCGGTCGGGCAAAAGTGACCGATCAATGATCGGACGATCCGTCCAACCAGTATAGGGAGTCCAACTACAGATGCTCTAATGGTGCATTTGCAGTTTTGTATTGTATGGCAATACAATATCAGGGGCAGTAATAGTAGTAGCATAGATGTAATGATACGATGGTGATTTAAGGGCCGCCCGCATATCGCTTTGATTTGACGACAATTGAGGGCGCCCCTAGTGGACTTGGCGGTGGTCATCCTTTATGAGTGATGGTACACAGAGACAATTTGTGGCGAGTTATCCTACAGTACCATTGGAAAATGTGATCAAACAATGGTCTTCTTTTTCCTTCCAGAAAGATGTTCCTTACCCTTCCAGAAACAAGGACATACGGACAGTGATACACTGGTACTGTATGTACTGTGGACGGTAGAGACACGAGAGTGCAATTTCAGCCGCGGAGCTCGGACCTATTTGTTTTAAAGATTTTTTTATAATAAAGATTTGTTTAAAGAAAATACTAATAAGAAGAAAAGGCATTGAAAGTCTATATGGGCACACAACATGATTTGTATACAGAATAAATAAAGGGCTGGGCTTGCCAGAGCTTACGCCGTATGGGTAGGACTTAAATACTCTCTTCGTTTTTTACTTACTTCACATATTAGTTTTGTTACGGGTCAAATTTTAGAAATTTTGACCAAGCTTACAAAAAAAAAACATTCGCACTACCAATTTAATACCATTAAAATCATCATACAATATTTTTTCATACCATATGTATTTTATATTGTGAAAGTTTAGATTGTTTTCGAGGAACTTGGTCAAAATTTATAAAGTTTGACTTAGTTC
Organism: Secale cereale; assembly: GCA_902687465.1. NCBI lineage: Eukaryota > Viridiplantae > Streptophyta > Magnoliopsida > Poales > Poaceae > Secale > Secale cereale. The sequence goes on from LR738715.1 coordinate 111,814,705, forward strand.
AAAATTAATATGCGCGGTAAATACAAATGAAGGAAGTAGAAATTTGATCACATATTGTTTCTTTTTTTTACGGGTAAATATTGGTTTTCATCCAGGATGGTTGGCTACAAAATAGAGGCACGACAAACAGGAAATACACAAGAACTCATGGGTGCTCCAAACCCCTATATGGATATTAAATTTTAAAAATACTAGGGAAATTAAAAAGAAACTGAAATCTCGGGATATCAAACTTGAGTGCTCAATCTACTCCCTTGTGAAGTTTTATAAAAAAAAACCAAAAAATGTATCCGTGGCAATGAAAATATAGTCCGACCTACAGTCCATCCAAACAGTTTTTTTATACATATGAATATTTTGTCTCTTTTACCGAGAATACTTTTGCTGGCATTTTTTCACAAAACTTCACACGGAGTAGATTGGGCACCCAGGTTTGATATTCCGAAATTTATGGTTTATTTAATTTAATACTCATATAGGAGGGTTCAAATCCTCTTCCTATGACAACCCAATTTTACAACAGATGTGTCTTTTTCTATAATATGTTCAAAGGTCTTATAGTCGTGCCTCTTTGATTGGATGGCTTATTTGGCTCTTCAAGACCTTTGTGCCCATAGCTTATAGTACATGTTGGGAGTTCTACAACACACAGCTGCGGAGTCAATGATGCCAATTCCAAATGATTTTGTTCAAACTTCAATATTTTAGGGGTTCGTGTAGCACATGTTTGTTTTGGTTTCTTTGTTATTCTCTGCCACTTATTCGTCGCAAGTCATTTTATCATCCATTTGGCTTTAGAAGGACACACTAGCCGGCAGTTATTTCAGTTGCGCTTCGGTGCTTCCCCTTCCCCGCGGCACATGCTTCAAATGTCGTTATACTTTTTCAATAATACCGCTTCGCTCCTAAGCGCTCAAGAAAGGCGACAGGGAAAGTGAAGACAACGGCCTCCTTCGTTCCTTCGGGCAACGTCGCTCGTCCCTGCCCACTGCATCGCCTGCTCCGGCGACTAGAGAGAGCGGGACACCAGAGTTTTGGTTCAACCGTAGATAGGACGAGCTTTGTGTGTGGGGCGCCGTCGCTTTTGACGGTGACTGCAACGCCACATCCAAGAATAATGCCTCGGCTCTAGTCTCGTCTCGACGGCATCCATGGCGGCACCGAGGAGCCGATGGGCTCAGTCTCATGTAGACCCTTTCGGTCTGCGGGTTTAGGTCTTCAGCCGATGGTTGTCGTCCCAGGCGGTGTCACCGATGTGCTTGTATTCACCTTATTTGTGATTAATGATGATACATGCGGTTAACTTAATAAAACAATACCAACACAAAATACTCTGTCATGACACATAATAATCTCAAAACATATGCAACACGCACACGACGAAACAGAAGAAAACAAACGCTCCCCGCTGAAAGTGAGCGAGACGAGAAGAAAGAGAAGCGCGAGGATAAGGTCCGGTAGGGTCGCTGTTCACGGGAACCTGCCCGCTACAGTCCGTTTACGCCGAAGCGCACCCGCAAATGGGCGACACCGATACGCACCGGACGACGAGCGACGGCCAGAGAAATAAAGGCGACCGGATCGGAAACCGGATCGCTCGTACGCCCCGATCACTGTGCGAGACGATGGGATTGGGATGGGATCCCCCTTCCCTCCGGGCAAGCGAACAGCGGCCGCGGCTGCGTCCGTGGGGAAAGCGGCTTTCGTAGTGGTCATGGGAGCTCCTGTCGCGGGGAGGCGACTTGACGCGACGGCACGCGTGGTCTGTGGCCGCTGCGAGAATTGTCGATCGCGACGGACGGAGGCGGGGGTGGGGATGGATGGAAGGAGGAGCTGTCCGCGAGCCGCAGATGGGAGGCCTGGCCTGGAACGGGGAATATCCACGTGTGCCGTTCGCGTCCGCTGGATGGGAACGCGTCGCTTGGAGCCTTTCCGTTGGAGATCTCCTAGGGTGCCTAACCACGAGATCCTGTCCTGCAATCATCTCATCTCCGTCTCCATACGTCTATGTGTCCTCCAGGAAAGAGTCTCCATGCGTCTATGTGTCCTCCAGGAAAAAAGTATCGGTCCTGGGACGGGTTGACACCCAACCGTCGCCCTCAGGTGATATCCAGGCGTCGAAGCAGGCTCATTTTTCGGCCCAATAAAGAGTGAAAAATGGCCCGATAGCGACGCGAATTGGCCCATTTTTGATATGGTTGGGCATGGATCGCCGTGAATTCTCAACACAAATAATTTTTCTATCGCATTATTCATCACAAAAAATCAATAAAAAAATATATAGTTCAACAAAAAATAGTTTAACACAAATTATATAATTCAACAAATAAAACTCATATTTCTTCACACGTCGAGCTAGGCGTCGTCTTTGATCCTCCACAGGTGCTCCACCAGATCCTCCTGCAATTGTTGATGCACCTGTGGGTCTCGGATCTCCTGACGCATGTTGAGGTAGGCACTCCAGGTTGCCGGTAGCTGGTGATCGACTTGGGCAAGAGGACCCTGCCTATAGTATGGTTCAGTGTCAAACACTGGCTCTTCCTGTTCGCTCTCAATGATCATGTTGTGCAAGATGACACATCAAGTCATGATCTCCCACATTTGGTCTTTTGACCATGTCTGAGCAGGGTACCGGACAACAGCAAATCGAGACTGGAGCACACCAAATGCCCGCTCGACATCCTTCCTGCAAGACTCCTGAATCTTGGCAAAGTGGGACTTCTTGCCTCCTGGCACAACGTTTGAGATAGTCTTCACAAATATCGACCATCTTGGATAGATGCCATCAGCTAGGTAGTACCCCTTGTTGTACTGCCGCCCGTTGACCTCGAAGTTCACCGGAGGAGAATGACCTTCGACAAGCTTGGCAAAGACAGGGGAGCACTGCAGCACGTTGATGTCATTGCGAGTTCCTGGCAAACCAAAGAAGGCATGCCAAATCCAGAGGTCCTGTGTGGCCACTGCCTCTAGTACCACACTGCAATCGCCTTTGACGCCTTTGTACATCCCCTGCCAAGCAAATGGGCAGTTCTTCCATTTCCAATGCATGCAGTCGATGCTTCCAAGCATACCAGGGAATCCACTCGCTGCATTCTGTGCTAGGATCCGAGCAGTGTCTTCCGCATTGGGTGTTCACAAGTATTGCTTTTCAAATACTGCCACCACTACCCTGCAGAACTTGTAGAAACACTCAATGGTGGTGGACTCGGCCATGCGCCCATAGTCGTCGAGTGAATCACCGGGAGCTCCGTATGCAAGCATCCTCATCGCTGTCGTGCATTTCTGGATTGAGGTGAATCCAAGTTTTCCGGTGCAATCCTTCTTGCATTTGAAGTAGCTGTCAAACTCTCGGATGGAATTCATGAGGAAAGCTTTCGGCTCATCCGATAACGGCGCCGAAATACTTTGTCGCCGTGCAGTGGAGCATCGGCGAAGTAGTCGGAGTAGAGCATGCAATAGCCTTCCAGACGATGCCGGTTCTTTGCTTTCATCCTCCCCGACGCCGAGCCACCTCGCCGCGGCTTTTCATTGCTCGCGAGCAGGTCGGCGAGGGCGGCGAGGACCATGAGATGTTCCTCTTCCTGAACGTCGGCATCGGCGTCCTCCTCCAGCAGCGCGGCGAGCACCTCCTCATCGTCCGAGTCCATTGCTGGGGTAGGCAAATCGCCGAACACCTTGCAGGCGTGCTGGACGCAGACCCGCCGGCACACTGCCCTGCGCGACCGGAACACCGGAAAAATCGCCCGGGCGGTGGCAGAGTGCCTGCCGCCGCCGAAACCTCTTCTCTTTCCCGGCGCGAAACGACCTATCTAGCGGTGGTGGGCGGCGGGCAGTGTCGGGATCGGCAATCCGACGGCCGAACGCGCGGGGAGAGGGCGGAAATGGACGGTTGATTCGCGTTTTCGCCTCACAGCATGGGCCAGACGTGCTTTCCACTTGCGTCGGAGCCCCCAAGCGACCCCCAGTGCGCCGGGTTCGGCCTGCGACCGCCGGGCAAAAAACGGGCCGAGCCGGCGGATTTTGGGGTCTTGGGGCGCGACTGGGGCATTTTTTCGGCGCCGGCGTGGAAAAAGTGGCCTGTGGGGCCTGTTGGGGGCGCGGCTGGAGATGCTCTTAGGGCATCTCCAGTCGCACCCCAGGAAGGCCTCCCCAGGCGATTTTTTCGCGCCGGCGCCGAAAAAACGGCCCAGTCGCGCCCCCAGGAGCCCGATTTTCGCCGGCCTGGGCCGAAAACAGCGTCGGCGGACCCAGGCCGAACCCGGCGCGCCGGGACGAACTATTTTGGCGCGAAAAAGCCGCGGGCCAACCGCGTCAGCGACACGGCGGCTCGTCTTCCCCCAACTGCCTCGGTTCCCGCGGGGAATCAATGGCAAGGCTGCCGTCGGTCAGCCTTGCCATTGATTCCTCACGGGCGGCGTGTCACGTGACGGCGCGCCGACGCCTCCCATCCCTCGCACGCGTACACACGGGCGCGGAGCGGCTATAAAGCCGGCGGTCTCTTAGTCGCCTGTGCACACACCAGACTCGCCCCTCGTCGCCGCCCAGCCCCTCTCTCTCCGTCTCCGTCTTCCTCTCCCGAGCGCCCCCGACAACCCCTCTCTCTCCCTCTCTACCTCCGCCGAGCCCGTCGCCATGGCAGAGCGCTTCCCCGGAGACGAGGCGGCGGCCAACGGCTTCGGCCACCGTTCGCTCCGCGAACAGGAGTCCTGGCTCCTGTTCCAGGCGAACAACCCGGCGCCGCCGGACATGCGCGCCGGGCCGACGGGGTGGCGGCTCAGCGACGGGGGAGTGCCCGTTCCCCCGTTGCCCGACGCCGTGGCGAAGCCCAAGTACTTCGCCGAGGAGGTCGAGGTCGCGCGCGCCTCCCTGACCGACGCCGAGCGCGCACTCCCCCAGTACGCCGCGGACAACCACGCGGCTTGGGCGGCGTACTTTCAGCGCCGCCAGCAGCAGCGCCTGGCGTCCACCAACGGCGCGCCGGTGGTCAGCGGCGTGAAGAACAGCGAGGGGTGCCACCTGTGGTGGGGCGTCCCCGGCCGAACGCTGGAGGGCGTGCTGACGTACCTCAATGGCGGCAACAACCCGCCGTTGACGTATCCTGCGACGGGGGCCGCCCCGTCGCAACACCGACGCGCCTGGGCGCCAAGGAGGTTCGCCTCCTCCTCGTCTTCCTCCTCTCGCTCTTCTTCTCACTCCTCCAGTACTCCGGCGCTTCTCGGCGTCAAGGCCGAGCCCGCGGCGGGGACGCTGCTCGGTCGGCGCACTCGCAGCGTCGGCATCGTCATCAGCGAGGGCGGCTGGCGCGCCTCCTCGTCGGCCCCTCCGCGCTTCGTCAAGCCAAAGACAGAGCCGGGGCTGGCGCCGGTGAAGGCGGAGTTCGACGACGACGACGCGACCCTGAAATGGGCGCGCCAGGACTCCATTGCGATGGAGAAGGCGCGCCGGGAGAAGGAGAAGGAGCGCCAGCACGCCGCCCTGCGCCGCTTCGAGGAGCGCCGGCGCGGCCGCGATGAAGGCGGGGTCGTCGTCTTATGCGACAGCGACGACGACGACGACGCGCCGCCACCAGTCCGCCATGGCGACGCTGGGCAGGGGTCCAGCAGGGACGCCCGCGTCAAGGAGGAGAAGGCCGACGACGACGATGGCGACGACGACGACGACTTCAGCCCGTTTCTTTTTTAGATTAGGTTAATGTAATGAAAATGCGCGAATTTCACCGAAATTTGTCATGTTTGGCCGAAATTTAACTTGTTTTTATCATAACTTCGCCGAACGATGCTACCTTTTTTTTGGATACGCGCCTGGGGGCGGCCCTGGGGGCCGACGGCTGGGGACCAACTCGCCCCGAGGCCCAATTTTTGCGCCGGCTCACCCCCAGGCGGTGTTTTTAGACGCCCCCTGGGAGACCAACGGCTGGAGATGCTCTTAGGGGCACGACTCCACCACCAAGGCGCCCGTCCTTATGGACACGTGCACAAAAACTTTCCGGCTATCATTGAAAGAGTGTAATCCAGCTCCAGTAGAGTAAGGTAACGGCTCGTTTCGGTGGCAATAGTGGTCATTCGGTGGTCTCACAACCTTCATGTATCCTTTCACATTTTTTTTCCAAACCCATTTCAGCAAGTTTGAAATGAACAATTTCGGTGCCTATAGTTCTGGCCCTTAGCTACAAATCCACGGCGTCGTAGCATCAGCGTCGATGACAGCTAATTAAATGGAGGCTTTCCATTGGCATCAGGCAATGCACATGATCTTAGACCAGCCTAGTAGTAGCAGGCACACAAAGCAGCCGTGACCAAGACCACCATCTCCAGCACAGAAAAAAACAAACGCGAAAAAACGAAAGCAGAAAGGAGAGGCAGGCAACACCTGCCCGCCGAGTGCCGTTGGCCCATCTCAGCATAAACACACTCTCTCAACTCATGTGTGCGAACATCAGATGAGTGGAGATAATGTTCTAAACTGGAAGTCAAAAAATACCACACATGGATGTGATAATGCTTTAATATGAACTGGTGGCTGTGATCCACGCCAGGGGCAAAGGGGCCAGCATGGCATGGATTAGTGGCCATCCGGAGGAGGCAAAAATTAAGGCCTAATGATGCATCACAGCCGAATTGGCAACATGCTAATCATGCGGAGCACGTAATCGTTAGGTCTTGATGCCCTTTCAGGAAAGAGCGTCACAAATTTGGTGATGGGTGATGACATGAGCCTCAGCAACCGCTCGGCAATAGTATAAACTAAGCCAAATAAATTAAGCAGAGGAATTTTTATTGCAGAATTGACGAAAGGATCAAGTAGAAAAAATAGGTATGACAACATAACAATAGGATTTATTATTCTGTAGATTACCTACTGACGCAGCACCACAGCAGTGTTGGCCTTGTCTTGACCCCTACACAGAGGCAGAGCGGAAAGCGACACTAAACCAACAAGGCAAGGTCACTTTTCTTTTTAATTTAATCCTGTTCATGGCAATATTCAACTTATTATATATATACTGTATATGACGTCTTGGTAGTTAAACTGAACTAACAAAACGTCATATATTTAGGAACGGAGGGAGTATATGGATTAAACATATAACTAAATGAAAGGATCATGTTTCAGGATTGGGTTTGTCAAAGCTAATAAAACTAACATGTACAAGCAAGTGTGAAAGGATAAGTCCTCTATTAGTTGCTTATTTTGATCGTTTCTCATATCTCGTCTCATAAAAAATATATCAAATCACATTCTCCTTTTTAGGGTTGAGGCTGAGGCCTGAGGGGTGTAAGATTTCCACACCCTAGCTTATAGGATAGGGCTCTATCCCAAAACCTTCAAACATGAAGCTGAAAATTCAGGGCAAGAAACTCATGGTTCTTATTAAGAAAAACATGGTAAATCAAATAATCATGAATACTAGTGTATCTTTTTTTCTCAAGAAACAAAGGAAACATGAATATCATGGCCGATTATACAAATTCTGCTCAGTGAGCCTACATCATGTAAAAATGAATATCCATTATCCGTTAGCTTCATTATGTTATAATGATAAAAGGTTGGATTCTACGACCCTATTTGCATCAACAAGACTTAAGTTATTCGTAGAGCTAGGCTAGGTCGTCCCTCAGATACGTTGAATTATTAGCTAAAGTTGTATGTAACTTATTTGGTCAGCCAAATTCATTTCACTAAAGAAACTCTGGATATACCTCATCATTCCAAAGTGTCAGGCAAGAGAAAATATCAAGATGCACAATGAATATGGTATGGAAAATGAAACAGAGATGGCTGAGTGATTGATATGTGCTTCATTTGTATACTTATAGACAGGTGATATGCTCGTCAAAGAAACAGTTGCATGCTTGCATGCTCTAATGGTGCCTATTTGAGTGTGGTTAATTACCATCCCAGAATAGAAATTCTTTGTTAAAATGCCGATGACCCATTCAATATATTTTCTACTTACAGCAACATCATCAGCTAACAAACATATAAAATTAGCTCTGATGGCTGTTGAAAGAACAGAGTAAAAACATGGGTATTGAGTTGGGCAACACATTCTGGATAGGGAAAATACATTGTTGGAGATGATCATGTAGTTGATGCTATGTTTTTGCTGCATAGCAAACAAGCTTTGATCGTACTTCCTCAAGCTCAACATCTTCCATATCATCATAACTTAACCATGAAGATAAGCAGAGGTTAACAACATCCGTACCACTATCAATTGGTGCAAAGTCATCAGAATTTGCAAGTTGTCCAAACTTAAGTATCTTCCCTAAATTGGCAGCAGATGGTTCCTCTGCAAACTTCAGTAAGATGTCTTTCATTGCACTACACCAGATAGGCCGAGCCATCTCCAAGAAGGAGGACAAAGTTGTAATAGCAAGCTTAACTGCTCCAACGTCAGTCTCGTCTTTCGTGCCTTTTCCATGAAAATCTGAACCTCCAAGCTTCAGAAGTCCATACTTCTCAGCTAATTGACTAAACCCTGCAGAGTTAATGCCAACGAATAAATCTTTGGCAAATGATAGGAGCATCTCCTTTTATTTTGAATCACCTATTTATGTAGTATACAACTGTGCAAGCGACGTACGTACCATCAACCTTCCCATCACTTCTGTAAACCTCCATAGCATGAAGACCAGCACCTTTCAAGGACCTAATGATGGCATCCGGATTCTTCAATGACCATGGGTGGGCTAATGCAGATATACCTCCAGTACGGCTAATCATCTGCACCACAGTTTCAGTAAATGGTTCACTCCCTCTGCAGAAAATACACGCACAGTTGTTCACTAAGCATTTTCCTCAGCATGAAATGCTCAATGGAATGAAGTATTACTACTTACGTGGCATATGCAGGGCCATCATCACTAAGATACTTATTAAACGCTTGCCTGACATTATCTACATAACCTGCTTCAACCAAAGCCCTTGCAATATGGAGTCGACCAGGTGCCACTCCCTCACCAGCAATCTTTGTTACATGCTCCCACTTTATTGGTACCTTCAAACTGTTTAGCTTTGCCAGCATATTCTTTGCGCGTTGGTATCGCCCGTCTCTAATGTTCAAGAGCATGCTGTCCAACTCATCAAACCTTGATGGGCCACACATACCATAGTATGCAAGAATATGAACAGGTTCACCAGCACCAGGAATTTCCCTTTTAGACAATAGTTTCAGGGGAAGTTAAGGCCTAAAGGGCAAAAGGCAACATATGTACAGTGAATGACAAAAAATAGTTGCCAATGTGTCGTTATTTTGACAGAAATCACTTATACCATGTCAGACAATATGTTTTGACTTTTGATCAATGATCATCAGTAATATAAATATGACAAATATATGAAAGGAGCAAGGTGTTCCTAAAAGGATCATTTAAGAGGTGATAAATTTTGATCTATACAAACAACAATTCTTGGGATCAGCATTCTGTCCAGATAAAACAGCAAACGGCTGCTAATAAAAACTGATTTAACTCATATATTTCACTTTGAATGATACCTTTTTATGCAATAAACGCACCAGCTCATGAGCCAATCTATCAATTTCAGGCTCTAGATTTATGGCTTCGCTGAGCGACAGATAACACAAATAAACCCTCCCATACAGAAACAAGGTAGCTACAACTTTGGACAATCATAGTTCTAACCGACGAGGGTACTTGTGCAATTGCTGACTGATTTGTTGCACTATAATATTTTCTCTAAAAAATTGCACTGTATTGTTTATTTTCACTTTGAACATGAGAAATGCCTTTGTAAGCAAAGTAAAAAAAGGCTCTTACCGTGGAGAATGTAGCGCACTAATTTCTACTCCAGGAATTATTCTTATGCCACATTTATGAGCTGCAGACATAGCTTCCGGTATACCAGCCATGGTATCATGATCTGTTAGGGCGAGAACTTTCACCTGCATACCGGCATTTATAATTTAATCATTCTTATTTTCAACAATCAAAACTGTGACACCATATAACAATAACACTAAACCCGTCAGACATCCGTAACAGAAACATTGTGGAAATAAGATATATCACACCCGTAAATGATCCATGAGAAGGAACAAAATGGAGTTAAACCAATTGATTTTTTTTGCCTTTTGAGAGATAAAAGGAAAAGAAGACAATAATGGACGTCGTGAACTACTACCTAACGCAGTCAGCAGATCACCACTTCATTTCACTTTTGATGGTGGCTGTGTGCCCATACCGCGGGCATTATCTCTTCTATTATCTTCTTTGTTTTGTCTTTTTAACTTTGACGGAATAACGCAATTATTGAAGGCTGAATAAAGCTTTGAGAGGACACACAGACTTTCCTCTAAGATGTTCCGGTACAGCATTTTAAACAAGTTAACAACACAAGCCTATGAGGCTTCTACTAACCAAAATCAAACCAATATGCACGTTATACATAGGGCAAAAGATCAGGAGGCAATGCTTGTACTCGCTAAACACTGGAAGATTTGCAGATGGGATAATTTTTCAGTGAGAACCTACACGGCACAGGACAGAAAACGCTAGCCGAACCTCGCAAGCATTTTCTCAAACACCTGCCGCGCAAGCAGAGGAGAGGATAGGGACTGACTAACCCCGTTGCGGTGGGCGCGCTCGACGAGAGCGGAGGGGGACAGGAACCCGTCGCTATGGTTGGAGTGGGAGTGAAGCTCAAACAGCACGTTGGCTCCGCCGCCGCAGGCCATGCGCGCGGCATGGGGCGGCAGGAAGCCGTCCACGGCGTCACCCGTCGAGGGTTCCGGAGGGGGCGTGGGGTGCGCCCAGGCGCGGACGTAGTCGAGGGCCACGGCCTGGTCAGCGCTGGTCCTCGGCTTCTTCCTGCCCCTGCTCGGCTTCGTCTTCTTCTTGGTTCCCATGGCAGCAGGGTTTGGGAGGTTGCAGTGGCACAGGCGGCTTCGGTAAGGGGGAGGAAGGTGAGAGAAGAAGGGAAGGTTCTTTCGATGTTCCCGGCTTGGCAAATAGAGATTCAATCGACCGTGTACTTTAAATTCGAATTCAATGATTTCGGTTTGTCTCGATTCAGTTATTTTCATCTTACTTAATGTACCGCATGAAATTACTGTTTTTTGGATGATCGGCACCAGTCCCAGGACAGTGCATTCCCCACGTTTGTTGAGAGCATGTACAATGGTTGATAAGATAGTCTTATCTTAAGTTTTGCATGTAAATTAGATATGACAAAAAAAGTCTACAATGAGTCATCTCTTAACTTTATCTTCAATAATTAGTTGTTTCTAAAAACATGGTGAGACAGATTGTGCTAAGAGATCATCTCTTAGCTTTTCTTAAATAAGAGAAGACAATCATTCTCTTATGATTTCTCTCTCATCCACCTCATCATTTATCCTACGTGACACTCTTAAGATAGAACCATTGTACATGCCCTGAGTTGTCTTTGCTTCGTCATTCCTCCCCCTGACATTGCCCCTCCCCCCCCCCCCC